>KZ308149.1:819388-990093 GCA_000376725.2 Ladona fulva | reverse complement strand
ATTATTATAATATTATTTTCCTAATTATATATCATACATATAATTCGAAAAATTTTTAATTTTTTCTCAATAATGGTTAACATAAATCTTTAAATCCTTCGATGACTAACATAAAGGATCCTAACATCCTAATAAATTATTTATTAATTATATATTATACAAAAATCATACCATGTTTTGTCAGTAGTCAGCCGGGAACAGGAGTCACGGTCAGGAAAAAATTTTAACTACCATGACCTCCGCCTAGTATTATCATGCCGATTTTGGAAATAGTCAACCCGCGGGATTTAATGTCGTTTTCGTCACACATGCACAAGAGCGAAAAGCTTTAGCCATGAATGGGAATCGGAGAATGGTGAATGAGAGAGAATAAATTGGAGAGCAAATGATGCTTCAGTAATGAATGCGTCCTGGTGATTATCACGACCCGCTCGTGTGTCCTCCCACACCATCCTTTCCCACACCGAGTCCCGACTCTGCAAAACCCTCACTCCGAAACCTTGCATCCTCACTCTCCAATTCCATCACATCCCCACACTTTCAACTGCTTCCCGCCTACCCCGCAGCCTTCCTCCCGCACCACCGCGGAGTAGCATCAAATAAACGCTCCCGCACCCTGGCAGGCCTCATTATGCGACCTCTGTCGCGCGGAAACTGCCTGTGATTGATGGTGCCGACGATTTCGTGTCGCATAAAACCAATCTCTCCACACGTTCACATACGCCCCCTCCCGCGGGACGGCGTTTTGTCACTGGAGATGTGGTCCGCCTCGCTCGAATTGTTTTGTGGGTTGGACTGCGGAGGAGGGGGTAAAGGGCGACGAAAAATATGGTAGTAAAAAGTAAACAGAATGAAATTATGTGCGGATAAAATAGCGCGAGGAATTGAGGCGGAAGGGATATTTATTGCGGCAATGGGATGAGGGAGAGGGATTAGAGAATAAAAAACGTACATTAAATTCACCGGAGAGCAAACGAAATTTTTTTTTCAACGCGAATACTCTTTGGAGATCGGTATTTTTGGTTTCGCGTAGTCGAGCAAATCCCAATAAGGTGGTGCATAAACATTTCCGATGGGAAAATATTGATGGAGATGTCGAGAGCGTTAAAAGGGTTAAATGAGGGTTAGGGCGGAGAAAGGTCCCTCCGGCGTGGAAAGAGTGCCAAAAAGCAGGAAAAAGGAAAGAGCGTTAATCATTGTCGTAAATAGGGAGGGAAATCGAAGAAATATACAATTCGCTAATAGCCTTCGTAGCTTCTGAACGACTCGATATGGTGGTGTTTTAACACGTTGATTATACTAAATTAATGATTTGTAATGCGAATATCTGTTGATAACCAACAAGAATGTACAGCGATGAAAACTGTTGATTTGAGTATGAATAATAAATACCTTCCCAGTAGATAGGTAAATTATTTTTTTAAGTGAAATTTTCTTTTATTTTTATGTTCACCTATATAATTTATCCAAATTATCGCTACTCTACAATCAGTATTAAAACTTTTCTATGATAAAATCCTTTAAAACTTGAATCTCTTAGACAGTAAAATGTATTTCCAGTTTTTATATATGTAGGAAAACGGGTAAGGTTGACTTTGCGCAAAATGGTGCGCACCCAGGAAAAATCCCAAGGAAAGAATGGATTTGAAAAATCTTGACTTGACCCGGGTTCGATTCCCGGTCCCGTCAGACTTTTTTCAAGTCCATTCTTCCTTGGGAATTTTTAAATATGTATGTGCCAGTTATATGTGTATATTATCTGTATATAATACAGACCAAATAAATAAATTTAAGTATTCTGGGTAGGATTTAAATTACAATGTTGGGGAAACTACCTTTTGATTCGACGGCAATATCGTACGTACTGAAAAAGGCAAACGGTAGAGTAGAGCAAGTACGTAGACTCCATCTATCTCCATCATTACCAACTCCAACGACGTGAATTACGTCAGGGGAGGGGAACGGAAATGAAGTTGACATCGCATCGCATTTAGAGACGGGAATAAGAAGATTTAAATAGACCGAATTAGTCGCAAAAATTGCAAAAATAAGTGGGACGCGGAAAAATCGAGACGAGTAGAACAAGAGACAGATATGGATTAGATATATACTGGTGGAAAGAAAAGTATAAAAAGACCGAGAGACGAGAACAGCGTCAGAAATGGATGGCGCGGGAAAAGAAAACAAAACCAACACGCAATGTGAGCTCTAAATGCATGGGCTTCGGGAAGATGGACGACATCTGGAATGAAGTTTAGACCAAAAATAGTATGCGCGTATCTGGAGCGAAAGCGGAATATGGAAAATATAATGGGAATGAGGGGACGGTAAAGAGCGGAATGAATTGGGGAAAATGAGAAGGGACGAAAAACAGGCCGCATTAAAGCTTCAGCCCTGTTTGACATCCCAGTGGTATTTTCGTGACCCCTCTAAGCGCACCGTCTCCTTCTTCACTCCGTATTCTGAGCTCCCTTTTTCGGGAGCGAAACCCTTTTACCTCTAACCCTGTATCCCCAATGTGGAATTCTGCTTGAATAACGCATAGGCAGGTTCCCGCATTTCCCTTCCTTTACCTTTCTCTCCACCTTCTTTCCTTCTCTCTCTTCCCGGTGCCACTTGTCGGGGGCCTCGTGGAAATTGCGGTAAAAGGCAGAATGACTCATAATCTAATCCCAAAAATTACCCCTCAATTCTTAATCGAAGTCTACCATTCTTTCTTTTCTTTGTTTCTAAATATAGTACCCCACAAACTGTTCCAATAAACATCGACTCATTTTCAGCTCCCAGTCAACGGTCATTCCCGCACTGGTGTTTTAAGTCCAGCGGAGTTCGTAATTTCGGCAAAGGTAATTAATGTTTATCCCGGGCAATAATTTAATATTGCACTCCACTATTGGCAATAGCCTATGAATTTGGCTTCGCCGTGTCCATACAGCTCAAGTGAATTTACAAACTCGTGATATTGCTGCCCTTAGATATTCTCTCTTTGATCCGCCAGCTGCGGTTCGTTTATAACCAGCAATGAGCGCCTCTCATTTCAGTTGGGCAGAAACGATTATTATTTGAATAATACGCCAGCAGACACACTTTTAACGAGGATGCAGACTCATTAACATGTCCATAGCTACAGCTCGTTTACATTCTGTCGGATACATGTTCGAATCTGTAGATTTAAACTTCGAGCAAAACGTGCTTCGCAAACTTTGAATGCGACAATCGTAACGTATTTTCTCCTAACCTTTGCAAGGTATTCCGCAAATATTCAGCACTCATTGGTGTTTCGTGGATACGCAATAACATTATAAAATAATAAATTACTTATATTATAAAAATGTAAATGAATTATGTAGATCATAAGTTGATCTTTGATATGGTCATTATTAATCTTGGTTTGATTATCAATTCATTATTCTTTTAATTATGCCCAAACGGAAACAAATTCTACATTATTTCGTTTTTATGCATGTATGTATATCTAGATAATTTTCAGGATATGGAAATACATCTGTAGCATTGAAATTTCTTATTTTCGCTTGCATCACTACTATTATACTATTCCCTTTCGCTAAAAATGTTTGCACGATTAAATACATTTTAAAACATAATCGAATTTGTTTACCTTAAGCTGTATTTACTAATTATTTTACTTTAAGTACTATTTATACATGAAAAATTAAGAAATGTTGGATTTTATTCTCTTTATACATTGAAAACTCCTATTTCCCCATCGCCATTCCTCTTACTTATCAATTGTAGCGATTATCAATCATACTGGAATGGCAGCCGCATCTACCTTATATACGCAAATCCTAAGTAATCCCTACTCTAACCTTTACAACCCTTTGTGTTTAATTTCGATTATATTCATCTAAATGAGACATTTTCTGGGTAATTATTTCGTAATATTTTAAAATAGTCGTTGTCGACTGTGGATAAGAAAGGTTACCTTACATGCGTGGTTTTCAAACAGTAATTGTAAATTTATGTAGTGATAAGTACATCTTAAAAATATCTTTTAATTACATACGTAAAATATTTATTAATGTAACGGAATTGTATGGTCATTTTGCAACAATGAATAAAAATTATCTAAAAGAACATTAGTAATTATATGAATCTAATTATACCCGAATGTTCACGACACGAGTTTATTTGTCATTATCAGCGCCTTTTGATGCGATTTAAATATTTAACAATACAGAATAAAATATTTATTTTCATGGAGATCATGAAATCATTACCTCATTGACGGAGTCTCAACTCAGAAGATAAATTTTCTGCTGAGATGGAAACTATTGTAAAATATATGCGATAACCATATTGCTCTTACTACTTATATTTGAGTTTTCTCATACTGTAGCGTAGGAGCTCTCGGATTGGAAATGTCTCATGGGAAGGCTCGCTTCCGCGTTCTTCACACGTGTTCTCCTTAAGTGATGTCTAAGGGAGGAAGTGAATAGTAATAGAAGGGACCTCGCTCCCTAGAGAGATGGAACTTAATGAAGGAATTAAGGGTGAACGAGGAGAAGAGAAATCGGACTGCGACGCAAGCCGAATGGGATCGGTCGAGGGGAGAGATTACTTGTGGTTACAAAAGGAAGAGGAAGATACGTTTGGAAGAGATCGTCGCTTTCTTTTATTTTCCTTGAAAAACAGCGCGAGGACCAATGAAAATGTAGAGATTGCTCTCTCTATGTTTGGCTCAACTGCTACCGACTTTAGCAAGCTTCGCTCGAAGGCAAAATATGACTTTTTACCGTATGATAATTACGATAGACGACGCAATAAAAGCTGCAAAGCGGAAACATTCACCTCTGTTATGCTTTTTCTGGCGAAAATCAATCGCATTATTTCATGCCGGCAGCCAATGAATAAATATCCATACCTTCGTCGCGTAAATCATTTTTGGAAATTGTGCGATTAATTCCGTTAGGGCGAAAGTATGTGCAATGCCCTTCATCATGTCAACTAACGGTATCATTTGACGTTTCAGTCTCTAATGGGGTCCATTTTCAACGGGAATATCGATTTTTACATATAACACCAATCATGCGTATAATCGTATTTACGATTATAACTCGGAATAAATATAATAAAGATGTCAAGAAAACGAAAATTGCATACAAAAATCAACTCATTTCAATTCGAACCAGAATATGCCTACAAATATTTTCACGCATGCTGATTTCTTCATTAATTTTCCGTGTATGCTTAGTCGAATATAGAAATGTCCTCAAAATTATGCCATTAATATGATTAGTTCATCCGGAGAATTGAAAATATTATCTGTGAATGCGTTTGTGATTCTGCAGCTATTATAAAGACCATAAAGTGCATAAGTACTACCTTGTAAAAGTAACATTTTACTCAAAGAATACCTTTCGATGAATGTTAATGAATACATGAATAGCGGATATGAGATTCTTTAAACATTCCTATTTTTACGCATCAGTTGTTTTACTTACGTTTAGAAAGACAATTAGAAATTGAAATTTTACCTGTGTCAGTTTGTAATTTGAATACTTCATAAAATTCATCATATGTAATAAATGCCTATTTTACGTAAGCTAAATTGACATAAATATCCTTCAAATTACCGCAAACGCACTGTAATAATTTTAAATATCATACTCTTCATTAATATGTTTAATTTAATTTAAAGCAGAGAAATACAAAATGAGATAAAATATTGTTGATTTAGGTCCTCTAATCATATAATCGGGACTCTAGAAACTTATGAGATAAAAACAAAATAAATGTATGGGACATTACGGTTTACTTCTCAAAATAAGTAGCGTCAGAGACCATAGGACCTTAATTATTCTTTATTCCAAGCCTATATGTAAATTCTGGTCAATTCTGTAGCTAATGAATAATTTTACCATGTTTCACTGCTATTTATTCCACATAAAAACAAACATGGAGAGAGCGAGTTTCAACATTTTCCTTTAACACATTTTATTTTGATTTACATCACACAAGCGGTCAGGAAACGAAAAGGGAGAGAGCCAAGTCAATATTACTACTTATTGCACAAGTAGATTGCTATTGCTGAATAGGAGTTGACAACGGCTGTCTGTCGGAAAAGGAACTTTGGGATAGCCTCCAGAAAGGCAAGAGGGTAACGCGTTCGCCTTTGATGAAAGCTGTCCAGGGCTCGATTTCCAGTTCTGGTTCACGTGCAAAATGACCTCAACTGTCGAAGCACTTTTAAAACTACCACTACTGCTGTATGAGCTGAGAGCACATGAAAAATCACGCGGAAGCGCTACCCATATAAAAATCAGGCTGCCTCGGAGTTAAACTCACAATATTTCTTTTCCGTGAGCCCCACATAAGAACATTTCCCCCAAGAGACATTCATTATACTAAAGGAGGGTTATTTGAGAATAAAAAATAACAACTTCCCTATTTCAGAATACTTAAATATTGACCTACGTCTCTTAAGCCGCAGGTCATAAATTGCTCAATAACAAAATTATCCACTTCCTCTAACTATGAGAAAACTAGCAAGACTTCATCGGAGTTCCTATAACACGGACCAGACACTATTTCCTGTAAAAATGGGTCCGTTTCGGTATCCACGCACTTCCCTCCCGTGGAATGTTTCGGAGCAGGCAAAGTAAAAAACATGAGAAAGTCTGTTTGTTTGGTAATGCATAAGCAAGTGGATGCGAGAAAAAATAATCCTAAATCGATTATCCCGAGGTTGATGTAGTTTATGCAGGAAATAAACAAGAATTAGAACTTTTCGCATCCATACGCAAATTATATGTAATATGCATAAATTATATGTTAACAAAGACCAGTTGTATTTCCAGCAGAAATGATTGAGGGAGATAGAGAGAGAGAGCGGATGGGAAGAATTGGCTCTGGGCACTGCTTGCCCGTTAGGAAAGCGATTGACCCCAATAACTGCTCACACAATTATTTCGGCGCCTTCTCTGTAATTCCACGAACGTCCGCTAGTTGGGATTGTGGAGCCACTTAGGGCAGGCGAAGCCTTCGGGGGCTAATATGGCGAGGACCAATGGATGATTGGAGAGAGAGGAGGAGGAATGAAGACTTTTAGATAAGTGAGTGGAGGAATGAGGAGGTAAAGAGTTGATAAGGAGGAGAGCTAAGTGTGAAGACGTGATGAGACTCCTTTACCAACCTGACACCTCCGCAAACAGCGTTCCTATAGAGATGGAAGGCACTCGTCCTCTCATTTAAGATAACATTGCTCCGCACCGAAACTTCATTTGTCGACCCCAATGGTGGAAAGGTCCTTACTTTCATCAGCTGTTCTCTCTTGAATTTAACACCTAGAATTGAGTAAACGAGCGTTTAAAAACACAAAAATATGATGAATTGCAGGGAAAGAGGGAAAATGGAAACGTACGATATAAACCATAAATTAAAATATGACAAATAAAAGGGTTTTTACTAAAGATAAAAATTATTCGAATTTTTCCATTTTTCCCAATTAGTTTACATGCCTTAGAAAATTAGATTATAACACAACAGAAAAAGCAGTGTTTATAATTCCGATAATTTATGCTGAGAAATTGAATACATTTTAAGATTGATAACTATCGTCCCTATATCAAACGAGTCTAAAGAATTGAATACATAAGAATAAATTAATATTTTCGATGTATTTACTTAAGTGAATAAAGAAAATGTATGCACAAATAATATGAGAAGCAAATGGATGAATAGCATAATATAAATAAGGGGGAAAAGAAGACGGACGATTGCATTAAAGGAGTACACATAAGACCCATAAAATGCATGAACATGTTTGAAAACTCACTGTAATACAGTAGTCGCGATTACCTGAGTCCCGATTTACCAAGGTTCAGTATCATTCGATGTACATATTTGTCTGCTCTGCCTTTTACACTTGCACACATATGTACCGGCACACCGCTGAAATTACTTCTGCTGTAACCGCACGGCGTGCTGCAGTTACAGCAAAAACATGCATCGGCATTTGGCAACAGATTTACTGGTCTTCATTTGCGTGGAGAATCACTTCACTATTTATTCGCCCAATTTATTTATTATTTATTTATTAGTCAATAACGCCGCAGTTAGACGTTTCGTCACGTGGCGACGTTTAGTTACAGTGCATTACAAACTATTATATACAATATTTATAATAACGGCAATAAATTATAATAACGGCCGTGGTGGCGGAGTGGTTAGCGAGCTAGCACGCTAACGCTCCAACCAAGGTCCCAGGTTCGAATCCTGGCTAGTCGGATTTTTCCGGTTAGGGAATGGTCGTGTGTGTTTCGTCCATTGTTAATGTTGAAGCCCACCACTGTAATTGTCCAATGTTGGATGTTTGTGGGGGCATTGAGAAATAAACAAATAAAAATAAATAAATATTGCTTAGTTCTATATACAAATACAGAAAATTGATATCTTTCTACCCGTCCATTAACTACAATTGTTTAAAAAGTACTCTAATCACAATTTCAGCTTCTAATATACTTTTACAGTACAAACATTACTTATTCTCCACTACAAACACTACAACCACTACAAACATTACACATATTTATTTATTAGTCAACACATATGCATAAACACACTGTATATAATGTCACAAACTGATTGGTGTCCTTTTAGCGAGGATTTGCTTCCTCCCTATTTCTGAAATGACCAGTAGTAGTAGTAGTATTGTCAAAAGTGTCTCGACAACTAACAATAAGGTCATTTTGCACATATGGGATCCGGCCGGGAATCGAACTCCGGAAAGCTACTACCGAAGGCGAACTCGCAGCCAACTTGGCTATCCGAAAGTCCTGAAACTATTACGTACTATAGGTAATTTATTTCATGAATTACGTACGCAAGACGATCCTTCCGTATCATCCAAGTTTTCGACTATCCGACGTGGCCCCGGTCCATACCATCTTGGAAAATCGAGACTTTAATGAATATCTACTAAGTTCATAATAAATTAAGATAAGTGGATATCAGAATAAAGTACTAAACAAATTAACAACAATTTTTTAAAGAATTTTTTTTATAAAATTACTGTTAAAAATACAAACATATACATAATAATTTCTTAAAGGGTTCATTACATTTAGAAACCCTGCGACATCGGTGTCCTATGTGAATGTCAATAATTAGCTAAATTCTTTATCGATGTAAATTTGATACTTTTCTCGGAACAAGGTGTTAATTTTTGACATAGCTTAGAGCACTAAATTTAGAAAATCATATTTTATACCTTTATTTAAGTATTAAACAGTTTTAATGAAGAGCAAATATATATTGAATGTCCGATAATTATTATTAATTTACTGCTGGAATATGTGAAAATCGTATTTAGATTATTCCTGGAACAAGGGATTCAATGAAGTCATACAGGAGGAATGAATCCAGATCTTTTGTCTCCGTTTTTAAGTCTAGTAGGCAAAATTTCAGCGACCTATTCTTCAAAAGATGTCGACTTTGAGAAAGGAGAAGGTATGCACTTAATGTGCTAGGATACTTATAAAACAGACCTCCAGCAATGAGCTTCGTGAAACTGACGCATTCATTCGACTCCAAAGATTTAAACCGCGAGCTTCGAATTTCAGAACTTCGGCTGCTTACTCTACTGCCTCTGGCACTGTGACCCAATTAGTTTCCATCGGCGATGCTGCATCCAAGTATGATTCAGCGAAAACTTTATTCAACAAGAGCAACTGAGGCGGTGGTCATCTCATAGCTTCAAACAAAGCTCCCAATGGCAAGTCCTAAGAGGATGTGAGAAGCAGAATCCTCAGACTGACGGAGGATTTTCCAGAACGAGGTTGTGTTGAATTCAGATAAGGTACAGCGAGAGGGGAAAGACACACTGAGTGAACGGAAGAGAGATACATTACGATGCACTTTCCTGTTAAGAAAAATACAAGTAATTACGGTCTTGGAAAGTGTTAATAATAAAACGTCTTAATGAGGGCGAAAGTGAAACTTTTTAGTCTATTTGCATATATATCTTAGCTCCATTCATTCGTGTAAATAATTTGATAGAAAATTAAAGTTAAGTGTCACGTAAATTGCTTATGCACTGAATATGGTTCAATTAAGGAGCTCTTGCAACTCGGAGATAGTCAGAATTGTCATGATTTATTCTTATATTTTCATTTATCGTGAATTAATCCCGTGTTACTTCCAACAGAATAGTCGTCGAATTAATCATCATTACTAACGATAGGAGAGGTTAGGTATGAATACCAGATATTATGAATTATTTTTGAATGAGCACTCAGTGGCATGGATGAAAATAAAGATCTAAGTACAAAACATTAAATATCATTTTGCCATGATCGAACATCATTATCAAGGAGTAAGAATTGATCTGAATAATCTGATAGTAATATGAATATCTGATTGTGACCAGTCCATTTCCAAATTGAGTTTGAATAAAATTTATCTTCTACTTAAGAACATATATGGCATCTCGAACTCCACAGAGTTAAAACGAAAACTACAATACGTGAAACTAATTTTTATAAAGTGAAAATACGCAATTCAAAATTTGTCTTTTTTTCGCATAACTTATTCCTAAATATGGCTATTGATTGATATTGATAACCTACAAGGGTTAGAGAATTGAAACGTTCCTAAGCCGTTTTCGTCGGCGGTTCGTACCTTGCCGCTGTGCCCCATTCTTTAAGAAAACAGCTAACAGTGCAAGTCCTCTTGCATTATTTGCGTTTCTATTTTGACCTTAATTTACATTCCTTAACACAACCCTCAGTGCGTCGTTTATTTATAATCTTTAAAATCGATAATACATATCGAAATATCATGCTGCACCATTTCAGCACCTCTTCCCCACGTCACTCTCGGATGCTTGACTTCTGTATAGTTCTTTCTCCCCATCATCCAACACATACTCGCCTCCCCAGCTCTTATTCTCACCCAAAGACGTGAAGAGAGACGCATTCCCTCAGATCCACTCGGGCAAATCGGGCGTTAATGCGGCTCTCGAGCAATCCAAAGTAATCCCAAATGACATCAAGGAGTCTCAACTTTGATGGGAATTGGGGAATAAGAGGGGTGAAAAAGGGATGGTGGGGAAATTTTGCCAGTCCGAAATGGTATGGGGCAGTTGATTTTATGTGAAAGAGGGGAGACGGCCACGGCATTTGAAACAGAAACAATCGCTCGCTTCGAGAGATTGAATACGCTGAATCGGTATTTTTCCTTCCCTCCTTTTAACACCGGAATGTGCAAACCTTTTTCCCGTAGCGCTTTACTCGCCGGGGAGGGAAGCAATTGGGAATTGAAAGACTTTTTCGCAGGGAACGAAAAGAGATGGAAGGGCCGTTTGAAGTGGATGCGGAGGGCGATTCCATTTTTATTTTTCAGAGGTGGGAATGGGACGTACCGAACGTGTGATCACCTTATGCCGGCGTAATAGTTTTTAAAAACAGGGAAAATCATTCGCCGGTGTCTGAAGTTTGCCACGAAACGAATGTTACTGATTCTAGTTATTTGGAAAAGGATTTATGCTGTGAAAGCTGAGTTAGATATGGATCCGGTTTGTGATGCAGAAAATGGATGCGCTTTTTACCGTCAATTCTTTATTAAATGAATTAATGTAGGCACGGTGTATTGTGATTGTAAATGAAAAATTCTTACAAGGTAAGCATTTAATTTTTGTTAACAGTATGAGAGAAAACTATGAATAGAGTTTACACAATCTGTCATTCGCGCATCTGTATATGTATACCATATATGTTTGTAAGATGACTGTACCAATTTATAAATATCCTACCCTGAATTTTTCTTCTTAAAAATAAATTTGGTTACCGTAAATGTGTGCTCTTGTACGCTGATGCAGGATCCTCTATTCAATTTGCAGCGATATAGGTATTAGTAATAGCAAGAAGAAAAAAATTTTCCGCAATGTAATTGACTGTCTTGTACATTAGCTTATTCAAGTTGCCAACGTGATAATACAAATTATAACGCTTCAAATTTTACGAATCGTAAGATTTTATTAACCCAAGAGGATGTCTATAGACAAAGGGTATCCAAGCTTTAGAGCTAAGCGCTTACAAAAAACTACAAAAACTTCTTGGGCCGCACACAATTTAATTTTCATAGATAGTTATACATCACCAAAATACCTATTTCAATTATTCTTTTGCAACGATATGTAAAACGAGTTCGATGGTTCGCATTTAAGTGTACAACCAATATTGTTATTCCAGCAACTAATGTTCATTCTCCACTTCGTTCATCCGGGTTTAGTCTAGACAATTAGTTGAAACCTTCAGGAAAAAGTAATCTATTTTGCCGAATGAAATAAGTTTAACCAACCACCAAGAGTGTCCAATCGTTGGTAGGACACTCTCGCTATAAACTCTTAGTAAACACGTAACATTTAAATGTTATCATTCAACTATAAAAAGCAGTGAAATTCAGAAAATTCCAAATCAGTGAAATTAATAAACGCATGGGACACGAGATTGATGTCTCTAACATAGAAAAATTTTGCCGCAGAATTCTCTATTACTCGTATAATACGTATAATATTTTTAAGAATAAATCGTGGAAGGAAAGAGTACTTTGTATCAGATCCTATTAAGGCAATTAGTCAAATCGGTGGAAATATAATTTTCTATTAGAATGAGATTTGAAGTATTAATTGTAAATTTTCTTTTTACTATTTGGGATTCTTGAGTAGAAAGGTTCAGTTTAATTCAGTTTAGTTCAATTTTAAAGTTCACGCTTTTTATCCCTTTTTAAACAAATAACTATTTATATAAATGACCTGAACGATAAGCTCAAAAGCAATGTGAGGATATTTGATTCGGTAACATAAAGAAATATCATGTGACGAAAATAGCGCTTCACTCTCAAACGATTTGCTTCATATACAAATGTGGTGCGAAAATGGCAACTAGATCTTAATGTAAATAAATGCTCTGTAGTAAATTACTTCGGAAGGAAACAAATGCGTCAGAACCACCCGTTCAAAATTAGTGGAACAAATTTAAATGTAGTCGACTCAGTTGAATATCTTGGAATCACCCTTACCAATAATTTAAACTGGAGCACACATATTAGAAAAATATGCGGTAAAGCAACTCAAAAGCTCGGTTTTATGAAGCGTAGGTAGATGCGATGAAAAAGTTAGAAAGCGATGTTACTTCACCTCAGTTAGGCCCCATCTGGAATATGCAGCGAGCATATAGGACCCAGCGGATGAAACGAACGCTCGCGCACTCGAGAAGTGCAGCGTAAGGCGATACGATTTGTTAAAAAGTGCTACGATAGAGAAGCAAGCGTTACGTAAATGCTCTCAGACTGAGGTTGGGAATCCTTGAAAGAAAGGAAATTAGAAGCTAGGCTGCGATAGTTAGATAAATTCAGAGGAAATACATTTTCGGAAGACGTAAGTGGTATTATGGGGCCCCCTGCTACTTCCGCCGACCCGACAGTGAGCGTAAAATAAGAGAAATAGATGCGAAGACAAGTCGTTTTAGGGACTCATTCTTTCCGCGAACGATACGCGATAACAATATATTAAAGAGGTAATTCTAACTATTGAAACTATTGAACACAAGCCGAAAGGCGGCTTGCAGGGTATTTATGTGGATGCATATGTAGATAACGCTGCAGAAGAAAATTGCTTTCAGAAATTGCTTTGAAAATTGCGCTATAGAGCTTTACACAGAGAAAAGATTTGAAACTATCGAACATAGGAATGCTGATTTGAATGAATCAAACTTCCAGAATTACAGCCAAAACTTGAAAGTTCAAAAGAGCCGACAGAGGACTTGTAAATGATTTTCAAAACTCTAAAAAATGGTTTTATACGGAGGAATTTCTCTTTAGCGTTATCTCTAAGGAATCTCAGGTTCTTTTATAACTTATTATGTTTTAGGTGAAATATATGCTTCAATCTTTCTTAAAAATCAAACTATCTTGTTTACATTGAGTAGCTAGGGTATTTGATTACTAACACAATCTTGCATCAGCAAACAAGCTGGCATAACAACGGGAATTGCTTTAGACTATGTGAGACAGTTGGTACAAAGTTCAGATCGAGAACTCTATTAATAAAAAGAAGATGAAATATATGTTTACTACAAAATATGTAGAAATACATCCTAAAGAGAATTTGGTCCCTATACTGTTACATGAATAAAATACTGAATGAGAATTGATAAACATTTCCGACAATCATTTCACTAATGGAAAGATTTTTCGTTATATGCAGAAATATAAGTCGTTGAAAATTATATACAATTCCTGAAGGTAATCTTTATCGAGGTTTACCTTGAGTGGAACTAAGGCTATTGGATAATGCCCCAAATTATAATTCTTTTCTTCGTATTATTTAATTGAAATAATTGCAATTCCACATTTATTGCGTGATTGAAAACAAAAAAACATGAAAATTAACTCATTATACTAATAAGTGCAACCAGTGCAACCTCTTCAAACTAATAAATAATGTATTTGATTAATCTGCGTATAATTCTTTTTCTTGCAATTTTGCAAAAATGCAGTCTAATTTACTCGCAAAAACAAATTGAAATATATAAATGATTAATGAAACACATATGATGTTCATATGCAATAAAAATTATATATAAGTTATAAGTAATAATGAGTCAATAAAGAGCAATGAATTAATTTTAGACCTCGAATATAAGTCATACATACTAAAGAAAATAATTCATAAATGTTACATAAACAACGGCAGAATAATACATTGAGGTGAATAATCTTGAACGAATATCGTCAAGTTCACACCTGGTCAATAAATTTTGCGTGAGAAGTACCTCGCATTCATAATTCTCCGGAACGGTCACGTGCGTAATCTCTCACGCGTGGGATTATTTGCATATTTAAAGAAACAGGGAAGCAAAAAACCTCGGCGTAAGAGTTCTTTCCGGCGACTGACGCCACGTGCTTTTCACAGCAAACACGCATACCACTCATTCGGGCAGAGGTTCCGGGCGCAGTGCACCAGGGAATTATCGGGCGGCTTATCGGTTTTCCAGGCGACAAATGTACACTCCGATGGGCGGGATGGATTGGTTCGTAGCTGAGAAAGAGATAGGGGCCGAGTGCGGGGAGGAGGTAAATGGCGAAGTTGCTGCTGTAAAATAGCCGAGGGAAGCTGGGGCCGCGTAACGATAGCGGAGCTACGATACGGAGTATAAAACGTAAAAAAGCGAGGGGCTGAAAAAGAGAAGCCGTGTTCATGCGCGAGGTTTTCGGGGTGAGTTAAAATGCGGTTGCCGCGGTGTTATATAGGGTTTGGAGAGTATTCAGGAGGGGCCAGACTGACGGGAGATAGGAGTGATTAGGTCTGATCTGCGGAGTCCGAAAAGGTTGAGTGCGAAGGGAAGAGCAAATGGGGCGGGGTGTGGGGCGATTATTTTTCCGTGGGAGTTAAAGAGACGACTGGGGACTGAAGGTCTAATCCAGGAGTGTTACGATAGGTTGCTTTTTTGGGGGTGATGCATGGCGGGAGGTTCGGAGAAATGCGCGAGTGTGTGTGCGGAGACTAAGTGCCTCTGAGCCAAAGGGGCTTAAGCGTGTCATCCAGCAGAAAACACGAAATGCGAAATGAGTACGGAGGTTTGGAAGCGGTGGAGTTTGTGCAAAGGGTTGTATTAGTAAAATCGAGGGGAGGGAGAGATATGTTTTCGGATGGAGGAGAGCAAAGATGGGATTAATCGCGAAAGTATGAATTCTAGTTCGTAACGTCCCCGCAAGTCTCTTTCGCTCTTGATGATGATTTTTTTCCGAAAAAAATTAAGATTTCGAAATTTTATCCCCCTTTTCATCGTTTAGATTTCAGAAAGGTCTTCTTTGGCGATTACTTTTACGAAAAAGCAAAAGCTCTCGCATTCGAAATAGAAGGGAGGCAATCAATGGTCGATTTTTATTCTGTCCTAATATTATTATAACCTAGCAATACATTATATACAGTTTTTTTTCGAATAATAGCGTTTAAATAATATTCTGATACAAACTATTCAACGAGGTAAGAATAGTTAAAATAAGATATATTCGGCTGAATGTCAGCAAATATTGAGGGAGACATATTATGTAATTAATTCACGTTTTGATTGACGTATGCAAATTCATTTTCGATGATATTCTTCTGAACGTGCTGATAAATAGTAAATGCATAATAATTTTAATTTATATAGCCTTTTGAGTACTACATTGATGTAATATTAGTGAATATATGAATAATAATAAAGTTATTTTTCTTTTTTAAGTAAAAAATTTTCTTCGTTAATGAAAATGGGGACTTAAGGCTACCTTTTCTGATGATTCGATTGCGATTGCTGTAACATAATCCTGATAATCAAGAAAGTTGGGCTGGTTGCAGAGAATACAGTGATGATTTGGTGGTTGCCGAATTTCAGGGGCCTGTCCAGTACATTGGCGGAAATTTCGTTCAAAGATATGGCGAATGCCATGCAAGTTTCTTGTGCACTAACAAAGAACTTGATTTTCAGAGGTGCACTTATAATTATGATGCCTTAGTAGGTGAGATGTACGGAAATATTTTAGTCACGCTTCGAAGAGGATTAGCCGTGAGGTATAACATAAAACAATTTCTTCCAAAAATAGCCTAACGATAGCAACATTTTCATTATTCTCATTCATTTTCCTACTTCAACGACAGAAAGTCAATTGTTTCCGTTTGATGACCTATGAGTATTGTTTTACTTTCCCTTACAAAAAGAATGTTAACAGTAAGATTATCGGGGAGTAAATTAAGTTTTTATTAAATAAATCAGCAATAATACCTATTTATAAAATTTTTAAATTTTCTGCAAAATGAAATACGAGTAATTATTTAGATATTCCACAGAATAGATAAAAAGGATATCAATAAAGCTAAGTAAGAATGTAGGCTATTTTCAAAACCACCTAACTAAATGACTTGCTCTCATTTTTAACGAGTATTCAAATATCTTTAAGCTATGTTATAATACGTATATATATTGCATCTCTTTCATAGTCATAACCAGATATTTGCTAGTAAAATACAGAAAAACTTTTTATAAATCCTCAGATAATAAAAACTAGCACGCGAGATTTCCCTTTATTTTAAAACTATATCAATTTAACAGGATTATTGAACGTGATCTTTTGCGTTTCCGTCATTTTTCTTAAAAAATCAGCTTAAGCTGATTTTTTAAGAAAAATGACGGTTTAGTAATTAAACGGTTTAGTAAAAATCTCTACCATCGGTAGAGATTTTTACTAAACCCGTTTAAATCCAATTCGATTTTCTAATCATTTTGTCTCAATGTCTTAATTAATATATTAAAGGTTGAACTGACTGGAATGCCGCAGTGAGACAGGATAAAAATATGTTCCTTCTAGTAGGTAAGGAAGACTGTGGCATCCTAAGAATTCTTGAACTGAAAGCAATATCTTCATCAAATGCTTCACCTTGGATTTCCACCAAGATTTGTTCATCGTGAAAGAAATTCCTAAATCATTTCATTTACTTCCAATTTACGAGATAAATTTTCAATAGAGATTTCTAATGAACATAGCCCGAGTCTTTCGTATAATATAATTTCGTATAATGGAATGACGATAATGACAAAACTCAGGTTAAAACCGGAAACTTCTTTATATCGAATTACATTTAATCGTCAATTTAATCTTCTAATACAGTGAAATGCTCATTATTCTTTACCGTAAAAAAGAATGTATTTCCTTTTAAGAGATTAATCATATGATTACTGTGTAATTTTATTATAATTAATTGAGAGACATTCTGTTTGGGCTTTAAAACTTTCATTCCTACATATGAATACGTTAATTGTTCGAAATTATGAACATAACGTATGATAAAACAACATTAAACAGTTAAAACAACATTAAAAATTTGTCAGTTATTTTTAAAACCGGACTTTCAATTCACTTAAAGCATCCCAAAAATGTCAGAATTTCATAAGAACCTCAGTTAATTAATCGTTTGACGCTGAAGCAGAACTGGAAAAGCTTGTTAATAAGCTGGGCACGACTTGTAAACTTGCTTGGTCGTATTCACTCCCGAAAGGAATACAAATGCATTTAGATAAACGTGAACATGAAAGCGTTTCATTATTATTGACAATCACAAAACAATGCTGCGGAATTTCATTCCAGGAAATAATTTTATTCCTTTTAATGATAGTCCATGACGTTCTTCCGACTTCTCGAGCAATTTCACACGCTAAAATGTATCGCAGGCATGAAAACTTACTGTAACAATGTATTCGCGCTGCCCCTAAATTCTCGGTAATTAATTCTGTATCCTTCATTTCAATGGGCCATAAAAACAAAAATATCCCTTTGTCATTTGACCCAGAACAAAAATGAAGGAGGCGGAAATAAAAACTTCTGCGCCCAAAATTCTTCGAGAATATTAATAGAGTTCGAAGACGTGACAATCAAGCGGAATCAGGGGCGTTGGTTTTTTCGTAAAAGGAGTTGATGGGTTGGAGAGTTTAGGAATCAAAAGAGAGCGTGGAGGAAATTTTTTTTAATTAAACGAGTAAAGAAGAATACGACGGCTTCCCTAGACCGGAAGGTCTTGGAAATTAAAATTGCAAATCTATTTTTCTCTCCTTATAAGGATTCCGTCATATCCCATTTGCTCCCAAAACCGCACGAAAACTTAACAACGCAGGAAAATAGATGCCGGCAGCTTACGGAATGCTTAAATGCGCAGTCGTAGCGGAATTCTCCAGAATAACAACAGAAAGGCTGAAAAAAATACGATAGAACGTGAGGGCCTCAGCAGAGAAAAAATGATTGCATATTCTCCCTTGTTTTTTTTATTATTTCATCTGAAAGATTTCTCTTTTAAACCGCCCAGCCTCTCTTTTCTTCTTAATTTTTTTCTCCGACTCACGCATTGTTTTTTTTTTGTCCGACAGAGCGTGAGTAGTTTTAGTAATGAGCTTCGCCCCATTTGATGTTTTTTTCGCTTACCTGGACGCCTTTTCATGAAATTGCGCAAGCCCCCCCTTTCATGCAGAACCTTTTGTTGTTCTTCCTTTTAGTACTATAATTGAAAACTAAGACCTTATTGATACCAAAGAAAGAGTATTTGTAAAGCGTACTAACTTCTAATGCGCCTTTCAAGATGAAGATTTAAAATTAGTATTTTGAGGTGATTTGTATCGATTCCGGGCTCAAAGGAATTCAGCTTCAGCCCAAGCAGCTTTTTGAACAAAAATTTCCTTATCTTTCCATTACAATTTGATAGTAATGTGATGAATCTCCGTCTTGCGTAATATTTCCTGTAGTTTAAATGTAACAATTCTATCAACGCCTTTTCTTCAATATTCAACTCGTTTTACAAGTTTTTGAGTCATCTAAATCTACCTTAATATCCTACAAAATAGTAACTAACATTTTAGAAGGGAATAAATATGCTGCTTGATATATATGTTACTTGAATAATAATAAAAGATATAGTTTTTTGATTCTATGAGTAATATTGACGTTGCAATAAAAATAATTTTTTACACTTCCATAAAATTAATAAAAATAAAATAAAAATTTGTATGAAAAGTATGGTCTACCTTAATTGCGGCCTGGACGTAAGACTTATATGAAACATTTTATGCTTTCTCAGATGAATAGAGGCTACCGCTTAGCTAAATTAGCAGTGCGTCCTCCTTTGTTGGAAGTCGTCTCGGGTTCGACTGATTTGGGAGCCCTATCTTCCCGATAAGGATGGGCGGCAGGAATGGCATCCGGGCGTATAAACTATTGTCAAAAACAAATTCATTATCATCCTCAATCATCAATATTCTAATCAACAGCCCACCTTATCGGTGATGGTAGGCTAAGAAAAAATTGATAATAACCCTCCGTAAGTAAATGAAATATCACATTTGAAATGAATTCCGTTGCTAAGATTCCTTCAGTGAAAAAAAAAATAAGGCTTCTTAACTCACGGTTAAGAATTTTATCACTTGCTCCTGCTTCTTCTCACACATTACCTTTCTCTGTATTCTCAATATCTTCGAAGCAAAATCATATTTTACGCTGTCGTACTATTATAGGAATGAATAATTAAACTTGGAAACTGAACGAGGTGAAGCAGCAAATATGAATCAAAAGCAGGATATTATGGAGAGCAGATTAGAAGGGAGAGGAGGCATAAGAGGTGCGGTTAAAATGTGAAGACGAAGCTCTGAAAGGGGAATCCACCCAATGAACAGCATGTTTATGTCTTTCAGATGCCGCTTCGAGGTGTTCCTACTCTATTAAAGTGAGGATTAATAATTGAAGTAATCAAATTCAACCGCAGATATGCGGAGTTAATCCTTTCCAAGGCATCCCTGTATGATTGGAAGAGCTCTTCGTTTCTCTATCTTCGTATCTCGAAAGATGCAAAGTTCTCTTGATTTAGAATCGAAAGCGGATCTTAAAAAAAAGCTGATGTAATCTATTAATAAGTAAAAAATGAGATATTTATTCTACAAGTTATATATTTTTCCTTCGAATATAAATAAGCGTTATTGAGGAATGTTTTTATGATGATTGATTGATGATGATGAACATTGATGTGACAGTCATTCTTTACCTGAAATGTATTGCTAAAGAAATTTCGGTTCTAGCGAGACCTAGATGGACCTCTTTTGCGAAGTAGGGGGTCACAGATGTCGGGAAATAATTATCCTTCAAAAAATACTCACAAGGTTAAAGTTAATAAAAGAATAAGTTAAAACCTGGACGAAATATTCTACGCAAAATCCAAAAACCTAAGACGAGTCCAGAGGTTTTCAAGGAGAAAGTCGACCAAATGAGGAAAGAGATATTTTAAATTTTATAATCCCAAAATGTACGCCGCATAATGTTTCCTCAGCAGTTAATTTAATAAAAAGAGAATTATATAATTAGTGAGTTATGATTCGTTTTAATAGAAAGCGACCATAGACTGTTGTTAAGCCATACAATTCCTGAAATCAGAAATTAAATTAGATTAGAAAAAATGAATATTGCGTCCAAAAAAACTCTAAATTTAAAATTTTTCGATACATGTGGAAATGTTACCACATTTACTGCAAAAGATTCGGGATGTTATAAAAATCGAAATTTAGGCCATCTCCCGCGTCGAATTCATTTTTTCTAAAGCTAATGAAATTCCATAATCCCTGAGGTGAGTCTTTATGAGTAATGATGTATCATTAATAGTTAAACAAAAAGCCAAATATAAACTTTTCCGAGGATATCTAAGGAAATAATAACCTGTCAAACATCGAGTTCTGCTATAAAATAAGAAACCCTTCTGTTTCGTCTAACCAATATTCATCTAAAATGTGCGATCTCATTGATATATTTCAATTGTATCTACAATTAGTATTGCTGCTAAAGTTCAGATTTACAATTTCTCTGCGAGTTGGTATTGAAGGTTTGTCTTACTTATGAATATAGTGAACATATTGATCAGTTACTAGTTATCAATCTTCGACGCTTAACTTCGGTGAATATTTATTTCTTCAACTAAGTCTTCCAACATACTTCAAAAACGTAATTTGTGATTCAAGCATAACGAAAATCATTGTATCTGTTGTAATTACTATGTGACGACCTGTAATGCTGAAATTCTCCATCAACTGAACCTGGGTACAATAATGCTAATGCCAAACGCTTTTTGGGCATTATATGTAAAAGTTTTCGTAACTTTTGATATAATCAAGAATTTCCTTGTATTGTACCACATAATTTTTCAGGGTATGATAAAAAAGTATTATCATTGCAGGTAGTTCTGTGTGGGTTAAATCCCAAAAAAAACAGAAGCGAAAAATATCTACATTACTGCGTCCCGAACCCAGGTCTCCCTGGATTTACCCAACACACCTCCCAGGGCAGGTATTCTATCCATCGAAGACTCGGTATGGCAGTTTAGTGGCTAGAAAAATTCCCGGGAAGTGGAAGACCTGGGATTAATTCCCAGTCATGATTCAGTCATCCAGTCGATATTTTTCGCTTCTGTGTCTACTTGGGAAGATAATTATTATTAATTTCACGCAGTTCTCTACCAATGTATACATTGCCGTATACAGCGATGTTTTAATAGAGATATATTGAGACCGCTTACGCCATATGGTTGTACTAGCAATAATTTGTTTCCAAATAATAACAAGTAAACGGCTTCCGCACCAGAAGATAAAAGGTAAGCATTCCTTGAAACCTTATCAAAGTCGAACGGTATCAATTAGATTTTTCTTATTCAGAAAAAAACCTTTATAATTAATTTTCCAAGAGATGCCGTATTATTCAAGTTATCTCGATGTTTGAATTCAACTCCCTTTCGCTAGTTATATAAGAATTTCAATCATTTTCATGAGCCGTATCTTTAAAACATTTTTGCTACGAATTAAAATGAAATTTTAAAAATAAACTCGAGTCTTATTGATATCAATGAAAGGTAAAGCTGATGAATGACATCGACCTGAATAATCCGACGTTTTATTTGATTCCAAGCTCCCTTCAGGCGAAGGCCGGGAACTGATGTTTAACGAGAGGTTCGTGGGTTAGGGCGACAGGATCGGATAAAAGAAATCGGAGGCAAAGGAGAAGGATAAAAAATCCTACAATACTCCCTTTCCTGTCCGCTCTATCGCTGACAATGCGAAATTCACGCTCCGAATACTTTGTCGCTTATTCCAATTTGGGATCCTGTGCAATCATTCGGGAATTTTCGACCGTGGTCACAAACCCAATATTAAAATGGTTGGTCTAACGCTGCTTCCTGTTTTTTTTAATGATCCGACCCTTCGTTACCGCTAAAAACCTTTCAAATTAGGACCTGATCAGCCGAGTATTGTCATTTTACCGCATGAATTATATCTACGGAAATAAAATATTCCGATTCAAGGATATAACTCCGACACGCAAACAAAACATCCACTCATATCAGTGAAGGCGAGAATTTTTCTTCACATCTGAAATAGATATGACGAAAAAAATACCTCGAAAGTTATTTATTAATATTTACTATACATACACAATAATTGATAACTGCTTTTAATTCTATTCTTCTCTGTTTGTTTATTCGAGTTTAAATGACCTCATCTGTTAATTGGTAGAAAATTTACTCTGGGGACGAATGTTCTCGTGATATAAAAAACTTACATATTGAAAAAATTACACACGGTGTTTAGACCTCCGATGTATGCCGAAAGGTGGCTTGCAGGATTTTACTGATGGTTTAAAAAAATACTGTATCAAGGATTCTAAGCATTCGTTTAAAGAATAAATTTACCAGTAATCTTTGATGTACCATCGACATTTTAAATAAAGTATATTTTATGAAACGCGATAATTTAAAAACTTAAAGAGTCCTTTCGTATTTTTAAACCGTACCCTACACGCAAGAATCTCAGTTTTTTATCAACTTTAAAATACTCCCACATTCGGTGAAAATATTGCGTAATAAAAGTGATTAGATGACAGCCTCTGAGCATGACATATTCATGGAGATTGAACCGACTCCAACCTAATACTACGACATCTCTCCATTGAGAATTGAACAGCGACAACCGCTGACCATTTCAAAGGTTATTCTCATGCCTTTGTTTCATACCTTATTACGCACTTCGCGCCGAGGAACCATATCCTTCGGTAAAGCTTTACCGCAATCCATCCATTCAAGAGGTTAATGACAGTTTGAAACCGAAAAAAAATCACACGCATAAAACCCTAACCCCATAGCTCTTGAAAAAAAATGATCCCGAACTCACGCAAAATTTTTATTTCCAATACGATAGCTTCTGCTTCTCTCTGTAAAAAGACTTCCGCTCAACGTCTACTCTCAGGATACCGACTAAAAGTGATCGAGTACAAGAGATTCGGAGTGCGGAGTGCCTCAGAGTTCGCTCTTAGGTCCCACCCTCCTAAGAGCGAATATTAAAACCTGCGGATCCTTTAAATGTAAAAAAATCCGCTAATGGCCTCTGCGACCTTCTCAGCTGACTATCAAACTCTCCGAGCTTACAATCTAGCCACGTCATTCCGCGACATGCGGGTAGGATCGATTTAGCGCACAGATTACGTCATTCACCACCGCCATCAACCCCACCCTCTTTTACACCATCCACCCATAAAACCATTCCCTCTCTCCTTCTTTCCGCAACCATTCCCCACCCATCGTTTCCTGCCCCACCCTCGTAGCACAGCACTAAATCCCCACTTCCATTCCCTACAACGCTGGAGAAGTCGAGAGCAGGGGAAAGAAATGAAAAAATCTCCTTCCGCATTATTCCGCCTTTCTCTTCCTCTATCTCTAGCGCAATTCCTCTTTCCTGCATCCCTTTCTCGCTATCTTCCGACCTCCTTCCCTTCGTCTTTCCTCGTACAATGCTGACACGGATCAACAAAAAAGTCAAGAGATACGCTTTCTTTCCCGCCCCACCGTCCTTTATGGCTTTCTGTGCTAAGCGCATCCACCCTGTAATCCACTTTCCGTTCTTTTCTCTCTTTACCCTCCTTTTTCCTCTCCTATCTTGTGTAAACAACCCCGCCTATCGTTATAACGATGAGATTCTCTCTGCCAGTGACGATTATCGGGTCACGGGTGCTGAAATCTTGGCCCGTCTATCCCGCTCGTACAGTTTGTGGGGTGGTATTTCCTTGGGAGTGGTAGAGATTGGAATGGTATAACTGTCTTGAGGAGGGAATCCTTCCTCAGGGAATTGCAAGGGGACGGCATTGTCATCTCGAAGTTAACGCTACATGTCCATAGACCTTCAAAAGAAAAATAAGTAATCCCTATTGTACGGAGCGTTCAATGGCCTTACGGTTTCCCGATTAATCTGGTTACTCTGGATTTTGGCTTGATAAATTAGTGTACGTCCCTTGCAGTACCATCCAAGATAATAAATTTACAGAAGGAACACGAATGTTCTCAGAGGATTTGCTTCATTTATTTCGTCCGAAAGTGCCCCCAAGATTTCTTAACCAATAACTATTTTTTCGTAAAATTCACAGTAGCAGGAGAAGTCTGGTGGAAATCCATTATGTAAAAGGGAGGCATACTTTTTGTTTGGAAAATTATTGTGGAAAAATTGCAACGCCTCTCCCCATTCCACCTAAATTATTATTAGCTTTATAGAGCTTTCTTTCTCATACTAATAAAATTTAATAAACTTCTCTAAGTGAAAAGATAACAGAATCCAAATTTCTACCCTAATGCTGTATTGCGGAACACGAAAAATATCTCGAGGCTTGGTTATAAACCGTAAAATATCCGTACCTTAAATTATCTAGCAATCTTGTTATTAAGCTTCGCCTCTTTCGATATTACGTTTTATTCATTGGAAAAGTTATCAGATATAAAAGAAAATTATAGTTGAGTATAGTAAAATGGACGAATGCAGCAGTAGTTAACTACAGAAACAATGAAAACTGCTGTAACGGTTCTTTCGGATGCATTTTCTCTTTCATGAGCAGTGACACAAATTAACAGTCACCATAGTTTACGTAAGATACAAGCGGATCATATCAATTTCTTAAAGAACTCTTATGCGAGGTTCGTCTTTGTAAAATATTCACGCCATCATGTGTGAAAACCTTTTTGGTACTACGGAAAAACTCTATATTAATATTATTATTATCTAAGCAGTAATATATATATGGCTGCAGACGGACCCAGGATTCTCATCGTAGTATAATAAGAGTAATTGTATTATACCATGTTCAGCCCATATATTATTTTATTAAATTATTTTGGTTCTTAATCATAATAATTCAATTGATAGATAATTATAAAATTATGAGAATTTTTTACCATGAAGAAAAAAGAAGAAAGCGAAAAGCAGCGAGATTTTAGTGGTGTTTTGTTTTCAAGTCCTCGTACTGGAAGTGCTCTAATGTTATTCTTGCGAGTCTGGATACTGCACATCAGATACCATAAATTTACATTACCCATTTTGATTATATCTTGTGTTTCATTCTAATCAATCTCTAAATCTATTTCTAATTAACCACATAATTAGCCTTCGATTCTCCTCACCCTCCTGAGGAAGAAATAAACATGAAAAACGCGTCGTATTATCATGAATGCAAGGCGACATGGAAGCTTATCCAAACTACCCTTCGCGTGTTATTGTTGAAGAAAGAGGATTTCTCTGTCAGAGGATGTCTCTGTATATAACGGCTGTATATTTCCACAGATAAGTCTCTTCAGTGCGTGATACGCTTGCGAACTACAAGATAATGTAGATTAAACGATCTCACAGGGTTAGAAAGCAGAAAATACGCAAAAACCTCTTAACAGAACCTTGCCTAAGTCCTCTTTACGGAGATCGAACGACAAAACTCAGTACATTTCAAAACTCAATATAAGATTCATTTTTTAGGAGTCTATCCAAGTTTCACGCACACCATTTGCATTCCGTAATTAAACCTTAACATGGAGCCGTAGTTAAGGCATCTATCCATTACAATTACACATTATTTCGATGTTTAATGCAATAAGCAATACCTGATGGATTACAGATTTATTGAGTCTTTTTAAAGGGCACACGAGATTATAGGCACGACTTTGTGGAAGTAGTCCATGATAGAAGAAAGATAAAACAAACATTTACTCGCATACTACTATACAGTTTTATCTACAACCATGGTTTAGAGACTTCACATCACCATCTGATGTTGGATCTGAGTCAAAACCACGGTCGTGAAATAAAATTATTTGGTAGAATGGGCAAAAGTTCGTTTTCTTTCTACAATTAAAAGACTCATGCCCACATACAGACGCTAAAAATTTGATTAGAAACAGTCATTTGAGCCGAAATAAAATTGCTAATGCGCTGTCCATGAAATTAAAGTAGTACTTCGGATAAATAGAGAGATAGAGGGGAAAGAGACAAAAGGAAAGGGTCCAAAAATCAAATGTCTCTTTGATCTGTATTAGATAGGTTAAAATTGTCGACCACATACTTTTAACAATTTCCAATCATTTTCAACACAAATGTCATTATTTGTAAAAAAGGATGGTTTTACTATCCTTTTGTTACAGGTATTTTAATAAGAATTGCAAGCTAATCCTTCTTAAATAAATAATTTGGTAATTCGGTGACCCTTTAATATTACCAACATCTTATATGGATTTACGATAAAGTACTCGGCAAAATATCTTTATAAGGAATTACGACCGTGATATTGGTACTAACTCGCCAAGATGCCGGACAATATTGTTCTTTCACCAAAAATATCGCCTCCTATATCTTCCTTCTTAACCTTAAAGAGGTCGCTACCATTTATTACGATGGCAAATTAGGTTTCCGAAGCATAAGAAAGTTTTTGCCTCTCGCTTATCTTCAATAATGTCTCCTCGGAAAAAGCGGAATTTCCAGCTAACCTAATTTTTTCAGGGAATGCAAGGGTGACCCTCCGCAACACTACTTAAATTCGAAGTCAGCTGCATATATCATCCATCACGGCATTAATTACGTAATACTATGGGTAAAAAAGAGGCGGGTCACGCCTCTCCCGCCCTTTTCCCACTAATTACTCCAGCAACAGCATTCTCCTTTCGCGAGCTTACTCCAATTTAAAAATTAACTCCCATATCTCCACGTTAAGTATCCACGCCTCTAATCCACTTCATTTGTTTCCCTCGTAGTGTTCAAGTCCTCCAAAACTCTTTCCTGCATCTCTTTTCTCTCTTGTCCAATTTTCCTTAAATGTTCCTTCCCGTAGATCTCACTGCTGCATCAACGCCCATCCCATCTCTGAAACCGTCCTTTCTAACCCCTGCCATCGACTTATCTCCACATCCTATGCCTGCCTCGCCTCACCCATTCACGTCCAATCTCCTTCACAAGAGGGTATTTCCACGGAGGTAATTCTCTTAATCATGAATCTCGTTCGTTTCCTGCGATGGAGAAGGTTAAGGAATCGGAGATGAGTGTAAAGGGATTACGGAGGCCCTGGCTCGTAATGATCTGAAGCGAGGTCTCTAATTCCATAATTGTCATGAAGAGGAACGTGTTTTGTCTCGGTGATAAGTTCAGCAAACAATGCTTCTTGCGAGACGTTTTCATCCCGAAGACATTCGGCGACGGGCGATGTGTGCCTTCGTCCGTCTCATCTCCCGTCCTACTTTCCCGAGGATCGCAGTTAAGTCGAGGAAGAGAATGGCTATGGAAAACTGCTTCGTTACTTGCGGCGAAATCTCTCGGTTTTGCGGAAGTAAGTCGGTGTCGGCTGACTTAACCGGAAGTGATTGCTAATGTCGCAAATTCACTTGCTCCATAAGCATTTTGGCGGAATCTCTTGTTTTATCGCGGCTAGAATTTCATTAAGCGTCTCCAGTAATAAATTTGCAGATAGCGGTACCTCGCTCTGAATCTCTAATTTGGGCAATTTGTTGATAACTGCGATGGGAATGCCTCCATGCTGCTCGAGAGGTGCATCAAATATTTCCTTCGTTAATTCGAGCTTACTTCGTAACTCATCCGATTACTAGGGAATGTGAATTTTCTGTTCTGGAAAAGGTTTTTGAATGTAATTCATCGCAGAGTGTTAGTCGAAACTTTAAACTTATTAATTTTTTGGAGCAATCGCGAATTTGCATAAAATATTAATTGCTCCTCCCGGTAACTTATGTTCGTAGACCAATAGGAGTTTCTAATTTTCTCCGTCGAGGTGGAAGATAATTATTCAAAGTAGGATCGAGGTCAACGAATCCATAATTTAATTCCTTGAAATGTTTTCGAGGCTTTTTCTAGTCCCGCAGTGCAGAAAAGCAGCGAGAAATAATAATTTGAATATCTTTATCGGAATAACTAATTACTGAGTTACCAAGCTTATTTCTCTTTTTTAAATGCAGAACTTATGAAAAGGACTTTAATTACATCTATCTCGATCTACGATTCTAGAATAAAACTAAAGAGTCATTCCCTCAACATGTTTCCGTTGTCCTTTGTCACGCATGGTGAAGCGAAAAATATCACGATATTGCCTTTTTTGCAGCATATTTCCTTCAATAATGATATTAAACGAGCAAAGTCGAGTCCATAGTTAAAAATGGTGACAGTAAAAGAGTAACCTAATAATCTTGCATTTGGTGAACACTTACAAATAAGTGACGTACAACCGCCTGACAAGTTGGAGATCCTGGTCCGAGTCTCATCAACGTTAGAGTTTTCCTCTTTTGATTAATTCTAGATCATAAACATATTCACGCAATGAAACGCTTTACCTGGAGAAGTTCTCATTCCAATACCGGAAAACGTTAAAGTTTTTAAAAATAAGCTTAATATGTCTAGTTGTACATAATAGTAATTTATTAGTTCAAAGTCCCAATGTAATACCATGTTATGTCATAGTGTGTAGAATTAGCCAAAATTTAAATATAACTCAACATCTATATATATAAAGCAGAAATTCTGTGGGTTTGTTTGTGGGTTTGTTTGTGTGTTTGTCTGAGATTGGAGTCCACACTGTTTGTCCGATTTGCGTCAAACTTTGCATACGTGTTCTCTGAGATCCAGAAGAAAGTACAGTTATCGTTTTATTTGATAACCTTGCTGGGTTTGAACCAAGTTAGTTCAGATAGATTTCCATAAGAAATGCATGTAAAGTTCGATTTTATCGGTTACAGGTTTTATTCCTATTGCAAAATTAAAATGGAAAGAATAGTCACATAAGATCGACATAAGTACCAAAAGAGGGAAATTGAATACACATTCTTGTTATTGTAGTGGAATATCGCTTTCGATTCGAAGTTGCGAGAATTTAGATAAAATATACGAATATTTTGTGAAATTTTGAGGTTTTAAACAACCCGTCCTCCTAACTAACGACCAATGCGATTGTTGATTCCGAGTTCATGCATTTTCCCTTAAGAATGTATTATGCCCATTTAAAAGCGATTGACGATATGAAGAGGAGGAAATTATTCAGAGATTTTAACTATTACTTTCACGAAAAATTTGTAGTGATGAATCGCAGGGGCAACAAACATACGTAGCTCCGTAATGAACTAATGGAGATAAATGAGTAACTTTTTGTCCATCAATTCGGACTCTTGACATATTTCACGGTTATTTTTACGATTAGAACCAGAATTTGAAAATCTTGCAAACTTGCACATTAACTTTAGACAAGTTTCATAAAAAGGAATTTCTCTAAAGATTAACATTCTTATGGTTGATAATAGATTTCGGCTTCGAACTTTGATTAGAAAATGTTTGCTTTCGATAACCTGTCCCATTGGACTAAACTAAGATGCGAGATTTTATTTTCTCATATGTACAAATAGGTATACTACATTTAATCGGACTTCTATCCTCCCCATTGAGAGTCAACGGGCACTTCAGCTAGTTGTATATATGACTGTATGGTTTCTACTATGTCACTTGTTCATTTAAAATTCTTATCATTGTATATTATTATTATCATCAGTTTTTTCACTTTTAAAAATTATTTTTAACATACTATGATGTATTAATCTTACTAATCATTACGTATTCCTTATTGTGATGTATGTATCTATGTCAAATGTAATGTATTGCGTACGGGAGGTTTCTGGAGGGTTTTCCCTCCCGTCCTTGGGAGAATGCCAGGCAATCCTATGTTTAATATGTTATGCTGCCCTCCAGCGCTGCCACCTGGCCAGAAGGACAAATTGCAGCGTGAATTCAAATAAATAAATAAAAAATAAGGTACACATAAATTCACAAAAAAAATAAAATAAATCGTGCTGTCAGAAGAAAGAAAATACTCTGACCTTGTAGAAATATTTAACGTCGAACACCAGAAAATAATGAAGGATTTGGTGCTTTGAATAATGAAGGATTTGGTACTAGAAAATAATACTGAAAATCAAATAGGATGATATCAGTGAATTTTAACAACGAACTTCGACGACTAATTACACTGCTCTCCTTACGGGAATCACCCGCAAAAGTAAGATATATCCTTACATACATAGACTAAGAAGTAAAATATGCTATGTATAGTTGAAGGTACGTATTTTACCATTATATTGATAGCCTTTACAATTCCTAAACAGCGGTGGTTGAAAGATACTTCAATTAAAATTTTTAGTTGAAAAAAAACATCCATTTGACTTGCACACCTACTGCGCATAGGTGAGAGACAATGTCACCGAAAGGTGTACGTACGTAGATAATGCAATATTTGGGAACTAAGATTTCTCTTTCTTAATACGTACTGCTTATATATCACGATATTTTAAAGTTTTCCTTCAATTCTTGCGTTATTTACTTATAATTATGATCAAATTGACTGAATTGCATTGATATAAAAATGGGTATTCAAAGATACTTCATGACCTTCGGTGACTGCATTTGTAGAAAGTATTTAGAAATACAAATGTGCGATTTGATCATTTAATTCAATGCATTGCAAAATCGTTCGTCATTCCTTTCTTTTCTATTAGGACTTTTGATTTCAGATTCAAAGTGCCGACAAAAAATTCAACTATCGCAGCCTGGTTTTTAAGCACTACGAAACGGAAACGAACGAGGAGCAGAATTACGCCTTGATAAATCAGACTTGAGGAAGATTCATTAAATATATAGCTACTATTTCTTCACGTCGTATGAGCACTGAAATAGATTTTTAGCGAAATAAATAATGAAACTGGGAAAATACGGAATTTAAAATCACTCTCACCTATCAAAGCTAGGCTCGTGGAGGACATCAGGTTCATAACTTTCGATGAAATTGAAGAGACCTTTTGTTCCATCAAATTTATCGCCGGAGAAATGCAAATAAATCGTAAATGCAAAACCTTGAATAATTTCTCGAATTACAGGAAACTAGGCGATCCACCCAGGGATCTTCTCATGAGAGGGAAGACGTTGAGTGAGGGTCATGGTAGAAGATAAGAAACCGCTACGCTAACGAGGTTAATTAACGCGAGAACCGGAACATACAGTGGATACCTAGAGCATTCAAGATTTTATATATGCAAGGGAGGGCTGAGTCCTTTTCGACTGGAATAAAAATTAGAATTGGAACAACAGAGGGTAACAGAGGAGTTCGAAAGGGTGGTACGACTGAGGAATGGAAGAAAACACGAACGATAAAGCAAAAGGGGGCCAGAAAACAGCGAATAAAAGGGTCTAAATGAATTCGAAGTGAACGGCAAAAATAAATTAAAAATCCGGATTCAAAAGACTCGTTGGAGAGAAAGAGAGAGGTTTGAAAAATCAATCCCTAACACAAAGCATATTTTTTTCCATTTGCTTCTGTCGATAGCTTAATTTGATAGAAAATCCACTAAAATTCAGAAGTATTCACCTAAGTTTACTTTTGTATTACTTTTAAAAGTTATAACGATTTTTCATGTTCAATTCCTATCTCCTTTAATTTCTTTCCAAGAATTTTATGCTACAAAGCGATCTCTCTAGAAGTTTATCATTCAGCGATAACATGAACAGAAGAAATACAGTGAAGTACAGAACTAAATCGTAGATAATTTGGGTCCTACAATTAGAAGACTCCTATATCAACAAGGACAACAAAATTTAGATAGAGCAAAGAAATTTTTATCAAAGAAATATTTTGTAATTTTGAGTTCAAGCAGTTTGAAGTATGTTTTCACTCATATAATATTAAATGTCAGATTTAAAACGTTATCTATAAAAGTAAAACCAACTACGTGATTTTCCTTAATTCGAGTTAGAATTATGAGAGTGTTTAGCCTGTTACTATTTATTAGGACCACAACTCTCTTCTTGTAGAACTAACTTTCATATTTGAAGAAACTTCGCATATTTGAACTCTTAGGCCTCAAACTTACCAAAATACTTCTACTGCGATAACCCGCCTTTGAAAGGTCAGCATGTCACACAGGGACGCGTTCTTGATTTGTGTCTCGATGAGATTGCTACAAAACCTACCTGTCCTACTAAAACGATGGCAAAATGTTTAACAGCTTACAAATAACAATAATTATAAATCCAATAAAAAGACATGACGAATAGACCATTTAATGGGTCATAGGGATAAAAAATCGTATCCATGGTTTCTCGATGAAGGTACAGGTAAAGAACCAAATATCTTATAAAATTGGGTAATATTTAAAAAATACATAAAAGGATGGAATGGATAATAAATCTTACTCGTTGGAGAGGGAAAAACAGGAAACTAAATAATATATTGGGGAAGGAAGAAAGATAAGGCAAAATGCTGAGGTTCAAAGGACCATGTGGAGAGAGATAATGTAGGAAAATATGGAGATTTATTACATTAGGGAGAGCTTCAAAATATTATAAGAGAATAAAACAGGTCTTTCCAGCATTTTAGCACTGCTTAAAGAAGATATTTTACATTTTAATATAAACCTCTTATTACGGAATGTCGCTATTGCTTTAGCAATTCCAGAAGCTAATCTTCATTGTGAGGTTAACACCCATTGTAAGCACATTAAATACATTGAAACTTGAATTTCCGGCCACTCAATGGATTTTTCATTCTTTTAAGTGAGCAACGCTATTACCTGAATGTCTATCCACACAAAAAACTTGGGTCGAAATAATTTTATTTTATAAAAAGCTCTGCGAGCCGCCATTCGACGTGCGTTTGACGATGTTTATGCGATTTTGTCTTTTTTTTCTGCCATTGCTCACTGATTGTGGAACATAAGGTAAAATGAGGTAAATGACAAAGTAGCATCTGTCTCACTAACTCCACTCACTCAACCTGATAGTTCTAGGATATCTATTTCCTGCGAGCAGGTTCTATTTGGTATCACCGACATTTGATTGCTTGGCACCGTACTTGATTCAATCACGTTTTCGTTTCTATCATATACATAAAGTTATACCATAACGACTATATTTTAGTGCAGAATAATGTCACCGATTCCATTAATTGCAAATGGTGGATGGCAATAGCAAAAAAATTACATCAAAGATACAAACAAACTGTTGAACTCTCATACTCAATGATCGTAGAACAATTAATTATATATATGCGCATGTATCTGATACGCTTTTCTTTCCCTAGAAATATCCTATTTTATTCGAATTTTATGTGATATTGTTAGCCTAAATTAAAAAAAGAATATTTATATTTCTTGAATATATAATAATTTTGTGGGTTTGGATGAACGTAAATCGTTCATTTGCTCATTTGAAAGTCTTAAGGCTATGAGGAGCTATGGACATGAAAATACCTGACACCAAGAAATTATTCACTCTTTATCGCCTAAAAGGACTTGTTTCTTCCTTAAATTAATACAAACCTCACTTCCATTTACCCAACCAGAATAAACGAGAAAGACCTTTAAACTCCCAGTCCGTGTAAGGAAACAAGCTGTCGCAATGACTGCGCAATTTAATTACAGCGGTGCCGTTAAAATGGTAAATGCCAGGTCATACTGAAAGAAGGACGTTGCTCTTCCCGTACTATCTCCCTTCCTGGAGTTAATATAAAATCCATTCCTACCCACAGAGTCATAGACCTTCTTGCCGTATCTCCTTTCTTCACGCCCCATCTTCCTCCAGCCGCAAGGTGTTTGCCCTCAAGTTCTCATCTCAGACGGATCTTGTAGTAGGAATCTGTAGGTCAAGGGTCATGCTCCAAGAAACCAAAGGGAGAAAAGCAAAAAGAAGCTTTCGCCGAAATGGCTCCAAAGTAAGGCGATGACATTTTTTCCCTTTGAAGAGATGTAAATAATGATCAGAGGACTTTTGTTTGCTGATGCTAGGTGACGAAGGGACAAATAGAGGCATTATGCGATAAAAGAGGAAATATGGCAGACGATATTACGACATACAAGGTGAATTGTGACTGAGAAATCAAAAATGAGAATAATCACTAATCCATAACTATAAGTGCAAACGGATACGCCTGAATAGGCGTATGGTTTTGAAATGAATTCGTTTGAACCGTATTCAATGTTTAAACGAAATTTGCAGAGTAACCATCTTCGCTAAATAATTTTATATTTTTTCGTTTATTTTTGATAAATGGCATTTTATTCAAGACAAAAACATGACAAAAACTAGCGGTGAGCCTCCTTGAGGATGATTAGCTGCGGAAATCTGGATAACTTTGCGCCCGATGACTTTTCAAGTTTGAATGTCATTGCACGTCTATGAAAGTTTATACATTACATACTTATGTATATGCAAAGAAGAATAAATCAATCTCTATTAGACGCATCAAAAAAGGCTGAAATTCAGGCTCTAAATCAATCAACGTATCAGAATATAAAAATGGGGAATACGGAAAGTAATTAACAGAAGGCAATGGATCACAAAAATACGCCATGTCACTAAGTAGAATTGGCGATACCCATTCAGATCAAGAAGGTAAGGAACTTACCTAGGGCAAAATTTAAGAAAAAAATGTCTTAAATTTTGCCCTAGGTTTGGAGGAAGTAATTAGAAACCTAGACAGAATCAATTAAGAGTTTAAAACAACAGGTAAAGATTTCGTCTTCCGCGTTTACCAACCTAAAGCTTCCATTATTTGGACACTAGGATACCAGGAAGATATGACATTATCTGAATGTAGCATGCGAAAGTCTTGATTAATGAAATTTTAAAACAACAATTTTTACAGGATATCGTCAGTATGAAAGATAGTAACCGCAGATGAGCTTTTAGAGAAATATTTACGGAACGGAATGAAGAAATTTTTGAGGAAAAAGAGTACTGGAGTCACCGGTGTTGTTTAAAGAATATGGTATTTGAAGTTTCTACTTAGGTATAGTTCTCAGGGTTCCAAAGAACATACAACAATCGATCGATCGAGGATATCGAAAATACATGCATCCTATCAACCTAAAGCATACCTGGGCCGTAAGAGTCAATGTAAAGACATTTCTGCGGGATACCGTATATTTAGATAACTTATACAAAGGGTTGCCGTATTGTAACGGTAAGAAACCGAGACTAATGACATCTTGGAGCGGGTAAAATCGGGATATTACCTTAAAACTTAGTTCGAATTAATTTCATGTACTTTTAAGATGGTCAAAGTTTGTGCAGTGTCACAACTTCACGGCAATGTATGTTTAAATTGTTTCTATCATTGAAATCTCTATATCTTACATTCTACATCTACATCTAAATAAATATCCCGCAAGCCGCCTTTCGGCGTGTGGCAGGGGGTGTAAACATCAAACGTTCGAGTTACCTCTTTATTTTTGTCGCGTATCGTTCGCGGAGAGAATGAATCCCTAAAACGTATCTATTTCTCTTATTTTACGTTCATTGTTGGATCGGGAGAAGTAGCAGGATTTTGTATAATAACCATTACGTCATCCTTAAGATTCAATGAATTTATCTAATAATTGCAGACTAGACGTATAGTCGTAAAAAAATCGCCTTTCACTGCGCTCTCTCGAGTTTGCGGGTACGCGTTTCATCCGCTGGATCCCATATACTCGCCAAATATTCCTAATGAGGCATGACAAAGGTGAAATAACATCGCTCTATAACCTTTCCATCGCATCTACCAACAATGCACTTTATTAATGTAATAATCTCCGTAGGGGTATTTAAATATGCGTTATGCAGTGTACGCATTATTTAAGAAATTTTGAAGGCAAATGGAAATAAAACTTCTGCCTTTATAACAGAATTTTTTTTCAACGACCATGGTTTCAACATATTTCTAAGTCTTCAAGATGGAAAGCTACCACAAAGTCGAGGCCAAGCCATTGGATTCTTATAAAAAAATATTATTCACTGTCTGTTGAATTCAGATAGGTATGTAATTAGAAACTATTCAGAAACTATGCATAACTATCACAGCTAATACTCTCAATTACATCACATTTATTAATGAATCAACTTAGGACGCCTGTCATCAATTACGGAAATATTTACTTAGTGCCTCTAAGTCATAACGAGAAGTAAACAAGGAAATTCTGGATGTAAACCTGCAAATGGTCCGTAGAAACTAATTCAGGCAATTAATTGCCTAATTAATAGGAGGTCCGCAGTTAATCAATTTCAGCTGTCAAATGTATTTTTAATTCATTAGGATCTGAAATAAATCCAAGATGTATTGCGCAGAGCAATGGAAATCAGGGAAGGAGTAAATAACGATTTTGATGAGAGAATTTATAAGCAATCGGCTAGAAAATTAGGAACGGAAACGAAAAGAGGATAGGACTACGGTAGATTGACTAGGGTTCCGGAATGAGATTGAACAAAAATCTGAGAGTTTAATTTTTATTGGTATGCTTAAGCAATCTGTAAAGATTAAATGAATGATTAGAACGAAAATAGCATTTCGCTGGGGAATATTTTCATTCGACCCGAATATGACACGGAAAGGATCGATAACAATTTCCAGTCTAAATGCTGAAATCTGTATCAACTGAAAGAGAAACATAGATACAGGGAGTCAGCAGTACGGAACAAAGTTTTAGCGAATCGAAATATTGCAAGATAAGGAGAAAGGCATCGCACAAATTTGCGGGGAGAGAGAGCTTCATCGAGTGAAAAAATAATAAAACGTCTTCTATTCATCACAAAGGACATGAGATAGTGGAAAAGATCCAGTTGTGCTAATTAGAACATTGCAAAACAAAGTGAGGATAAATTTCGAGGATTTTGAAGAAATATGGTGAAAATTAAAATTATGAGATTATTTCTCAAAATTCTTTTGAATCGCAGAATAAATCATATTGCTTCATTCCCATTGTAATAAAATCACTAAATACACGAAAATTGAACTGCATTAAGAAAATATTTTGAAAAACAAAAGGAACAATTGAGAACATAAGTTTGTTTAATGAAAAGACGTTAAAATGATCAGAGCCTAAACGAAATTTAATTTTTAAACAGAGTTCAAAGACTAATGTATCATGAATTCTTTTGCTGAGTAGAATGAATATTGCGATTATTAACATTAAACCATACAGAATAAAGGAGAAAATATGACAAGAAAGAGAAAATGGAAACTGGTAAACATTTGCTTTTAATTTCTTTCTAGAGATGTACGATATGACAAAGTAAATAATAAGTATATAACGATATAATAAAGTAAATAAGTAACAAAGTAATTAATAAATATGGAAGAGGTAGGAGGAATTGGTGACGAAGGAGCATTAAAACAGATGGTTAAGGCTGAGTTAGATCAAACGATACAAGAGATGGGTATATTATATCGTAACAAAAAACAAAAACTGAATTAGTGCGTTAGGTTGCTAGGAATGATAATGACAGGCTTATGCATGGATGGTAGGTCGACAGGTCATACGGATACTTAAAAAACGTTGAATGCTTTCAGCCACTCGAAAGATTTAATTTAAAAATCTCATGTGTGATTCAATGTTACAGAGATCACACAAGAACAAAAAGATGCTTAATACATAGTTCACATGTAAATCATTTTCCTCGATCAAATTCGATTGCAGTAAAGCAGATATAATCTGAATGCATCGCAAGATTGTCACCTCCTTTTTAGTTTGTTAGCCTTATTGTGCGTTGAGGTTTATTCATCAGAAAAAATCGCTCCTTTTTATGATATTTGAAACTTACGGCGGCTAATTTATAAAATGCATGCAGTTGCTACAGAGAAAGCTATATGTTAACACCTCTCTTGGCATAATGTTCTGTTACTTGGAGCTTAATTTTCAGCACAGCTACTACCCTTTTATTTTTAAATTCTCAAAAATACAATAAGTTATAAAACCTCTAACTTTGTAAGTAAGTTATCCTCCTATCCCATTCTATAATTCTCTTCAAGGAATTCCTCCGCATCGGCCATCGATTCACGGAAAAATTTTTCTTCGGCGAGAAAACCCCGCATTCCCTAAATGTTGAGTAAACATCTCCCGAAGAACGCATCGGAGAATCCAAAACAAAACGATAAAACGAAACTTCAAATTAACGGGCAGAATTCTCGTATAAATAAACAAAATTGAATCGATATAAGGCTCTCAGTAAATAAGGCTACAATTTAACGAGGCATAGAGGTAGAATAGGTGAATTAGATGCTTGCGGGGAAGTTGGGATTCGGGGGGAGGGAACTCCGCTCGGTTTTACTATCGGTTGGGATGAGAGAGATGTGGGAGGACAGGATGGAGGAGGGGGGAGGCAGTTAAGACCCTTGCGTCGTTCGAATCAGCTCCGGAATTTGATTTCCTCCCGGTCGCCTCCTACTGGGCATAAGAGGTAATCGGAGTGTAATTGGGTAAATGGAAGGGAAGCATTCTCTCTCACTCCCTCTCATTCTTACCCTCCCTCTTTCTCTCGTGCCAGTCCACGGAGGGTCGCGTTTGCCGGTCATACATTCAATTACCTGTGCCGCTCACGTCCATGTGAGGAGAGGGAGGGACGCGGAAGAACTGCGCAAAAGTGGAAGAAAATGGGAGAATAAATAAAGGCGGGGAAATTCATCCGGCGAGTGACTCCGTTTCCGTGAAGAAAGGAGACCAACATTTAAAATTCCGGCGACAAAATAAACTTCCTCCTCTCCTCCGCCCTCATCTCCCATAGCGGGAAAAGAAATCTACCGAATGCATGAAAGGATTCCGATAAATTTTCTCTCGGAAATCAATCATTCGCTTAAGTGAGTCGCATGGTCGTATGCTCCTCAAATTTAAATTAGTCGATGGCCTCGAAGGAAGGGAACTTGAGAGATAAAATACGACTTTGAAATAACATCTTCACGGGAAAAATTAGCACCTATTGAACATTCACCATCTGCATTAAATTTCAATTAAGGTAAATTACTTTCATGAATAATCATTACCTGATAATGACAGGTACTGTGATGTACGATGCAGCAAATCATCAAGTCGTGGCATTAGCAGTTGAAAATAAAAGAACAGTTTCAGTTGTGAAGGACAACGAAAATTGAAAATCAGTAATAGTTAGTACTATCCTTACAAAAGGATAAAGAGATTTTCATTAAGGGATTCAATGATTATTCTACGTTTTACTAAAATCACTGCAATAAATTACTTTAATCTCGCAACGGTGAATAATGAGAATTGCATCATTATTAGATAGCAGTAATAGCAGCTTGGTACTTAATGGTATCACCTTGCACTAAGTGCCCCATATTCCCTGCAACCTTCCCGCGAATTAATAATAACCTATCCATTGCCATCGTGGAGATATGGTACAAAATCATCCACCCAGTCCGGCAAAGTAAACGATCCTATTGCAGTTACATCTACAGCAATGTACTTATGCTATAATTAACTAATCATTTTAGTAGGTTAACCAATGCTAATGTCTGCTAACATAACTAAGGCAATAAAATATAAAGTAAATTAAAACTTTATAAAGCTGCGAATGATACAACGTTGCGTCAGATTTCCCTACGGGTGTTACAGATTTTAAATCAGTAGGGATCAATTATCCATTGATCACAAATCAAAGAATGCTTTAGGAACATTCCGAACGCTTCCTCCGGCGCGCCTCTACTCTTCCGTAGATAAATTACCTTTACCAAAGTACCATAATTTTCGAACGATTTTCCCGGACAGTGGCGGTCATCAATCAAAGGTTAAAAAAAGGGAAGCCAAAGTTGGCGCCGATGATATCAATCGGCCCTTGGAAAAAAATTATGGTAATTCCTTTTTAGATCTATAAACACAAGCAATGATGAAAAAGGGTTACACATGAGATACGCGGACGAACCCACTACGTAAGTTAAAGGCCATAATTTAGCTTCGTGATTCATGCTACCCAAACGCCGAATGGAGAGTCACGTGCACGATTTTTATCTCTTTTCCCGCTCATCATGGAGTTAACGCTCGCGCTCTGTTTTATATCATTCCGAAAATTTACGGATCACGAGGACGATTTGATTCTATCTCCGCCTGATATTAAAACGAGTACGCAGGGGGGCCGAGAAATACAATCCCGTGAAATATATTACGTGTGTCGAATTTTCTTTCGGGAGATCTAATAAATCGCAGCAATTATTTTTCGATCGGAACAATGACGCTATTCAAACAACACACGGAGCTAAAAGTTATTTGGCGTTGAAAGAAGCAAGTGTTAGGTCAAACTGATACGGCTTCTTTTTCACGACACCACCAATGTACGGAGCATTGTTAAACGTTAATACAGAAAAGGGAAGGAACAGAGTTGGGTAAAGAAACCATAACACTGCCGGGACGAAGTTTTGGGAGGACTGCCTTTAGAAAACATGCAATTAAGACCCTTTTCTCATGCACTCGTAAATGAACCAAAGAAGGAACGGGAATGTGAATTGTATTCAGAGAATGGGAAACAAAAGAAGGACTAAGAAATGAGGATAAAGAGACTAACTTAAATTTTACAACAATATCGGAAAATATTTTTTTCTCTCGGAATCTTCATCATCACAAAAGAGAATGAGAGCTAGATCGAAATGAGTCATGAGTAAAATATTCCTAGAATAAATATGCGAAGGAAAAGTAATACATTTTTATGTATGTCGTACAGAATTTTAATTTTCAAGCTGTGAAGTCTCAGCCAATTGAGTGGAGGGTGTTCCGTTATTACCATCGCATCCTTATGGATGACAGAGGTGTAGATAATGTCAAAAGGGTTTTCAGTAAAAGATGAACCTTCATAATTTGAAGCAGAGGAAGACATCAGCGACCATTTTTAGTTTAATGAATGAAATACTTAACGTGCTACTGTAATACGGACCACAGTCACTAATCCTTCCATTTGATGGAAGAATAAGGATACCAATGCAATGGATCCCTATTTACGACTCAAGCAACCGAAAAATGATTTTTTGGCGGTGATAAGAATACGAGATATAGTAGGAAAGAAGCCATCAAACTAAGGAACAAACTACTGAAAAGGTTTTCGAGCACTTTCCTCCAGTTGAATTCAAGAGAATCAAAGGTCGGTTCCAATTACCGCGAAAAGAAAACTTGTGAGCTTCGAGGAGGGTTTTAGAGGGCGAGGAAAAAGCAACTTAGTTTGACCCAAAGTAAACTAAAAATCAACAGCTTCCGTGACGTAGAGGAAATGATTCTTACAACATTTTCGCTGTTTTTGTGTTCTTTTTAGTTAAATCGTCGATCAACATTCGGAATAGCAAACAACAAATATTGTACAACAGAATATGTTTTAAACAGATTTCTTTCGCGCGAATTCATTTCACGCAATGTGCTAAGCAAAGAGCAGCAGAAATGAGATTAAATGGAAATTAAAAGTGCATTTCTTCTTGATGAACTGAATTAAATAATACTTTATATGCTCGCACAAATAAATTATCTCACAAAAAATATATTTCTTCATAAGAGGAAAAAGATTTCCAATCATCAATGTCCCTTATTCCCTTAATCACCAAGAAAGTTAAAAAATGGAATAGTGTCTTCGTCTTTATTAATGCTAAAGGAGTAAGACTTTCAGGTTATTTAAAATCGTAAATTCAGCCACCGAAGTATATCATTACTACATTAAGACTCCTGGAAGGTATCTTTTCACTTATTTCGTTTAATTCATGAAAATTCAGTAATATAATCAGTATAAAATTCAGCTACATATTATTTTACCATTTCTTCAAAAAGGTTCCTATTGTTACTATTAATTTACATTTAGTTTTCTCCGAAAAATTAAAAGGAAAATATTTGTTTAATAAAGGTCTGATTTTACTTCCATTCCCTTTAAGTCGAGCATTAAACACGACGAGAGGTTAACGTATTAAAATTCTTAGAATAAGATGTAGATACTTCTCTCAGGAAAGATTCTATGAATTTAGAAAAGGCTACTTCAAGTAAATAAAAAAACCAGAAAATTCACGGAATGAATCTTATTAAGGTAATGTCGCAGCATGATATCGATTCGCAAGCTCTTTAAACAACTGTATGAGTTCATAAATGAACTATGCCTAAAGAATGAATATACTTCCGGTACACTTGTTTGTCTGCTGCGAAAGAGGTTAATGAAAAACCTTTCTTAAATTTCTCTTCCTTATATCATATGGTGTTCAAGAAATCAATTTAACTTTTCTGATTAGCTGCGAGTTTTATTAAAAGAGGAGTTAAGTAAGTTACCAAAGAAAGTTAATTCCCTAAAGAATATGTGAAGCCTCACCGAAACGGTTCCGTTGGCTAGGACATGCAGAGCTTATCAGCGTTATTGAAACTCACTAGAGTTTGGGACGGCAGGAAATTACTTTTCCTCTATATACGATATTATTCTGCTTCAAAAGACCTCGTCTTAAATTAGTTGGATTCCCATTCATTCTCACATTTATGTTCCGATCGACGGAAACTCTTCTTGACAATCTCAGAGAAAACACACAGCCAATATCTCCTAGCATAAAAGACGTGTGACGGATATACAATAAAATCGTTCCCCTTAGAAGCGAAGACAATCTAAATCCACAACAACTTATTCTCCCATTACATACCCTCAAACTTTCAGCGCATGTACGTTGTGAATGGTGTCCAGTTAAATTGTAATATGAAATTCCTCTTAAGTTCTTTCCTTTAAGAATTCTTTCAGACTACTTTCTCCCACATCGTATGTTCATATTCTCATTCATTCTTATTTCATCGATAATCCCACAGAAATTCTTACTCAATAAAATTGCTCCGCGAAAATATCTCTCCATTGACATCCTCAAATTCTCAACGATCCCAGAGGAGTAGATGATTGTTCTCACTTAAGACATCTTTAGATGGCATAAGGCAGCTCTTTCATTCCGATGTCATTATATAAATGTATTTACGTCCCTTAGAATTTGCCTTTCGGCATCCTTCATGCTCCCCTAAAAGCAAGCCTTTATCCTTCTTGCCTCGGAGTAAAGTCTCGGGCTCCAATCAGGATCTCTACATTGGGTAATTCGACGAATGCAAGATATATCTCCTTTCCTTTCAAAGCCTTATCTTCTCGTTTGAAGCTTAGAGGAGATCTCAGGAGGAGGTAATTCCTGAATAAAAATTAACCTTCTCCCAACTTCCTGATATTATTTCTTACTTCCCACACTCTACGAATTCCTCTCAATCTCCTATTCGCTTCCCCCTCCAAAATTTCACCGACTCCTACACAGAGCCACCACCAGCCTTTAGTCCCTCCCACGGTGCTGAATCTGAATAATGCATTAGAGGGCAGCCATGAGGTGGAGGAGTTGGGGGTGAGGAAGTGGGCATATCCCTGTTCTCTTCTACACCCCTTCCACTACCGCCCTTCTACTACACCTCGAGGATATCAGAAATACGCGCACACAGAGATGCTCGTTACAGCTCCGCCCGTCTGTGTGCGAGTACTCCGGGTGGCCTTTCCAAGTTGAAGGAATTATGGAATTCGGAATAAGGGTTTGATGCTGCGAAGAGCGTGATATGCCTCGTCAAAAAGCTAGACAAATCGAAACTTGGATACCCGCTGGAGTTAGAGTTAACGAATTATTTCCGTTTTGATGGACGTTAAAATCTCCAAGAAAGTATGACTTATTTCTGAAATATTTTTTCGATTTTTATGACAAAATATACACACAAGAACTACAACACAATTTACCACAAGCAAGACTACTCATTCTTCACTTTAAATATAATTTCATTAATATTGAAAGAAATTTGGCATATCTAAATGCAAGTAAAGAAGTAAATCAGAGTTTTCCTATTTTATACGCAGCAAGATAAAAACTTCACTTTACGCCACAAAGTAGTATGACATTGCTGTAATTTAAGCACATCTAGTCATTTAAGCACATCCCAGCGCAGTATACCTTTGAGGGATAGGCCCCAGCCCGACGGCATTTACGGTGGATGACACGAGGTCAACGCATCGACTCCCACGCCGCCGTATTGGGACCGAACCCGCTACCTCTTAATTCAGATTTATACCCATGTTCATCACGGTACTGGGTGAACGCCCATAAATGTTGGCTCCACCGAAAATCGAACCCGGGATCCTATTACTAAAGGTGAACACACTAATGGTAATGTTATCTAGGGACCTAATTAAAGTACAACTACTACAACGGAATACACGAGACAGAAAATTCAAAGCCCTATGAATAACAAACAATAATTTCCTCGAATATTTCCTAAAATTCTCCGTTATAGAAACATTCCGAAACGATTCTTCTAAAATCGACTCGATTGCAATTTTATTTGAAGAAATCAAGCAGTGGCACGAAAACATTTCTAAAGAAATATCTAAAATTGTCCATGAAGTAGTTTTCTCAAAATTAACTCAAACGGAAAAATGTTAATGCATATAACTCATTCCTTAAGAGATAAACTGTTAGACATATAATTTCATCGTCTGAATTCACCTTTTTGGATGCAAACTGCGCAGGCATTCATCATATTCTGTTGCATATCGGCATATGTGCGTTGAGGCTTAGTAATTCATCGCGGCTATACAGCGGCTATACAAAAAGGTTCTCGCAGATCCAAACTTTCACCCTCATGCATCAGATATCGAGCGACCTCATCTTCGTTTCAAAACAAAAAATACCCTACTCTTATTTACGAGAATTATACGTTTCATTGCTTTAAATACAGGCTTACCGTAAAGTGGAGGTTTAAAAATGCATTCTTAGATGTTACCCCTTTTTCTATAAGCCGAGTTCTTTAGTTTTATCTCAGAATCTATTAAATGATCACAGGAATTGATTGGAATGTCAATTATATAGTTTTTGGGAGAATTAATCATTTTCTTGTCTACCCTACTCTGATCTCCTGCTACATTATACCGTTCCGAATCCTCGACCCATTCTCCCTGTCACCGACCCTCCAGCAACCAACTCCATACTGAGAGACCAAACCTTTTTAACAGCCCTTTCAGGAATGCCATCGCCCATCGTAATGCGGGCACCCTTAAAGTTAACATTAAAAAGGGGTTTGAACTACCATACTCACACCTGTATGAGAAAGAAACACCAAAACAAATACTTATCCTCATAAGTTAACTTTGGTTTTCCTAGTCGAGCTACCTGCACAAGTCAAGAACTAACCTCGATTCGTGCTATTATATTTCATCAGAAGCTATTAATTTTATTTCAACCAAATTACTGTTATTTATCACTACATTCAGTGGTACACATTTTATTTTTAGATAAAGGGAGAACTTGAATTGACATGACATTTGTGCAGTGTTTCTTTACGCTCCACTTTTTCAACGATAATCAATAAATACTGATGATAAATACGAGTATACTGATATACGTATCGTAGCAAGTTTTGCAATCTCTGTGGTAAATAAAATTTGTTCGACTAAAATTAATAAATTCCTTCCCCTTAGAAGTCTACGAACCTTACGAAGGACACTGCGTTTATGCGACAGTAAAACTTAATTATTAGAAAAGAAACTTAATATATTTAACGTGGAATATGTTTAAAAATAAAATTGCTGCAAACAATTAGAGCATATTCCATCTCAGCAGGAACTGATTTATCGTAGAAGGATATTCAGATACAACAGAAAATCAGTACAAATAAATGCATAATAATGCATCACACAATACATATAGCACAATAAATATTAAAAATAAATTAAGTATAATAAAACTTATACTAATATAAATAGTGAGTGCTAATACAATACGTAAAAATTAAATACGAAATAAGTACAGAGATTAAACCAAAACTACCTGAACGACAGATAAAGATGCTAAGTTTAAGTATACGGATGGCATGAATTTGATAAACTGACATTTTCAGATGCGAGCTATTTATTATTTTAAGAATAGAAGAAAATCAGTCACATAAATTGATGACGAGACTAAGTAAATATAAACGCAGTAATGCCCTTTCCATCGTTTCATTCATCAGAGAGTTTGTTTTTCCTTGACATTTGCGCATTCATAATTGCAGTACGCATTGAAACGCATAGCAAACGCGAACGCACTATTAGACGTACTATCCCTCCGAACTGACGACCTACTATCACGAACAGAAAGGGCGCGAGAGCATTGCGGTAAAAATAATGAAATAAAATCTTGAGACCGGTGTATGAGATGAATATTAAATTCATCATACTGCAGAGGAAACACATCACAACAGGTCACCTTAGAATTCCAACGATAAAATAAACTAGCTCTACGCAAAGTTTTCATTCGCATCTCTCTCGAGGGCCATCCATCCCAGATTTCAATAGAATAACACTCTTTAGGGAACCATTGGCTTCATTTTTATAAATTAGAAAACTTTGCACAAATGTATCACAGTAGTTTCCGAGAGCAAAGCAATAGAAGAACGTGAAAAACTCGAAAGAAAGTTCAACATACGAGCTCTCTCGTTGTCGTGATAAATGCACTGATTACAGCAATTTTATGGGTGCGAGATAAGATTTTAGAATTCTGATTTTTTTAAATATACGCTAATAATAAAAAGAATTTGGTTATGCGATACTTGGTGGAACTTCATTATAAACGAATATTTATTACGTTCTGAAGATGGCATGATTTTATGCCGAAACCTGTAAACATTTATTGTGGGCTTGTACAAGTTTTGTAATAAATATTCGTATACGCTAATAATTTTCTCATTCAAGAAATGCAATTGGCGACATTTTCCGCTTACCATTCGGTAACTTATAAAGGAAACTCAGCGCATAATAGCAATGAATTTATACTATCATTAATCTACGATATGATTTTGAAATAATGAACGAATCGAATGCGTAAAATTCCTTCGAGAATATGAAATTTCATAAAATATTTTCCTAAAGCGATAGAGAAGGCCTAAATTAATATTTCAGAGAGTTGAGTTTTGTCTCGTAACATTGAATGCCGCAATACCGTTAGAAATTTCTCCTTATGGAGATGCATATATCTCGACTCAATCCCTTTGGGTCAGACCCAAGGGTCTACAGATGGGTCTGCTGCTTTCATTACTAAATCAATCTCGTGGAAAGGTGAATTCCGTGGTCTAGTATCTGCGAAGAAACGATGAGGTAAGGTCATAGTTTTTGGGTGTTGACCTTGTTTGAGACTTATTTGTGAATAATTTTGTCCCTTTGTCATTCCAAATATGATAATAGATGGAGGTTTAAAGAAATTCCATATCTTACTTAAGTATTTTATTTTTTGACGATAGTGAAAGAGTCGTTTCCTGAAAATGCTGCACACAACGTTTGCCATGTTTCATCAACGATAACTCTCAACATTTCTGAAACCAGAAATGTACAAATGTGTATCATATTGCTTCATAACAGATTATAGGTTTCGCTTATAGTACTTTCGTCTTCTATAACTGTAAATTATTTTCATGCCATAACAGTGATTCATGACTTTACGCCTAATTTTCAACCAATACCAATAAATAAAACCTCTCTACTTGGTTTAGTATACAAGCAGTTTACTTGAACCTTCTGCACCTGATGACGGTGCGACCAAACACCGAAACCATGGTCGTTCAAATAAATTAATTGTGGGCAGTATAACATTTTCTTTTTGTGAAGATTCTAAATATCAATTCATTATAGATACTTTATCATTTCTTGAAGACCTCGTCCTATCTTTTATTCCAACTATTAAGGTTAAGATGTAAGACATCAATTTCAATGATATACAATCAACTTTTTTTAAATTAAGAACTAACTATGAACTTCATTTTTCTTTTTTCTATTAAATATTAAGTAACCTGGTTACTCATGCTTCACTTTATATATTCTGAATATTTAATGGAGGGACAGAAACAGTTTTGATTGAAGCACGTGAAAAATAGTGGATTCTCATACTTAACATATTGAATAACATGAAGCATTATATGCGGGAAGTGTACCTTTCCTTGTGTTATTCATTACGTTTAGAGACAGCTTATTCAACCTGAAATAGTAGTTCGGAATTTTTTTCAGTTAAGTTCCGGAGTTCTGTCAATTTTCGTCCAACCACAACTAACATCTCGGTGCAAGTCGGTATGTGAATTCGAAATAATATTTTCTTATTAACTCCAATGATAAAATTCATTCTAGTCCACTTTATAAGATCCATAATATAAATTGAAAATCAAACAGTCTTTTGCAAACCCGAAAAAGAGATAAAATGTAGCTGGCTGAATACTGAGAAACTCTCTAAATAATATAAAAGATATTTATCTCTTCCCAAGAATAAATATTTGTGAAAGGTTATGACTTTTAGCTATTCCTGACCCAGTATACTGCACTAAAAAGTAACCTCTCCTCTTTCCGTTGCCTCTTTTCCGTGGTGTTAGGTTTAAAGGAATTTATTTCCGTCACGTATTTTTGATATGGAGGTAAAGAGCAGTTAGGGTGCTCCATGGCCTTACACGTTTTTTCCTAACTCTAATTGCCATTCTGTGGTGGAGGCGTTATCAGGTACGTTATATGCACTAGCAGAACTTACCATGAAAGCTTACTTTACTTAACTCGAGAAACTGGGTCATTAGTGGCTGGACAGCGGATTGCTTAGGGCGAAGCACAGTCCGTTTCTCTGCGGAAAAGCTCTCCTTGAGGAAGGATGGAAGCATGACAGGAAGCATAGAAGTTGCCGAAGCTGTCGGCGTCCGCGATAATGATTCTAGGCCTTGGAGTCTGATTAGGTCTAGCTGCGAAAATTCCCTCGTTCCTGAGTGGCATGTTCGTGGGTCTCGTGGGACTCCTTTCCTCGTGATTTGACTTCACTGGAAGGGCTAAGGGGTGGGGTCAATAATAGACAGAAACAAGGGCTTGTAGAGTGGAATTTCATGAATAGAGTACGCCATGGAAACGAATGTGCTTTAGCAATTGACTCAGCAAAATACTTATCTATTGTATAGAGATGGGTTTTCCTCGGTTGTAAAACATGAATTATGTATGTTCAACGGCCAGAATCAAAGATTCCTTCAACCTAATCATGTAAGTATTAAAAAAACTTCACGCGTAAGATTGGAAGGGTAAGTATAGTATGTGCAACAAGGTTCCATGGAAATTCCTACTTTTCTTCGCGAGTAGATATGAAAAAAATTTCTACTTCGGAATAGAATTAGATTTATACTCGCGGAGAGAAGTCGGAATATTCATGGAGCTCTGTTGCAATCGACTCCTCAGAAGCCTTCGATCCAACAGGGGTCGTCGTACGTGTTTACAACGGTAACTATCGGAGTTTCGTAATAAGGAAATTTCAGTATAAATCTACTCAACAACTACAGATTTCGTCAATTAATTGTTTGATAATAACAAAATACTGGAAATAATACGCCTATATACATATCAGGTGCGTAACCAGAATCTGTCTAAGGGTGGGGGGTCCGGAGAGCCAAGGAGTAAACGCAAAATTGCCTGCAATCGAGGGGCTGGAAAATTTTTCGTCTAAAATGTTATAAAAATGGGAACATTCATATTTACTGGTATATCTTGCGGAATCCCAGTGGTGCATGTCACTGAGAATATTAAAAAACATTTATATTTTTGTATTCGTATTTCTATGAAAGATAATGAGCATTTCGTTGGAAACTGCACTTATTCTTTGTTCGGTTATGCAATTTTATGAACACTATGATACGGGAATGGAACAGTTCCTAAAGGACATTCAATTAGATGTTTGGAAAAAGGTAGCTAACAAAGGCCAAAATATATCATATTGATTTACTGCAATGCTGCAATTGAAGTTTTTGAATACAGAATCATTTGAAACAGTCTGAGCAACAGAATGAATTCCAGACAATTAATTACGGTAATTAAGAATGAAAGCTATCTTTGAATTGTTGATATCCCGACCCAATTTACGTAGTAACAATTTCATAACTAAGATATCATGAACATTAAATATGCATCAATTAACAACTTCAGAATTATAGACTACTTTCCGACTGTAATGTTCCAAAACCTGGATTAAATTTGATTAAAGGGATTCCTCATAGTAAATACCCCTCTTGGCAGCCTCAATCGCGATTACTTCACTCAACTATGCAAACGAGTCTTCATATAGACAACCCATGTGGCTTCATATACTAAGAAGTCCACTCAGAAAACAAAATCCCTCACCGGGCACCTTTCTTCACTTCCCATCCTCTCACTCGCCCCAAATTCCCTCAAATTTTCGCCCGATGCCTCCTCTTTTCATTATTTATTTGGTTGCTTGGCTGCGTCTTCTTTGCTCCGCCCCTCCCAACACTTGGGTTCCTTGGCCACAAGTCTCCTTGAGTAACGATACTAAAGGAGCGGTCACCTCCTACCCTTCCTCTCTTCATCCTCCCCACCATGTTCCTCTTTAGGAATTCGAGCTTCTTTCTTTCACTCAATGTTTCTCTCCCAAAACATAACACTCAATCGGAAAAATTCTTCTTCTCTGGATCTCAATTATAATTTTGGATAAAATGCTTTTCCCTCTGCTGTACGCCAAAGGAGCAGCACGCAGGTTATTAATGTAGATGTATACATGTAGGGCGCCAAGGAAACAATCCACCATACTTTTTCCAAAAAACCTCCATTCATTCTCATTAATTAATTTCTACACTTATTGGAATTTTTCAGAATAAATGTATTTAAAGAAAAAAGAATGAACGCATAAAAACCTTATACCTCAAAAGTCCTCTCAAAAAACACATTCATCTGAAATGATTTTTCCAAATCTGACATTACTATTATTATGGGTGGTTTTGAACAGACATATTGGTCATGGTCTCCATTCATAATTTGTGACTGGGGTCAGGAAAGTTACTCGACTAGTAATCAATTTTAAGGTTCAGGAAAATTACTTAAGCAGCTCAACTTGAAATACGTACAAGAAACTAGAGACGAAATATGTATCTTGTTATATGTTTCCGGAGTTAAAAAATTAGGGATGATGGATTGTTATTTATTTATGGTTAGAATTATAAAAGTGAATCAGTCGTGATTATGAGGTACCATCAAATGACGATTTAGGGAATTCTATTTTCTTAAATATAGAATAAATATCCAATACTATCCTAAATCTGCAAATCAATAAAGATCAATCACAAGGATTCTATTGAGAAGATATTCAAAAGGAAAATGACGAATGCCTCCCTAAATTTCTCGGAAATTTCTGAATAATTTTATGTGAAATGTTTATCTTTGTTTCGCTCTTTACTAAGGAATGTCCCCATAAACGATAATCGAATAGTGCGGTATATGACAAGTGTGATAACTTTCCTGAAAATTTAATATCTGGACGCTATTTTACCAGTTCCGTAAAGACCGCAGCGTATTCTGAACATGGGAAACCGCATTCGACAAAATATCATTCAATGATAAAATTCGATCAAGCAATCGGGCAAATTTTTAGATTCCCACGTAACAGCCTCTAATCCTCTCTATTCTGTCGTTCCTATTCCCCACCGATTTTCTCTTCGCCCTTTCTCCAAAATCTCATTCCTTGCTCTTACTCCCACAATTCCAGGCTCCCTATTCCCTCTTCCGATCCCCCAATCTATCTGTCTCCTCGTGCGCTGGCCCTCGATATTTCTTTTCCTTCTGTGCGGTTTTTTGGGGTTCAAACGAAAGACCTCTTCTCGGCTGCCCAACTGATGGGACCGCTGCACAGTGGGCTGAAATCGGAAAAAGCCGGACAAAAGTCCAAAATGGCTTTTTTTGAGATACAGACCTGAAACTTTGCATATATATACAGAAATGATTGCTGATCATGGAATGGTAAGTCATTTCTCATATATCCCATCCGTTACGTAGCTACTGAGGATCAAACATGACTAAATTTCCAAAAACACGCCCGGTTGAATTTTTCTTCGAAAATCTTATAAGTTAAGTAGATGGTGGACTTGTGGAAGGATTTTAATGGAATAAAAAACGTAATATTCTGGTAACATGATACTTTTCCTATATTGTCTATAAATTTCGATGATCTTGGTCAATATTTGTGCGGTATTACGTCACAAAATGGCGGACGCTTTTTTCAGGCAAAATTTGACACAAAGTAGACAATATCTTTTGTTTAAGAAAAATGGTCTCCTGGAAATTGCATCAAAGTATTCATTAAAGATATTTTAAGAATATCCAGCAGAAATATTTCAAAAATCTCTGCGACCACGAAAATGAACGCGATTTTTTGACCGCGCTGCACGACCCGGGTCCGCGCAGCTGGACCTGGTAGTAGGACTACTCCGTTGGATTGTTCAAGTTGTTTTGGCCTTAACTCTTCGAAATTGCCGTTTCTAAGCTAAGTATGTTATCACTGTTGTCCAGAAGTTCTATATTGAAGGTATTAAGAGGATTTTTGATCGTGCGAATGGATCAATGGATGCGTTACTCTGACAAATACGGTTTGGTTTGGACAACTTACGGAATCATGCCTCAAATTATGAATATCCTTCAACTATTGAGAGTAAGTTTGTATGTTCGTATAATACATGCTTTCCAGAGAACGCAGCATCTGCCATTGCTTTTCCATCCATTTCCTTTCCACCTTTGCCGAAGACGGCCGCGTGAAAAGGGGGCGTTTTATGACACCGCGCAGCCTTTACGGGTATTTTTAAAGAATATTTTATATATAATAATAAATATAGATGCAATTAATAAGAGTTCTGACCCTTCGAAGAATTCTCACTACTCTCTGTTTCCACTTCTTCTATTTCGTTTAACACTAGAAGTTGTCTCAATTCTTTTGGCATCTTCCTGTGTCTCTTCGGAGATGAATTTGAGGTGAAGGAAAGAAATGGTTCAGAAGTGATCGACAACCTTTTAAATAAGTCGTCATTCGTGGCCATCCTGGAAAGTTTTCTGGTGAAGCGCGTGCGGAATATTCTGGTGTCCTTATTTCTAGCATCCATCGCATCTTTGGACAGCTGCCCTAAGAAGGGAAGAATTGCCGCCTTTGATATTTCGCCTCCATGTATAAGTAGTACCTTATGTACTGTGATTGCCATGTAATACCAGGGATACAGGTCTACGTATAATTCGGCAGTTCTGTGGGAGTACTGCGAAAATGCCTCGTCGTTGAGCGGTAGTCCGGTAGATATTGCCTTTAGTATTGTGGTAAAATGTTTGATGAAGTAATAATTAACTTCTGTAAAAAATATGAAAATATGTATATTAAACGCGATGGCAAATCTTCAATGCCTACAAAACAGGAAAGTTACTGAGTTTTCAAAAGTACTTGTACGGTATAATATGTGTTACCTATGCATGGCTATTAATCAAAAGCTAAGTCCATAGGCACAGTTACCTGTCAATTCAGCGGCCAGTTTTCGAGAATCAAAAAAAACGTCTTGCCGTAAGTCCATCGCTCGTAATTCCTGATCCAGGCCTTTGTACGTCTACAATTAACCCCATTCTTTCTCGAAAAGCTTTCTGTATGATTGCCCTTTTCTTCGATAAGTGTATTTTAAGAGTCCCACGGGCCTAAAAAGAACATTATAATTCAGATATTTAATTTACCTTAAGTAGTAGTATTGTTAAAAGTGCTTCGACAGCTTAGGTCATTTCGCACGTAGGCTCCCACCGGGAATCGAACCCGGGACCGCTTTCACTGAAGTCGAACGCGTTACCCACTTGGCTATCGGGAGCCCTAATTTACCTTAAGACACAGATTTCGAGCCTCAGTTTTAATGCTTTCTCACCTACCACCGTTCTCTCCAGTCGATACGATATGTGCAAAAGCACAGTAACAATAATAAAATCGAATGTAGCAATGGTACGTTGACAAACCGAAAGCATATTTTTCCAGATCAACAGGTCGATTCCCAATTGCTCTTATATCATTCATTTCGGAAACTTTAGCTCCGCAGATGTAGCACTTCACGCCAACACTCTCAGTCAAGGCATTGCTTACCTAAAAGAATTGTTTTTATAAGTTTGTTAAGCATTATCCACTGCCATATACTATTATCCACCTTTAATAAAAGTATAAGATTTATTTTTCCATTTATCATCGTTAGGAGCATGTTAAAAGTGACGGAATAACTTCCCAAATTCCATTTCTCTAATGCATCAATCTGCCTTTGTAAATAATTTCTTTCCTCTTTAGCAACTTCTTTGAGCCACTGAAGGAGAATGGGCCGGCAAAATCTGGTTGAAGACGGCCGAAGATTTTTACAGACAATCTTACCTAAAGTAGTGCAAGTATTAATATTGCTACCTTCTATTAAAACTAGATTAGAAAAAAATAAACATGTATACACTTATACATCATACCAGTTGCGTCATTTAGCAAACGGAGTGGCACCAGGGAACTCATGAATAAATATTCATCGGATGAATCTGCTCGCTCCCACAATTGTTTATATTGAGCATGACCCGAACTACCATCAAATCCATACATGCACATTAGCGTACAAGCAATTCATTGCTGGAAGTTAGAACCGGGAATGGTAGACCGTACCCTGCTACTTTACTTGTAGTGATACTACAGTGAGTTTTACAGGGTAGCGCGAGGTAAGACAAACTAGAAAAGAAAAAATGAGGTAGGTTTCGCCATACGTAAATTTGCAATTGCAGTGAATGTAAGGGAAACGTTGAGAACTAAAGTTGCTACATTGGTGCCGGAGAAAAAGATACTTGGAAGGAGGGGCATATTTCAGGATCGGAACCAGGATTAATTGAAATGAAGAAAAAGAGAAGTATCCCTCGGAGTTGGTGCAAGAAAGAGCTTGCAGACAAGCTGTATAGGTAATCCGGAATTAAGTGAAATGGATCACAAACAAGGATGGCAAAGCAATGGCAGATGCTGCGTTCTCTGGAAAGCATGTATTATACGAACATACAAACTTACTCTCAATAGTTGAAGGATATTCATAATTTGAGGCATGATTCCGTAAGTTGTCCAAACCAAACCGTATTTGTCAGAGTAACGCATCCATTGATCCATTCGCACGATCAAAAATCCTCTTAATACCTTCAATATAGAACTTCTGGACAACAGTGATAACATACTTAGCTTAGAAACGGCAATTTCGAAGAGTTAAGGCCAAAACAACTTGAACAATCCAACGGAGTAGTCCTACTACCAGGTCCAGCTGCGCGGACCCGGGTCGTGCAGCGCGGTCAAAAAATCGCGTTCATTTTCGTGGTCGCAGAGATTTTTGAAATATTTCTGCTGGATATTCTTAAAATATCTTTAATGAATACTTTGATGCAATTTCCAGGAGACCATTTTTCTTAAACAAAAGATATTGTCTACTTTGTGTCAAATTTTGCCTGAAAAAAGCGTCCGCCATTTTGTGACGTAATACCGCACAAATATTGACCAAGATCATCGAAATTTATAGACAATATAGGAAAAGTATCATGTTACCAGAATATTACGTTTTTTATTCCATTAAAATCCTTCCACAAGTCCACCATCTACTTAACTTATAAGATTTTCGAAGAAAAATTCAACCGGGCGTGTTTTTGGAAATTTAGTCATGTTTGATCCTCAGTAGCTACGTAACGGATGGGATATATGAGAAATGACTTACCATTCCATGATCAGCAATCATTTCTGTATATATATGCAAAGTTTCAGGTCTGTATCTCAAAAAAAGCCATTTTGGACTTTTGTCCGGCTTTTTCCGATTTCAGCCCACTGTGCGCTGGTGAGTCGGGTCAATGCGAGGAAAGGGGCTGAGATTGCTATCTGCTCGAATAGCATAAACCTGATCGTTGTGTACATCTCTTCCGAGAGAAATTTATGTTATTATTAGTACTACTTAGGAAGTAGCAAGAAAGCTTGACCACCTCGCTTGCGGAATGTACCAGACAGTAAGGAATGAAATATTTGAAAAATGGGAAAATATAAATAGATTAATAACATAGATAACATAGAAGTTCTCTCACATCGTTACACTAGGTTATCCTAATATTGTCGTTAATGAATTGTTCAGAGTAATTAGTAAATGAAGGAGAAATGTTCTTGAGACTTCTAAGAAAAGACAAGATGATAATATCGTTAATTTCTGCTTTAATCGTCACCAAAATAGAGAATGGCGATATCAAACATACGATAATTTTTTTTTGATTCTGGATAAAACTGTTTATCTAGAAATCTATGGGTATTCTAAGAGTAAAGGAAGGCTTATTCTTAGATGTAACACCGTCTTCTGGTGCAAAGATGGACCTGATAGATCATCTTGTAATAAAAAGGTCTAATCTGTTAAAAGATCAACCTTTAGACAGATGTAGTAGAATGCAGCCTCTCAAAAAAAAAGGTAAATGGCCTCGAGAATAAAAAAGGAATGTGTGTAAGTGAACTTGCATCAGAAAGAAAATAGCATTACCTTTCAAATTAACCAAAATAACTACGGGATGCAAAAAACGCAATAATTAACCAAATAGTATTCTTTATAAATGAATATAATTTCCGCTGTTATAAAAATTTGGCAGATATTAAAGCAGTCAGGAACAAATCTATACTTGTTATGATAAGTCTAGCTTTTAGCTGTAAATTTTTGAATTAGGAGTAGCGGTAAATGACAAAATGCCAATTTTTCAATTAAATGAGAAAGTAAAGAATCGTTATCAGAAGGTAGAGAATCTAGGAAAGTACAGTTTTTTAAATAAACTCCGAAATACATACAGTAATATTTCACTGTTACGAAATTTATAATTTTTACAATATTACTTGCTGATAACTTAAAAATTTCTTTTATTCTAGACTATAAAAACGATGCCATAAAAATCAAACACGAACTGAACATTTTTAGATGAAATCACCGATGGGAATAAGAATACGTTCTTTTAATGACACCAATTCCTTTTCTATGCATTAGTAGAAATAATCATTTGGCCAGCACTTGCACGTCTGACCCAAATTTATGAAAATAATTGGCTCACTTACAATCAACGATTTCGCAAAAAATCCGCTTCACCTCCACTTCCTTTCCTTCATTTTAAAAATAATCTCGTTTAACAATTGGAGGAAACTGAAAAAAACGATCGTTAAAAGTATCATTTCGAATAAACCCAGGCGGCGCGGGATAAAATTCGAGCTTTTTATAATGAAAAAAGAAAGAGCGGGAGAAAATGATTGCGGAAAAAACGACCCAAAATCCAGGACTTAATTTTCTACGTCCTTTGCATTCAATTCTGTCCAATATCGGAGGCCCATAAACAATCCGGAAAGTGGGACTCCATCAAGGCCGCAGTGACGGGACGGACGGGAGTGAATCGGGGGACGGAGAGGAGACCATATAAGGGTAAGAGGAGACCCTAGGAGTGAGAATACAGGCATGGGAACGTAGCGAAGGATGGATAAATGGTGAGAAAGGCAGAAGGGCTACCTGGACTGGAGCCAAGTTTTGAAACCTCAGATGAGGTCGTACTTTGCTGAGAGAAGACATTTTTTGCGGTGGGAGAATGAAGTCTGGGGAGAGATGGCGCTATCTGGAAAGAGACAGGAACGGGAGTACACTTTAAGGTTTTGCAGAAGTGAGGGTGGATTCTGGATTTCGATTTGAATCCTTCAAAGCGAAGGGGTTTTTTCGGGAGGTGTCGGGAATAGGAAGGGAGAGAACTGGTTTCCTACGGCGATGGAAATGAAGTGTGGCAGAGCATTCAGAAAGTCTACGTGGTATGGATATTCATCACGAATACACGGGAAGAACACTTTTCTATCTCTCATGCATTCTTTCTCCCTCTCTCGCCGTATTAATGCAATCCTTCCTGTCTCATTTTCTAATTCCCATTCCAATCCTCTACTGACTTAGACGCGGAAGGCAGGGGCTTTTTTTCGCTTAAGGAATGCCCTTTTGGGATTAAGGTCCTGGTAATCCCAAGATGAGGTTCCTTCCTACCTCTTTAACTGTTATTTCTCCACCTTCTCAATTTGCTTCCGTGAAAGAGAGATATTTCCCTTACCTAATGCTTCCTTTTTTGGTCTCGATGGGATAAGACGCTACGGGGGGATTACGTCTGCTAATAAATATGGTAACGACGAGCCGAAATGCGACTGCGAAGCAAAGAATATCCGAATCATTTTGAGTCGGCGCATAAATTGCTAATTTCCGTAGGACTATTAACATGTCTCGAATGCTTTAAATTCCTGAGATGCTAATTTTAAATATTAATATTTAAGCATCTGAAGTGTAATGAAATTATTCTCTGGATGAAGACTGCAGGATAATTATACAAAACCATCGGCTCCAATCTGGCGAAAGCAAACTTCTCGGTTTCATTTTCATTGAGCATCTATTTCCCGAATGACAACTAATTTCAGTGGTTTAATTAAGAGAGATAAATTCATATTTGGAGCGAGATAGCGCTAATAATAAATCAAAGGGCTTAAGAATGATTTATACCGATCGAAGACTAGCGAAGTTAAAGCTTGGAGGTAATATTTGGGAAAGAGGAGAACACGAGTTTAAAGTAACTGCAAAATGACGCACCGGATTCTTCCTCTAAGGATTCTTAAGGATTCATAACGGGAGAATATTATCTTCGAAAGAAACTCTGGGAAGAAAGAAAGGTGAGATAGGGCAATGGATTTAAGGAGGAGGAAGAAATGAGAGTGTGCCAAAGAGGGGAAGATTCTCTGCTCCAACTTTTCTCGTCGGCTATCCAGACCCACTAAAATCCCTCCTCTTCCCCTCCGCAAGAAAATGAATATTCATAAGGAGGTGGATATTTCCACCATCAGCCTCATACCCCACTCATTAGAGTCCCCATTCCTTCTTCTTTCGTACACATCACGAGTAACCCGGAAAATTCGTACCAATTTAGGTGGGAAAACCGAAAGTAAAGCACACCCCGATGTGCGGGATGAAGATAAGACGATGGGGGTTGAGTTGGTACAACCAACAGAGAAAGGAGGAGTAGAGAGACTAAAGTGTTAGGAAATCCAGCTGTGAATAAATTCAACGAAGGAAAGGTCCCGTACACAAATTTTATAATTGAACAAATCTTATGATACAGAAAATTTACTTACAAATTATTTTGGGTTGAGAAACTACAGCTGTGGTACAGGCTGCGGCGGCAGAAACCCAAATGTCTACCGTGTTGTTTTTGTGTTATATCACTATAAGTACTAGGAAACAGCATCAAGCTATAGATGACTATTTAGTATTCCTGCACACTAAATAGATTAACAAATTAATACTGGTAAGCGATACTTGCAGGAATTCAACCATATAATATACTAAACTAATTAGTGGATATTGAACAAGCTGAATTGAGTTATAAATAACTTCTGGCCGTACTTCGTGGAAAGCCATCTAGAGAATAAAGAAAGACTTCGTATTTTTCCACACAATATATTTGGACGACTAGTTTCGGCTGCTCGCCATCATCGGGTCCTCATCGGGACCCGATGATGGCGAACAGCCGAAACTATTCGTCCAAATATATTGTGTGGAAAAATACGAAGTCTTTCTTTATTCTCTGAATTAAGTTGTTGGTTTTATAACAAAACGTATTCATTTAATTTTGTCCTTTTCTATCACACATTTTTAATGGAATAATGATAAATAAATGTCATTAATATATTCTCATAATTTTTTTTTGCAAATTTCAATATCTTATATTTTTGTAGGGATTCCGCCTGTTGTTGCAACTTACAAAGCCATGGACACTTTAAATAATGGTCGAAAATGTTCATTGCTGATATTAACGCAAAATTTTCGCTCTTTGAAAGACCAAATTTAACAGCAGTCAAAGAGGTTTTAAGTGAAAATTTCAACGGATAATACTGTAGAATGTAGCAAGAAATTCATTCATTTAATACGCAAAAGTACTGAACTAGCAAACTTATCCATTCAATTAGCGATGCCTTTTCACGAAGTTAAGCCCAATTAAAGTATATTTTTATCAAATATCAATAATTAATTACTAAAAATACGTTAGAGAATTATTTTCTTGTCTAATTTCCTTATGTTATACATATTTTATATCAAAAATTAATAATTAATTAGTGAAAATAAGTGAGAGAATCATTTTCTTGTCTAATTTTCTTATGTTATACCAAGAAACCATAGTCGTTGTCCTATCTCTCAGTTTCCCTTCCCAATCCCATCAAATCCTTATCCCACCAGTTACGAAATTTTTCCTGACCTCAAAATGCCCTCATCTCAACCTCTTCCGCTCCCATTCTCACCTTTTTGTTACACGTTAACTCCCAGCGTGGAGCTAAATGCGCGTGCAAACATAAGCCGATAACGCTATTCACTACGCATCCTGTCTGCCGTGTCTTTATAGCTCTCGCAGCCGGGAATGAATGAACTCTGGCGGTAATTACGGAGAGGAAGAATAGCGAGTGTGGGAAGAGTGTGAAAGACAGGTCTTTAGGTTAATTAGTCAGAGGATTTCGCACACATGAAAAAGGGGACCGGTGATTGCACTTTCCCCCCTACGTGTCACCTTCTAAATAAGGTTATAAAATATGGCACCCATTTGAGTCGAATATTTTATAATTAAACCTGGTATGAAAAAGTACTTCCTATCATTAATTCATTGAAATATTCCATGCTTTATTTAATAGTAAATATTATAACTAACATTTCTAGCTACAGTTTAAAGGATAGGCTAGCTTAAAGGGGTCTGTAACATTTCACTTATGATTTCGTATGACTTAATAAACTATCCATATTATCATCCCATATTATTCAAAATATATTATCTCCACGTCGTATAACCGATGCTTTTCTTAATTAGCCCTTTATATTTATTTAGTGTACGACCGTATCATGAAATACTAAACTTATACAACTATAAATATAATTGGTTTTTTTAAGTAAAAGGAATGATATCACCGATAAAAATTACTCTTCTAAGAAGGTAAAATATTACAAAGTAATCCACCTATAATACGTAACGGTTACACTGAATACTTTTCTTCTACAATTCATAATTTGCACTTATATCCTCAACACCATTAGGATATTATTAAAATCATTTATATTCAAAATTTTAACATTCGTAACTTTCGGAATATTAGACCATTTCAATAGAGCTCGAACCTTTACGAGTTCTAGATTCATTTCTTTCTTCTCAGCCCTTCCGTAAAGATATTTCCTCTAATACATACCAAGAAAATGCTCATTATCTGATGTCATGCGAAACTTCTTCTACAGCTAGTTAATCCTGTAACTAATGTTCATGGTTTACAATTGTCGTTCGCCATTAACTATAAAAACAAAAGTCAAGCGCCATAGTAAACATTCCTCTATCCGTAAAAACACACAATCATGTGCTATAAAATGATACAAAATCATATCATCAGAGAGAAATGATACGAAACTTTCGTTCTATAGTTTCTATTTAAATGAATAATTTCCATATACACTTACAATATCTTAATGAATAATTACCATATACAATAACATATATCCTTACAATGTTATAGCATATCCTTTCGCAGGACTTAAACACATTCTATTTTATGTGAGTCGATCGTGATTTCCGAATCAAAAAGTAAATGAAGACGGTTTTATCTTACGTAGCCGATATAATAGCCCAAGAAAGCACGCGCACCGCTTTTTTATTAAACCGAAGGCAGGAAGCTCCATAAAATCCTCTTACGAAGGAATAAAAAACATAACGGCCACCTTTCCCTTAAATAAAATCGATAATACCACCTCGAAAAGAATGCGAAAAGTTTCCAAACGTCCCTTGAATATAGACCACCCAAAAGACTTAATAACACCACCCAATGCTGGTCTCGAGGGAGAATTAGAGGGGGGAGGTCAGAAACAGGGTTATCAGCTTCGGAAGATGGAAACACAACAACGAGAAGATTTGAATGCAAATGAGTCCTCGGGAGAATTATGCAAGAAAAGAGAGGGGAGACGGAGGGAGCAAAAGGGATGCTGCAATGTGGCAGTAATTGCCGGATTGAGAAGCCAATGTGAGACGCGTAGGGCGAAAAGCCTAAAGGTGGTCGTAAACGGAGGAGGTGGAGTGATTGGAGGGAGATAGAGAGAAGGGTGCCCTGGGATACGCACCAGGGAATTCTGGAATAATGTGGGAGTGAGAGAGGGAAGGATTATTGAGCGGAGCGAGAGAAACGGATGAAGGTCGAAAACAGAATACGTGGAAGGAAAAATAAACGAGAATGGTCAATAGAGAAATACTGCGATACGATAGATATACGAATAAAAGATATATAGACCCTTTATTTTAAGGGGTCAGGAAAATTGGGCCTTTCTTACACGTAATCTATACTGTACGTCGTCATGTTACTTAAGAAAAATCGAGAAAAATGGAGAGAGTAAGGTAAGGCAAAATTATTGAATATTATACGATAGTATACCATAATAGAATGCTATACTATAGGTATAATATATTATACGAGTATAGTGTAATTAAGAAGAAAATTGGCTAAAATTTCTTTGTTCCGCTAAAACGAGACATGGGAAGAATGTCACAAGGTAGAGAGTTAAAGGTTATTTGGCACGTAAAGGCGTGCACATAGAAAACTTTCCAGGGAAAAGCGGGCGTGAAAAAGTCTGACAGGACCAGGGCTAAAACCAGGATCTTCCACTTTCTGGGAGGGTGCTTTAGCTAATTTAGGTATATGTCCAGAAAGAAAGCATGTTTAGATTTTCTAGTTAGACGGCTTAATTGAGTAAATCATCGACCCGAAAAGTGAAAGCTCGGGGCTCAATTCTCGGTCCTGCCAGACTTTTATAATTCCTGTTTTTCCTTGGGATTGGAAGAATGACAAAAGGAAAGAGTTTTACTTGAAGGAGCCCAGAAACATTTCCTTCTCTATAAGAAAAATTTTCAGAGGCTCCTTCAAAACGCGTTCGACTTAGGTGACTATGGTCCCGGGTTCAACCACAAGTGGGGCCTTAGTGCGAAATGACCTAAGCTGCAGAAGGACTTTCTACCTTACTACTACTACAAAATTGATTAAATAATTCCCTGAGGTTAATCAAAAAGCAAAATACAACTTAAGCATACGCAAATGTGATTATAGATCAATTCCAATCTCCATAAATATAAAATTATGTCTATCTAAATCGATCCCTTTTGAAAAAGTAGATCGACACTAGTATCGACCACCTTTGGGTTTGGTTTTAAATAACCATGAAAATTTACTCATAATTTCTCTTACGTAAAGTATTTTCGAAACTAAAATGAACATACCAATCAATAATTTACCAAGCCAAATGAAGAAGATAAAATTAACCCTTTGAAGATACGATTTTGTGCTAAAAGGAAATATATTTTGATGAAATGAATTCCATTTAAACTTACTTAATAAGATAAGGGTATAGTAAGATATTGACCAGTCACAAATTTATTTTACGCACCAGATAAAAATCTATGTCAAAGAAGAAAGATAATATTTTCAAACTCTTATGTTCCTCCTCATATGAAATATGTAAATCGATGGCGATTTGCTGCCAAGACGAATTTTGAGAGGAGCTATCAGAAATTCTATCATTGATGTTGGCGAAGTATATTTTTTTTCCGAGATTAGGTTATAAATATGGAAGAAACAGTAACTATAAAGACTCGTAACGCATTATCATATAAAAACGCAGTTTAGAGAGAGAATACATATGGATAGTATTTCATAGATAATGGAGGATACAGATTTTTTCCATCCTTCCTTCTTAGCATTACTGCCACCTTATATGGTTGGCCGATGATTTGTTATGATTAGTTATGATGACGATGAATTTGGTTTAGGCGCGCTAATGTTTATGGACGCCAAACCTTATGCGGAAAATCGGTCATACACAACCACTCCCTAAGCAGAAATTTGAAGCTGGGACTCGAACCCAGGACATTGTGGTTGAAACGCTAGGACACTAACCGGTATAGCGCACGGTAATGCAGTATATTCTTCGATATTCTTGCCCAGAAAAATTACGAATGAAACGCCGATAAAATTAAGTCATTAAATTTAGCTTGTCAATTTCATTTTCTCCTTAAAACCTTCACGCATAATCGTCCTGAATCAAGTTTCCGTAATTGAGAAACAATTTAAATTTTAAAAATTCACCCTTAAAGTAAAATTATTCGAAAATCGCCAAAAGGAACAACTAATATCGAGAATAATCTGGATAAATAGATGCCCTTATTGAGAGAGTAACGTCGCTGCTTGGCCTCTAGATGCGAGGAATGAAATCGTAACAGAGCGTAATACTAAGCAACTAGAAGAACTCACAAAGCATAAAACAACCTTCCTTTCGCTAGGGAAGGGATTAGACTGAAACTCTGCCCAAGGTATGTGCGGCGTGATTCTTCCTTTTTCCACCTGAGAGTACGACTTGGCGATGGTCGCGCCGGTAAAGTACTTCTGAGCCGTCGGATTGCCAGCACTTAATGGATCTCGTGTACTCTCTCTCTCTCTACTCCCTTGTCTCTCAAGCACTTTCCAAAAGTGATCTCTAATATTTTTATCTACATCAACAACTATAGTCTGCAAGCCGGCATAAGGGTAAACTCCAAGCGATCAACTTAATCATCTTCTTTATTACTACCGCATACCGTTCGCGGAAAAAAAAGTTTTTAGAAAGGTGTTTCCTCACATCTGTCGCCCTTATTGCGGGTTTATTGCCGGCTTCTTTGCAGTGATGTTCCGTAATTTTGAAAAGAGTAACCGAACTCTGAATGAAAATCTGAAATCAAAACTGTTCGGACCAAGCAAATGCAGTATTTAATATGGGTTCTAAAACTAATGGTATTGACTGAAGTAATATAGTTCTAGAATCGACAAAAGCAATGTTGAAATAATATTATGAACTAAAAATAACGACAGCCAGTCAATGGGTTATTTCGGCCTAATCTTAATTAAAAAGTTTCTTTTGGGAAAAAATACATTAGAGAATTATTCAAGGGAATTCTGAAATGGCTCGTGAATTGAAAAAGCAACCATTGATATAATAGAACTAACCTGCAAAGTTACATTTGCATTTATGTATATAATTACAAATTGCAAAATGAAAGTAAGAGGTAAAATATCCTTATAATTATAAGTTATCTAACAGACGTAGGTTTGCGAAGTGACATGTTAAGAGGATAGGTTAAGGGATAGCGAGAGCTTCTTCATTCTGTTATAGTTATAATTACAGTTGCTTATTAAAATTTAAAACGTATTTTGTACGACGATCCGTTTTGACCTGTCATCCTCAGGAACGGGATATCGGAAGTATGAAAAAATTCAAATGAGTGTCTTGAGTTTTGTTGGTAAGGATGAAAGAGAGTTAATAAAGTCATGGGCTGGATAAATCTCATTCTCCTTAACTGTTGTCATTTTAGACAGCCATAAACGAAGAGAAAAGCACTTTTTTCCCATTCTAATTTCGATGACGAGTCCGTTATGAATCATACGGAAACAAAGCTGTACTTCCCATCACACGCAACACTTGATGATGCTTTCTTATGTATGTGATGCTTCAGAAAGCAAAATAATTAATGGAAAGGAACGAATTTCCAGACCAAAAGTGATGCGGATACAAGGAAAAAGAGCGAGGGTATTATACAATGGCGTAAAAAGAGGATGTCCATTTCATTTCGGCGGAGAATCCTCCAATTTGCGCCGACAATAGGAGACGCTTCCCATTGAATGGGAGAGAACCATCGCCATTCCGTAAATGCTCCCTCATTTTGAGAGAAAAAAGAGGATATATAGATGCGGGAGAGATTCCAGAACGTTTCGGGACCCCTTCTTCCTAAGCTTTCTCTTTACCTTGATTTTCATGCGTGGAAGAAGAGATCAAGTCGTTTTAAAAGAAGCGCAACAAAGGGCTAATTGCATGTGTGCTACTTGCATCGAAAAATGCGATTAAAAGTTTCTGACCCCCACCTGTCCAAGTTAATTGAGGATTGGCGATAAATTATTTCTTTCTGAAGTTATAAGGCAATATAAGAGAAAAACTACAACACGACACAAATTTCCCTCCTTAATTATTGTACTTTTTAGGGTGGGAAGAGTGTAACGGAGGCTGCGAGTATTGAAATATTTAAATAAAATGAAGCTCCTTGGTGAGGAAATTAAGGAAAGATATTAAAGGTATATTACCTAATACTTCTGTAAGTGCAAAATATGGGTTTTAAGGAAGGACGACGTCATTATATTGGAGATCTTCAAGATTTGGGTTATGCGTTGAGTGAAAAACGTAAGTTGGGTGAGGAGTAAACTACACGAGGAAGTGGTGAAGAAGGAGAAAGGGTTTTAATTAAAAAGGAAGGGAAAACAGAGGAAAGTTCAATAGAGGAAGAGAACAGATGAAGAGGTTATCAGATATTGAGAGAAGATGGATTGCTAAAGAAGGCAATGAAAGATATAATCTTTAAATAGGATGGAAGAAATAAAAGAGATAAAGGCAAAGAAGTTTTTGGGTGATTCAATGTATACAGATATTTATCAAAACGTGAAATTTAGGAAATTATGTAGAATGATTGGATACATATTTTCACAGAGAGGTAGCAAACTAATGTACGTACGGTCTCTTTCTTTTTTGGATCACGTCCATGACTTCGGACGAGAAAGGCGTTAGGAGGTAAAGGACAGAAGGGAATAGGTCACTTTTGAGCAGATCCCCATTCGATTGCTTTTCCCAAACCTTCCCACATTTCCCCTCTCTCTCTCATATCCCACGATGGGAAGAGGATTTTCTCAACGATCCTACTCTCTCATCCGAGTCTCTAAATACATCTCTTTCCTCAACCTCCTTTTGAAGGTGTGGGGAAGAGGCTAAAGGATGTGACGGCCCACTCGACCCAACTCGATTAGAACGCGGACGAATTGCGCAGAGCGGCCAAAAAGAAAGGGTCATCACGAAATGAGCTTGGGTTTGGGAAGGGAAACAAACAAAATCAATGCGAATGGCTAGAAAATGGAGAGTAACTTAAAATGTACCCTAATATTTTGGAATCGACCTACTATCATTGATGGATGATTCAGCGAAGAAGTAAAGGTCACTTAATGACTCTCTTACGCTTATTTAGCATATTAGTTTTTCAAGTTTAGCATTTATGTGCCGTGTTAAAGAATCGTTGCATTAACTGACACGAAGTGAATTTAACTGGCTTTAATGAATTAAGATGTCTTGAGGCTCTCTTTAAGATGCTTTTAAAATATCATTCCTGCTTGGTTGAACTACTTTTGAAAAAAAATTAGTAAACATATATTGAGTGATTCTCTTGATTAAAGACAAATCTCAATTTCGAACGAGATATTTGATCAATCACACTGTCATGAATTCCTGGCATTTCATCTTAAAACACAAGATTAAGAGAAACACTTTTTCTTTATTCACAAATTAATAATTGACACTCCGGTTTCGACATGCTCAAGTCATCTTTAGTTGTACGATAAGGTAGATTCAGTTATTAATTTGCGGAATAAAAAAATTTGTTTTCTCAAGTTTGTGTTAGATATTTTCATAGCATTAATCTCTGAAAATGAGCAAAAATAAGACATAAGAGTTTTTTTTTCAAATACTCTCTAGATGAGGATGAATGATTGTCTTGCCTAGCACTAGGAGGCGTGCACCCTAAAACTCAGGGTAAACAGAAAAATAACGGCGGGGCAGAAACTCACACCCACTTTCCGGAAAGGTATTCTAAGGTTTAGTGATCAGAATACCTTCCCGGAGATCTGGGTTCCATTCCCAGACATGTCGCTATTTTTCACTTTTATTTATCATTGGATCGCCAGATGCTAACTGACGCAGTATCAGCATGGTTGGAGGAAAGATTATTGGAATCCAGGTTGTTGATTTTACTTAAATTAGTTTGCGGAGACGTTATAAGTATTATGCGACCTACCTGTTTCCTTAAAATTGATGCAAACTTTGGGAGCGTATGTAGTGCATGTACATGATGAAATATCGTCTAGAATACTCATTCTTTTCACTATGTCTCCACGGTAATAAAAAAGGAAAGTATCCTTCATTGCGGGAAAAGAACATCTCGTGATTCACACTTAGTGACTGCTTGCAGGGTATGATGGTAAATGTCAATAAGCTTGCAGTTGCAGCATTATATCAGTTGCATTAGGTAAAACCTTCAAACAATATCATCAGATATTTCTGATTCAAAAATAAAAGAAACATTAAATATTTCGGAAGATTCATTCTTTATGTTGCCTAAAATTAATCTCACACTGTGGCCAGGATTAATTATGATCATTCTCTTAATCATGAATCACATCCTCTTTCTCGCTTTCAGACTATGTTTTTTTTAATTAAACTCCCAAAGAGTATACTCAATTATTTCAGTATTTATACGCTTTATATTTTGCTTTTAATGCCCTTAAGCAAGGGAGTGTGATAATTGATAATCCGATAGGAAGCTTTATTTTGAGAGTATGACATAGAATCGTTGCGAAAAAACATTATTTTATTCCAAAGAGGAGTATGCGAGGTATGTAACTTCGGAAGTCCTAGACGAGAAAGCAGAATAGATCACCACGCAAAAACTACTTATCATAGCTGTGGTTCAGACTCTAGATTTGCACTTTATTCTTACGATATAAAAATAAAATAATTGATTTCGATATCAATATCAGCAGTAATAGAATAAAAATATCTGAAGAGATACTGAAAATTATTAAGGTTCCTATCGAGATAGATTGTGTGCTCAATTTCAAAGCGAGAGGAAGTACTTTTCTTTATGGTTCGAGTTAATCTAGGGCTTCCAGATAGCCAAGTGGGCAGCGCATTCGTCTTTAGTGAAAGTGGTCCCAGGTTCGATTCCCGGTGGGATAACATACTTGACAATATGTCGAACATCTTTTAACAAAACTAATACCACGAACTAAGCTTTTTGTGAGCCACAGATCCGCTGCGGCGGTTACTCGACTGATCTCCGGGGAATTAGAAAAAGTTTACTATCTCTTCCATACATTACTAATATTTTATTCATTAAAATTTTGCAACTTAATATTTCTTCATAAAAATTTTGCAAGTATGAAAGAAAATACCCCTAAATCTAGCCTAAAGCCATTGATATCTTACAAAATGTTATCTAAAATCAAAACGAGACAACTAATGCGGAAAATAGAGATAAACATCCTTTCTATTTTCAACATGCTCGATAAGGAAATAATTCAAAAAGAGTTCATAATTTGAAGTGATTCTCATTTTAATGCATGATAATGATATTTATATCACAGTGTTCTTTGTATGTTGATAATCTTATATGATCCTAATGTCCGATGATAAATACTTCTATTGATCAACAACGGAATACACCTACTAGAAACGAGTAACTGCTCCAAAACAAGCAACACTTTGTGAACAGAATTTCTTTTTCATTGGCGAAGTTGAATCATTACAAGTAATGGACTTAATTAAATCACTCTTCGAACTCGTCCCTAGTCTAAAACTTTAATATTCTCGACACGAATAACGTTTTACTTTCAAAATATCGATATTTTAATACCCAATCATAATCTGTGAGCTGAATGTATTTAATTGTATTTTGATGTTTACAGCGATACGTCCTTTGAGGTTCTCCCGTCCATTTTCGGCCACTGGATTCTAGAAAATATTTTCCATGTCAGGAAAACCGGTTCATTAAAAACAACCAAAACTGAGTAGAACTAAGACCCCTCTTTCTTGAGACGGATGGAAAAGTGACAGATCCTGAACACCAAAGATAACGGAGAAGAGAATTAGATCGGGCAGGGAATGAGTTCAGCAATGCAGAATGCTCGAGGAATCGAAAATTTCCGCCTTTGAGAAAGTCCTCGTTAGCGAGAGATAGGGCAAGTCAAGGAAGATAAGAGCTTTCCTGGATCTTCTGTCTTCCTACGTGGCGCCAGAGAATGCGAAGGCGTTCGGCCCACAAGAAACATATACATCAAACGAGAAAAAGCGCCCTCTGGAATCACTCCAATACCTGTCATCCTCTTCTCACAGAAAAACGCCCCTTCTGCTGAGATAGGTCCCATCCTTCTTTATCAATCCTCTCTCTCTAGCCTGCTTTTTATATTTCTTCTAATCCGATAAGGAAATTTTTCATGGACCCAAACCCCGTCTCAAGCATCAGAATGTGAGCCGAAAATCTCACGGAGAAATGCCCTTTTTACGCTAACGGTCTTATCCGAAGTCCTCCTGTGCGACATTACGATTATGTTTATATGGTACGCTGGAAGATTATCTAATTTTTTTATTTTTGAAGCTTCTGAAATCGACTATATGGCTTATGTCTTTTGTATAGAAGCAATTCCTGTCGTGTTATCAACTGCCATCGCACAGTGGGCTGGAATCGAAAAAACAGGACCAGAATGCCAAAACCCACTATTTGCATGGACCTAACCCATAATAACAAGAATAAATTACATAATTAATCCCAAAACATATATAAATAATCATATTGCATAAACAACCAAATTTATATTTAACTCCGCGGTGTTATCGATAGGTACACCATTTTCCCAAATGGAAGAGTTTGTTCCAACTTTTTCTTCAGGTTCTATTACGAGACACTTCTAATAATTAGAAGTTTAAAAACACTCAGAGACAAACGAAAAACTCCGGATTACCGGGGAATCGGTAGTTTGGCGTATATTAATAATTCTTTCCTTACTTTAGCCTAAAATTTGTCCGAGAAAGCGTCTGTCCTTTTGCTATACAAACAGTACAAAAACTAAACACTGAAGAGCAAGACAAAATGGTAAAATGTCATGTTAGAATAATAAAACACTTTAACCCGACGCAGGGCTTCAAATTTCAGTGCCGACATTATCAAATCGGTATTTAATGATTTAGTTTTAAATAACTAATCTTCTTATTGAAGAAGCCGAGTGTGATTGCAAAAAGAAAATGCTAACAAGACAATAAATCTGTTACTACGCACGTGATAACTTTTTAAGTTATTCATAAGTACAACAGGAAGTCTTTAGTGTATTAAAGCTGTAAATTTATTCTCCTATTCATCAAGCAGAGAATCACTAAACCACCATACAATCGACATATCTAAAATTTAGAGTCGATTGTGGGCATATTTCGTAAAGTGAAGTTGATGAACTTAAAGGAAGAAAAGGTCTCAAAAAAGATCGAACCTAAAATTTCTAACGCCTAGGGGCAACCTATTAGATTGCTCTTGTCACATCTAAAGATTACCTTTATTATTACCTTTACTTAAGAACTAAATACCAAACAATGCAATTAACTTGAATGATATAACGAGATAAAAGAAAAGAACTACCTTGAAAATAATTTGGTAAAATAGCGAAGAATGCAGTTGATAACGCATTGTAGAGTAAGGATAGAGTAATCGAGATGTAACTTAACGACCTGAAACTCAACTGAAATATAAAAGAATCCTATTGTTTACCAGCAATTTTATCAACGTGAAACAGTATGGAAACTTATTTTATGATGGCTGATGATATTATTTGATCAGGGCGTGTTTGAATCTCCATTTCTTGCGCAAACATAATAAGAAAACCCGTTTCAGTGAATCCAATTATTGGTTTTCCTGAAATGTGATTAGCGTAAAATCATTTCCCCACAAATGGAAAGCTTCATATAAAACGAAATGAAGGTCTGATAACAAAAAATTCCTTGGCAAAACCTTACCATCCTATTTACAAGGTGCGTTAGCCCTCGCGTCCCATTCGCCTTTTTTTCTGGTAAGAAGCCAGGTGCGAGCAATCGCTGCTATCAGAACCACCACCCTTGGCAGTGAAATGAGATTGCAAATGCTATCATCGCGCTCATCTCGCGAAGAGAATCCAAGGCGCAGTAAAACGTGCGTGTAATATTCCCCACAACTATGATATCATCTTGGATTACAATAGCAGGTGTTATTCGTGCATTGCATTACCTTTTTGAGTGATATTTTACCATAATAAATGAAAGGAACAATGAAAATGTAAAAAAGCATAGGTCTGACAAGTCAACGACGCTGGGAAATAATATTTTTTAAACATAACTCATCTCCACATTTATATTTTATGCAATGATTTTTAACTTTTTCAAATCATATTTTTTCTCAATTATTGTAGAAAATTACATCCGTGAATCGTATTGTAAAAAAATAACAGAATTACGCAAACAAATTTCAAGAATTTATAGCCCTCTCTTTATCTTTTAGCGAACCATGTGCATGTGTGGGTGTGTGTAAGTGTGCAAATAGGTTGATGTATAGGAATGTATTTCAACGATAGATATCGACTAGAGGTCGATATCTTTCGACATATCCTTCGTTATCCTTCGTTCTCTATCCTCTCTGTGACAGACAATAGATCTTCTTACTTTAAGGCCTGGTATTATAATGTATTGTTTAAATTTAAATTGCCCAGTATGATATTGTTTTGTTGGAGTTAAAATGAAGATTATAGTTCATCTCCATGCTAATTCATCATATGCATAAGATATTAATTATAATCTACACTTTAACTAAGAACATTTACTTAGCACATACCAGTCGTTTAACTTAGAACATACCAGTCCTTAAAGTGAACATTGGTTAAAGTTCAATTTAATTATGATAATACCGGTCCTAAGATTGACGCATGCGGGCATATGTCTTTATGCAATCTTAAATTAACATATTTGTAAAAATATTATTTATTTTCACTATAGAATATCCCAAATAATGTCTTGCGACCCAAAGGCGTTCCTCCTAACGAAGGTATTAAGAGAATGACTCAAGTTTATGATGTCAGAAGAAGACCTTCATGAACAGAATTTAGGTTGAGTAATAAAATTACTGTAAAAGTTCTCGAGAAGTTGAAAGCTCTCTGCGGCAATCTCAAGACATGAGGCTACCACATTAAAGAATCTCTTTCATTTCGGTCCGCGAACTCAGGAATATGGAAAACCATCTTTGCATCTCAAACTCGTGAATGTGACGGTTTTGAAAGACGTCTTTGGAAGACCTACTTAGCTTCCAAAGATAAACGTATGCGAGGAAGATGAATGCTTAATTAGAGAGGGAATACGATAATCCGTGCTAGAAGTTGCAATATTTCCAAAAGTACTGGGAAATATGTAAACTTTCCTTCGGATAACATTACTGGAAGATGTTGGAAAGTTTTACAGCTAGCTTACAACGTTCACTCGGAAACGCCGATATTTATCTCGTCGAGTCATAGCATCCAAGGTGTTTTCGCGTCACCGTTGATAATGGCCATTCTGCGGAATGAATTGATAAGTAGGGATATTACTTTTTATGCCTGAAAATACGTTGGTTTCGGAGGGGTTATCTCCAGGACTCTGAAAACACACGCTAAAATATCCTTCTAAAAACTCTATCCCATTGAGAAACTCCACCACTCGCATTTCCATCTTATCAGAAGCGGAAGAAGAGATGATTTAAAGTTGAGATGTAGGTTTGACTCCTGAAGAATCGAAATGTATACAGCGTGAAACACATTCATACGATCCTGAAGATGGTATGAAATCTCGAGCTGTTTGAGATATTACGAGAGAAATTATCAAGACTAAGGATCGAAATTGTTTAACCCGTTGACGTACCGCGTTTGCCTTCAAGATAGTATGATTCTCCCTCTGTTGAGGCGAATGGAAGGAAAGCCTTAATCTTGAAATACTTCCGTGAATTGCATGAGATCCAAAACAGGATATTCCTTGCAAACGGGGAAACGATGATTCCGCGAAAGAATTAGAATATATTTGATGATCTGCCCCAACAAAGAACATTTATCTTGAGAGTGATGTATAAACGGTATTTCTGGCAAAGAAAGTAACTATCTAGGATCATGGCTAATAAATCAAATACATGACACAGTGATTTCAACGACATGAACATAATGCGCTTATTTAGCAAAATTTACCACTCAGATATATATTTAATACCAATAGATCTCACAAAGTTTCCACAAAATATTCTCTGAAAATAAATAAGAAAATGATAAAAATAATGGCAATTCAAAAATGGAGGAATTTTTTTGTGTTATTGATAATATACCAAATTTTATTTACACAGAACAAAAGAAATAAGCGAGGTATATTCATTGCTATTAAACTGATTAAGATGTAAAACTCTCTTAAAATTATGATTTCCAAATAAGTTTGCTTTCTCGAAGACAAAGTGGAAATTAATCTCATTTTATCATCAAAACTGCAATGAAATGTATTTTTATCAACCTGTACTTGATGCTATGGAATATCGCTACACTACCACTAACGGCTGATACCAACTCTCCTAAATTTTGTTTCTCGTGTAACAGAGGACAAGAGAAATTCTTCTTTGTTATCCTATTGTGAACATTTAGCCAAATATTTCATTTCCATTAAAAATTTTACCTCAAAATGGAAAACTGAACAAAACAAGCTTCTCTGTGACACGAAGAAACAAAATACTACCAACTTGCTGCTAAATAATACCTCCATAATTTCTATAAATAAGGACGTATGAATCAAAGGGAAAGCTTTCAATTACTTTACTTCTTTCCTATGAATAATAGAGTTAAACTCAGTAAACTTTCAACTCTTTAATACCTGTTATAAACTCATTAACAAGAAAAAATTCTATAGTTTAGCTAATTTCCACCAGTTCTATAAAAATAAAATTTTAGTTCTACTGTTAAATCACAAGGAAACTTCTGGGGTTAATGGGTTGAACAAACATTTTCGCTAGTTTTTCAGAGTCGATGAAGATGGTGGAGATAATAACGCGCATTATTACCTAGTTTACCGAAATTCTTCATAATGGTTACCACCATTGTAATTTCATTCGGTACAGAAAAACGCTTTGAAGGTATCCATTTTCTTGCATGCCGCGACCTCACTTGTTAGTAATGCTGAAAATCAAAACCCTCCTTGAAGGATTGATTTTATATTCTTAAGGTAGGCTAAAGATTAAATTCAACCGGAACGATGTCAACGAAAGGAAAAAAGGTCGCGGGCAAACGGCCAACATTGACAATCCTTTCCCAACTTAGTCACCGCCTCTACCCTGTCGTGTCGCTTCGTAGTTTTGCGACTCAGATAACACGCAGCCTCGGAATAGGCTTCCGGTCCTCAGAATCTTTCTCCGCTCCCTCCATTCCGCACCGCTCCTCGACACGTCCACTCCTCCCCAACGATGCATCCTTATAAAGATAGAAGGATATGGAGGGACGCGAGACGAGCACGGAGGCTCAACGGAAACCACAGAACTCTTTTGGGGGAGAAGTCTTTCCTTCAAAACATCTCCATCCTCAGACAAACCAATCTTCGCCTTCGAAACGGACGACGGAGTAAGGAGGTTAAGAGTTTTTGGCGTGTTTGAAGAAAGGGGAGAGCGGGTGGGGATGCATCTCTGCCACGATTGAAGCCGTGCTATTCGTCTCCTCTCACTTCCTCTCAAGGCCTCCTCTTTTACTCCATTGCCACTCCTAGCTTTTACTCCATCCCGCACTGACGTGATCCGAGTGTAAATGGTTTCGTGGTGATCCAAAGTGAAGTAAGCGATTTCGGGGTGATAAGAAAGTGGGGATGGAATAGGACGCAGACGACGGGACTCGAGGGTAAAAATTCCGTTCCCCTACACTCCCTGTCCTCATACACCTTTTAGCAAAGAGGTTAGAAAGGGTTAGAAAGCCGAGATGAGATAAGGTAGGAGATTGGTAGCGGAGAGGATGGAGGACCGTTGAAAAAGAACTAGAGCACTCCTTTCAATGTTGTCTGTTTTGGTGGACGAATTGTCATTCCGAAAAAGTGGATGGGATTGGATGCGCGGAAGAATGGGTTCCGAAATAAATGGGGCATGTTGCTTGGATCCGAGATTTTTTAGGCATCGTGTGGCGAGATCCTGAGATGTTCTCGAATTCTACGAGCAGAAAAAATAAGACGACGGTGCCGGGAAAATAGTTTGGCAAGGCCTGGGTCTGCGTCAACGAATATTACGCACTCAAAAGATTATTTTGCGAGATGATAAATTGCATAATAGATCAGTGGTACCGGAGTAAACAACGTAACAGTACAAGTTTCATTGGATGAGAATGAGCTGTAGCCTCTATCTTCGTCGCTGTCATGGAGAAGGTAAATAGCGTGTATCCTTGAGATTATGCAGCCAAAATACATTTCTGTTGTGAATGGAATAGGTACGCCTGCATCAAAACGCTATTTTTTCAGATGCTTGGGTGAAGAGGCCCACACCACAGCTCTAGAATTTTTCACATAAATAATTCTATAAAATGAGCAAATTTTTCTAAATAACAATCGAGTAACAGTTTCCTAATTTCGTCAAATAATATCAGTGGTGTATTAAATATAAAAACTGTTATGTCATTTAAAATTTGAATTTATGAAGCTTAAGGTCAATGTATCAATTTGAATTTGTTTATTTTCACAAAATCTGCTAAAGTATTTCCGTCAAAAGCAATTAAATCATGCGCGCACGCACACAAACACGCATATATTATAATTGGTACGTGAATGGTGCTGACTTTTGTGACAGGTCATATCAATGAGTTATTAAACTTAAATGACATGATATATGACAGATTTTTTTCAAAGGTTCTCGTTTAAAGCATATCTGATGTAAAAAATGATATTAATGGATTAGCTTTCGTATCACAGGAATTAAAAGACGGTTAAACCATAACACCAAAATTATTTTTGCTCATTCATAGAGATAAGTAATGCTAGATGGTAATAAACTTTAAAATTAAGAAAAATAGTACTAGATTTCTGTGCTTAGCGTTCGTTACTTAAATTCAGGAAAATTTATTTTCCTAAAGATTCTATGAAAATCTTGTTAGGCAAAAGTAGACCGTAAATTGTAGCCCAATTCTATTGTAACGGCATATTCATTCAACATATTTATATCGTATGAATTAAGTATTAGGGAAATATGACAAGTAAATTAACCAGTGGTAATAGAGAAATTACATGAAAACTACTAAAAATGGAAATAATAAAACCCATGCTAAAAAATAATAAAAAAATAAATTTTTCTAGTATCCTTTTATGGAGTGAATAGTATCACTAACAATCAATCATCAACATTGGGTATAAGAACACCAAGCCTTATGTTTGAAATTATTTATACCTACATTTATGTTTAATGATAAAACGAATTACTGAAAGTCCGTGCGTTTTAACGTAGCCGATCACTTTTGATATCATCCAATATGACGAATTAAATTTGAGACTATTGCTATCAGTTTGGAATCCAGTCATTTTCTTGAATAATTTGATCATTTGAAGCAGATATTATAACAATGATTAATAAAATAGTAATATATATAACAGTTAATATTAGAATATAATTCTTCAATATTACATAATTGAAGAAATATAATAATTTTATCAAAATGGCAGAGAAAGCAACGATGAATGTAAAAAAGTATCGTAGAATAATTGATGATAAAAAAGGGCCTATCCATGAATCTGGAAAACGCTATGTATAAAATAGTAGAAAATTATGGACGATTTAGCCAAGAAAATAATTTATGTACGTAAAACTACGTAATATCCCACAGAGAAACGGGGATGACCAAGACTCGAACCCGGAATCTTTCCAGGCATACGCTTTATCAAATATTACTATCGAGCCAGAAAATTCTCTCATACCATTCGGTATACTTTGTCGGTCTCGGACGAAACCACTTCGCCCTTGCCTACAAAGTCCTGTCCTGTCAGACCTTTTCCATGTCCGTTTTTCTGTAGGATAGGGTCCATAGGATTTCCTATGTGCACGCCTTTACGTGCAAAGTCACGTTTACCGTATACCTGGGGTAATAAAAATATATGAAACAGTTCTCATAATAATGCAATAACATTATAATGTCAGAAGCCAAATATCGAGAATATGAATTCAGAAATTCAATTAAATCAGCCACAGCTACTAGAAGTGGCGCAAAAATATTAGTTGAACGAGAGAACTCAGATAAAAACTTCCAGATTGAAATCTTCCTTCGAGAGAGATACGTAAAAGGATTCAATCCATGCATAATTTTCCTTGCCCCAAGAAACCATCTCAGTTATGCATTCCCAGAGGACATGACAAGCTCTAGTAGAACTTCATACGCTTAGAAAATGCGTTATGTAAGCCTACATCGAACCCCAATGCTAAAATTTATTGGACAACACCTCACCCGTTTGCCTGCACTTTTCGTGACGATCTGACTCTCTTGCTCACCTCCGCCGTGAGGATACAGAAAGTAGGACACTTACGCTAGGCGTCAGGAAATAGAAAACTGGGAACGGAAGATGGAGGAAAAAGGTGGAATCTCTCTCTTTCTCGGAGGGAATATAAAAAGAGGAATGGGACAGAGGGAAGGGTAATTGAGGGAGACAGAAGAAGAGCACGGGAGATGGAGGGGGTGTCTCAGGGGAACATCGATTGGTCGAGATACAAGTCTCCGGATTGGAATAAGTCGAGAACGCCGGAGAGCAAGGAAGAACTATCGCTTACTCCCCCCTCGACGCTTCCTCATTCTCTCTGTGGAATTTTGAAGAAATTGGTAAACCTGGAAAAAGATACTGAGCTCTGGGAGGAACTATGAGTGAGATTGAAATTGAAGCAGAAGGACGGATTTAACTTCGCTTCACAAATACGAGTACTACCATAGCATTTTACTTCCTCCTCCTCGGATTGGCAACGTACGTCACAAAGGAGTACTTTTAGGATTCTAAGCGTATTATGTCGCAACATCTTGTGACTTCTTGTCGAGGTGATTAGTATACCTGTCAGGTAAGCTTAACCAATTAACGACTAGCATGAACTGCGTATAGTCATGCAGGAAATGATGGATTTAAAAGGATTAAGATTGTACATATTTTAATTACTTTATCACTAAATGTCTGACCTTTTAAATTTAACAGCAGACGAGAGCTTTTGTGATCACTGATTTTTCTTGCTTTGCTAAATATGATTTTCAATATTAAATATATGTTGATGAGTTGCTGACTTTTTTTACAAATTCTTTCGTAGTTTAAAGTACCTATATTGATTGTTAACTACTCCTATATCTCCTTGAGAGTATTCTAATTCATTCTTTCTCGACGATTCTGGTACCCTTTACATAGTGTCATAATTTCCAGGGCCTATTCTTCAATAACTTACTATAGCTTTAATGTTGAATTATGTAGCTTAAGTTCGGTTAACAAATAAAAACATTATCTACGTGCTGATTTGAAAGGCAATCAGAATTCCTAGCTAAATCGGTTTCATAATATTGAGATTATCACAGACCTTAACTTACGCAAGCACGGCCCTCCAGTTGAGAATTCCTGTTCTTCTATGACCCTGACCGTTACCCTTTTAACATGAAAGGTACGGAGACAACCTTTATTTTAATGGTGCAGCAAATGAATTTCAAATTTAGTATGTGTATGAAAAACTCGTCTCCTTTATTACCAATGATTTTCTTCCTCAAAATAGGCTGTTACAGGAAGAAGGTGAGTTTTATAAACGATAAGTGAGTGTTGGGGCCAATTGGTCATAATTCAAATAGGTAGAACACCATAAGGCAATGTACCCACTCCAACTCACCTTAATAATATAATTTTCAGTTAGAAATATTTTTGATGGATTATTTGCAAATCCAAAATCTATGGTGACACTGATTTTAGATACATGAGGATGGGTGAAACGTTTGGATCAACAAGAACGATTTACCTAACTTCACCTTCTTTTTCTGATTTTTGGTTACGTTTATGCACGTATATAAAATGTTTAAAAACATCTTCCACGTAATCAATGCATACATTACAGAAGAGAAAAACGTACATAGTTTTTTCCTCATCCGTTATACTGCTTTCCACGAAGTAACGCCTGAACATATCGATTTCACTACATTCATAAACTGACGAAGAAATCTTCTTAATATAGCCTAATTAACGTTCACTTCTACATTTCATATTGATATTCTTCCTATTATAAAAATAAAAGTTGTCTATAAGTAGAAATCATTTTGCACCATTTTCAGGTAATTCGATATCTCCATGATTCTCCATATTCTCCAACTCCTTCGACCACGAAAAGAGATTTATGGAAGTTTGAGTGGGTTATTGTAATAAAACTGGTTCATAAATCTCGTTTATGTTCCAACTTTTCCTCAAAATGTTTTTTTTCATAGTTCATAGTTGGCAAAGACTATTTCAATGACTAAGTCTATCAGTTTATGCTCTTTACTCAACTATCAATAACGTACAATTCTCCGTTTTATTCTTCTCAAAAATAGTCATTCCATATTTCATTAAAACAATCTATCACTTCTCTCTCGTCCTGTTTTCGAATATAATTAAATAGGTGAGAATTCTTCTGGCCTGGTGACTGTTACAATATTCTCTCACCATAGATCTGTTTCAGTCAACGTATTTATTAAGTAAAATTCCTAAGTTTCAACTGCTACATTCCAGCACTCGATTTATTCGAGAGAATAAATTGCAGACTATGCATTTTGAAAGCAGCCATCTCCTCACAGATCCGGCCTTTGGAATGCTATTTCTACAAAGGAATTCCGTATGTCTGAAAATTCCGGGAAAATTCTTTCTGTTACTATTACTTTCCCACTGTCATAATGTATTTCTGTACTGTTCCCTAATTCCTCGATTTAATTTATGTCGTACTAGTGAAATCTCGCGTATAATTAGATTTCACACGTAATTTCACTTAACTTGACAGTTTCTATTTATTCCAATAATATATTCGACTGCGATTTTCATTTTTTTTCGGCAAAAGCTCGTTTCTCTGATTAAGTTTTCTAATGTATTTACTCCCAAAGAAATCATCTATGTTTTAGTATTGCTCAAACTATCCTTGTATTAACTCACTTCGTCAGTTTTCGTCTTATCTAATACCAAACTTTATTCTTTGCATACTCATATTTCTCCAAGCGATTCTTAATCCTTAAAAAACGACACATCGGTTTCAGTTTTCATAGTTTCATCGAATCTCAAAACATTGGTTTGTTCTTTTGCGTTCTATCCATATTGTAGGATGTCTTTAAAGAATCTCTCCTCTAAACATACTTTTAGGACAGTATTCACTAACAAAAGTTTTAAGCATTTAAATTTTTACATCAGTTCTCTAAATAGATCACTATTTAGAGAACTGATACTCTTTCGAGATATAATTTCTTAAAAAGCCGCATTAAATTCCTGAAAACTTGTTGCTCTTAGCCCAAAGTAGAGCATCTTCTAATGTCATAATATCAACCTCTTGGCACTGATGAAAACTGGTCCCTTCCTTAATAAATAACTTTCCTCATGGATCTCAGGGACAACTGGACAACACAGCTTCAACTTCGTAACTTTCAAAGTCGACCTCAACTTATAGAAGTAGCCGAAGAGAGCGTGCCCTAACGCTAAGGCCTAATTTACTTCCGGAATTTCATTTATGGGATCGGATTCGAAATGTTCCCATAAAGTTACAAGGTATCCACATCGCAGTTAGCTGTTTATTATGGTGAGGAGTGAAAATAGATTAGGTCAGTGGATTAAAAGAACTTTGAATAATCATTTTGCCATATATTGGTAAAACCTCTAATTAAATTTTTAGTTTAGCTCATTTTAGTATCTTCTTTAGTTTGTTTATTTTAGCATCTTCTTAGTAGATTATGAGCTCTTTACCCACCGTTGAAATTCCCAGATCAAATAAGCGTTCATTTTTCTCTTGTAAACCAAGTGCAACCTAGAAAAAGTGGAGAATCTTCCGTATTTACATCCCAGTACATTTCCATACCTGGAGATATTCTATCCGATTTAAAGACCTACATATAAGGACAAGTCTTGAAGAAACATGAGCACACAAAGGACTTAGTGATTTTATAACTAGTAGAAAAGAAAGGTACTAACTTTTTAAATTCAAAGGAAATAATTTCAGCGATACATCATCGCCGGACATAATTTCCGCCGATGCTTCGGTAAGAAAAATCCGTTATCTTTTAAATAAATATTTTAGTAAAAATATTTTATATTTTATAAGTAATGGTATTTTGTTTCATGTTTTATCTTCTCCTACTTATTTCTTAGTTATCTGCGGTGGTTTCATATGAGCTTACTGTTAAAAAAATAGGTGTGATGGCTGCAATAAATCAATGAACGCCCACTACGCTCCTCAATGGTGAAGAATACTGATTTATGTACATATAGGTATATGTGATCTACTTTTCTACCAGAGCAACCTCATTATCTACCGACAAACTGGGAGAAATAAAATTTACCAAATTGGAGAGGAGAAAAATTACCGATAAACAACTGGTGATAGACTGTTTACTCATGTTTTACATTATAAAAGAGAATCGATAAAGTATTACGAATATAATTTTACGTTAAAGCGAATGAACCGAAAAAGAAAAAGTAATATGAAAAGCGGGATGATACGATAGAATAGAATCTCACAGAGAAAGTAATAAAAAGTATCAGTAATGAATATATGAATCCTTGAATGCATCCAAAGCAAAGGAGTATTGGAGGACAAAACCATTTGAAAAAGCTTTAAAAACTCCAATGGGATATGTTTTGTTTTCGTGAATGTATTATGTAGTATTTCGTGAATGAATACATGCATAATTGTTTTCGTAATTACATGTATTTTTCAAACCCAAAACAATGGTTGATGTAGAATGTAACTAAAATTACTTACTTTGCCATATACGCTGGACGAAGTTTTGGCAACATTGAGGAGACAGAATCACTGAAGGAGCTAAACACATGTAGCCATTTTGACTGCCAACAATAGACTAAGCTTTCAAAATGGCTGCCCTTAACTATGTACTTTAGAGACATGTGTACTAATACACAGAAAAAGTTTGACAATTGGAATTATACAGCCCCAGAAATTTAAAAATTCCGCGTATTTTTTTGATCAACCAATATGTATAACACGATAAATCAGAAAAGGCGCCTCGTCAGCTAAATTTTCAGTTTTTGAAAAATTTTCGTACCTCAACTTACAAACCATTCGACTCACGAACTTTCCGACTTACGAACATTTTCCTTACTCCAGTTTAACCTCTAGATACGAACCTAATATCTAGATGCGAACAGACAAAAACGAAAATATATTATAGAAAACCGGTTTTCTAGTTTCGAACAAAATTTTGGAACGAATTTAATCGAGGTACTACTGTATAGCATACACATGAATGCAGCATATAATAAAAGGATATTATCTACTATGAATGCGGTATATACAGCAGAAGAACCTGTGAATTCCGTTTATTTTAACCACTTTTATTTCTACACTGACCCGTTCACCTGTTGCACCACTATAAATACAAATAAATTAAAATAATAAATAAAAAAGAGAGTATTTACGTCTTATCACAGGAATTACACCAGAAACTGTAATTATATTAAACCAGTGCAATCAACGTTTCCGTATTATTTTGGACCACTCCCACAAGAAACTATTTTTAGAATCTTTAAGTTTGAAAAGAAAATAAACTATAAAATTTTGCCATCCATCTTCGTGCCACTAAAAAAGAGCGTTTCAAAGGCCACTTAAAATTTTCTCCGCTTCGATCCTCAATTAAGTCTTTCGCAGGATTCCTTTGCACTCGAGAAAAGAAGCTTGCATTTTCACATTGGTCTGTGAAATGTCAGTCAGTTTCGGCACTTTCAGGAGTGCTAAGTGACATGACTTTTAAAGACGGTCGCGCTGAATAATAATGTGTGGATGTAATTAGTCACCTAAAATGTTTGAAAGCATTCCCATATATACATCAAAGACCTTCTCATTCAGCTTAAACACTTCAAGGGCAGAGTAAATCTAATTTGCACCATGTTTGTCTATCTTATTTGCCTGAAAAAGCACACGTGTCAGATAGATATGATTCTAACTAGGTAATTACACCGAAGTTTAGACCACCTTCAAGATGTGGAAAAAGATAAAACGCTGCAAAGGCGTCTGATAACGAAAATGAAAGCGTTAGAACCATAAGGCAACACAAAGAAACGAGAAAGGATACTTTAATCGGTCGACTTTTCTGGACGTTTTAAATTAGACGCTCCTTAACATGAATTTCAATGACTAATAAGTTATTGAAATTTGCAATACTGGAAAGAGATAATTTATTCCGAAACTCAGGTTTTGTTACGTTGTGACACTTACTTGTTAATTGTTGAAATGGGCTTAATTGTTGAAATGTAAGAGATTTTTAAAATATATCATGTTGTAACTTAGGAAACAAGTTGTTTCTTTTATAACATGGGTATGTCTATTAATAAGTCCATTCCGTCTAAATTTCAACACTCAAATACCTACTGCTTTCCTGGAGATTACAGCAAACACCTGTTTGATGCTTTTAAAGGTTAAAGATCGACCTTCTGTTTATGGAAAAGTGTCTCCTCTTTTCTTTTTAAAGCCCAATTAAATATAAATAGATGAAAGAGTATTTAAGGATGAGAGAATTCTTTGATATTGTATCATCATGAGTAAGTAGTCCGGGGATTGGTTTGTTACAGCTCTCCGAGCCATTCTTTCCGCAGCAAATTGTTTCATTCTCTCGACATTTCTAAAAAAACTCGGTATGCTATTTTTATTCTTATCATTCCAACGTAGCAAGAGTGTTTGTTCCCAATTTCACCTGGAAATTGTCTTCTCTTTTTTTGTAGCAAACCATGATCTTTTGATGCTACACTTTTTCATGAATTTTCGTGAAAACAGAAATCTGGTCACGGCATGTTCCTTTTCGGAAGGTATATCTACTTTGTACCACTCTTTTGGTCTTCTTATTGACTTCACTCACTGCCATCTCAAAGAATACATCTTAGATAAGAGCTGATTAACAGTGTCTTCCCCCTTTCCTTATTCTGATTTATTCGTTACCTCCCCGATATTTGATTGCCGCTTCTTTGTCCTTATAAAGAGCCGAAAAATAATTTTCGTAGTAATGAGCTCCAATAATCCTAGCATTCTATTCCAATTTACTTAGTCAAAATTTTTTTCACCCTGCTACGCAATTTTCCATTGGCTCTCCAAAATCTTTAAATTTCGGACTGAATTCAGATTTCCAAAGAAGTAAAAACTGGTAGTAGAATAAAAATTTTTGATATTTTAATTATGTACTTTCGTAAAGAGATTAAATATCACGTAATAAAGACGCAAACATGATACAAAATTACATTTCTAGGGTAATTGCCTCACTCAAATGCGAACTTGGGTCACCTTACTCTTGTGTAACATCTGACTGAAAACAGGGTGTTCAAACAAAGAAGTGGGATGTTGAAGGCGGTTGCTAAGAGGTGATAATACGAAAACTGCAGCTAGGTGAGCGTAGAGGAAAGCGAATAAAAAGGACGAGAGAAAGCAGGAAGGATGGGATGAATGAGATAGGGAGGAGAGTGTCAGCAGGGTGAAGAGAAGTTGCCATTGATCGCTGAATCAGACAGCCATGAGCGATGATGGGGTTAGCGGCTGCCTCGGGGGTTTATTCCTTGATGCCCCTTCTTACCGGATTCTGCCCCACGCCTCCTCATCCTTCTTCATAGCCCATCACCTTCCCTAAGGAGCCGATGGAATGGAAGTTGTGGGTGAGGAAGAGATAAGGGTGAGGGGAAGAAAGGTGGCCTTTGAGGCGAAATAAAACTGGAAGGAGAAAGCAGTTCTACGAATGAAATGTATTGTTTCTATGTTCGACATCTGAAAATTAACAAGGGACTGAGTCGTTTTCATTTCAACGTTCGTAGTCTTTTTCAGTACAGGCTAACTCGATAAGAGTAGTACTGTAGTTTCGCCAGAATATTAGAAAATATAAAATATCCCCATACTTTTATGTAAATATTAGTATGAAGAAGCTGAAGATGAGTTGAAGAAACTGTCTTGGCGGTAGCTGTAGACAAAGAACTGAAATTCTGGTGTATTCAAATTTTTAAATTTGATATTTTGAATCCACAAGTTATTAAAATGTTCTTTATGCTGAGCTATTTCCATGTTATTCGAGTAATAGTAGCGTAACTTAGTCTTTAAATTGAGATACATAATGTTCGCGATAACTGTAAACAATGAACTGCAGATATTATAGACTGAACTTATATAATTACAGTTATGGGAAACATTATTACTGTTATATTTATGCATAAAATTTTTACGATTTAAGTCATGCTAATGAATGAAATCCTTTTAATAATCTTATATATCTTGCAAACAACATAAATCCCCTGAAATTTTGGAAAAAAGGTCGGTATCGTGGAAATATGGAAAAGATAAGGTACACTGAATAATAATGTATTTATTACAACTCATTCTACCCTGTAAGAAACTGATTTCCTCATAATTATAACAAACTTTGGTGTAATCTAACTCCTGGTCTCGCGATCTAATAGGTAAATTCACTGCCTTTCAGACTTAAAAGTATAGCATTACGTGTGAAAAAGTGATACGGAGGATATGTCTTTCCTTTAATCTGACAATTAACCATAAGTATAATATAACAGATTAACTCTACGATACATAATTTTTTTCGATATAACTTATTTTAAGATAGCAAAATCCTTCATTAAAGGTTTTAAGCAAATTCTGGTCCTCGTAAGTATTTTAAGCCACAACTATGAGATCAATAAAAACAATCTTAAACAAACATGATTATAATGTAACGTTTTAGTATGAAAAAGCATAAATTCTTTAAATCTGGATGCTAGCTACTGTTCCTAATATTGTTATAATCAGAAAACTCAACCTGGCACTCAAAATAAAGCCGCTTATGAAGATTTACCTCCAGTGAAAGTAAACCATGGAAATAAAAATGTCCAAAAGATTTCAGAGAATCGCAGACAAATTAAACTCTCTACTTTCCATTTAAACATATATAACGTGATGAATACGGGGAAATTAAAATCAACAGAGGGAGCTCTTTGTAATTTACAACAGCGTTGATTAAAAAATTCACCTGAGGCTTCGTATTGTAATGAGAATGTAACGTATTTTGCTCTATTTCTCCCTTGGGGGGTGACAAAATAACTAGCTTAATTAGCAAAAGTTTTGTGATGTTCACATGCGGTATTTAAGTACCCTCGCATGCGTTTAAATTTATCCTGGGTACGGCGCGTGTGATGAAATTATCGAGGGTTTGAGCATGTTTCAACTTCAATTTAACATTTTTGAACATTTACTCTGGTTCACGGAAAGGGTGGAATTTTGACAAAAAATCAGATTAAATCCGTTTCCCACGATATTATTTACGAAATATATTCACAAATAGCACGACATGGGGAACGACCACTTCCATACTATACACCAATTTAATAAAGCTTCGTTACTTTGGTAGGTTCTGTTGCCATATCTTGATGAATAAAATATTTATCACTTTTTTGGTACGGGCTGAAGAAGAATGTATCTTTTATATGATTTTATTTCAGTCTTGTTTGTCTGTGATGATATAAAAGCTAATGAGGTATGAGCTATTCTGAATAATAACATTAATTAAGGTTTCTCCTTATGAAATGCTACGAAAAGTGTTATTAATATAGTCATTGTGATTCACTATCGTGGGTTTGTTCTGCTTGTATCATTCTGACTCAGTGAGGAAAGCGTGGGCAAACTACCTCACTCCTCACCTTGCCTATTGAGCCTTATTCCCCTCCCCTAGCTATTCGTAGCTGATGGTAGAGGGGACGAGGTCCCAACCGAGCTTCGGGTTGAATACTTTACAGAAAAATAGTTATGAAACTGTCAACAGTGTAATTTACAATCGTATTTTAACTCCGCGATTTATCCATATATTCGTAGTTTTCAAAGTTTCAGACGGAGTAATTAATACGATAATTTTGAATGTCTAATTTTTTTAAATTTGAAATCACTGAGCATTAAAATTACTTTTCTCCTTCCTTTAAATTTTACAGGTTTTTTCCTTTTCTTTGACGTTTTTTCCCTGTTTTTCCCTTCAGAAATATTTTCCCGGAAATGAAGTAACATCATTTTGTCACTCCACTAAAACCATTCTTTTTCATCCTTCTTATGTGTAATTGTTGGAAAGTATCATGCTTTGCTAACCTCTCATCGTACTGTGATTTTTGATCATTATCAAGACAGAATTAAAACTATAAAAACAGATTCCTGCATCACATTTAGTATAAATGTAATACAAGTTGATGCAAACGAAAGTAAGAAGCAACTGCATCCTTGTTTCTCAAAGAACAATATCCGTCTTTCCCAAAATCCTGTCTAATCGAAGAAAATCACCTACCTCTAACAACGTGATATAGTAAATGTCAAACATAGAGGGAGACAAAAAGTATGATAATCAGTACACAACAAAGTTTAAACCTTTAAACTTCAAGCGAAACTTTTGAAAGTTCAAACGAAATGTCCGGGTGCATATTAATGTCCATTGACAGATTGAGATTTAGATGCAGCTTGAATAAATAATCGCAACATAAACGAGGCTTGGTTTCTTTGGTATGAGAAAACAAGACAATGTAGGTCGTAAAACATCCCTTCCATAAACAAACAGTGTAAATGAGTGCATGCCTGGAACTCTCTCGTATGAATCGCAAACAAGAGGCCGTAAGTTCACTAATAAAGCCAACAAAATTTCAAAATCCCTCAAAATAGTGTAAGTTTACCAATATTCAGTCACCGCTATCATCTGAAGAGAGTGTGATGAAATTTCAATGACGTTTACGAGACATAATTATTTTACAGATAAGATTATGACGCGAATAGGTTTACTCTCCCACCAAAGACGATGATGCATCGCTGTCAGCGGAGGGAAGCCGAAAAAAATTGGATTGTGAGATTGATGCATCGAGGATATGAGATGGAACAACATTTGACGATTTGAGGACCACGTAGGAAGGAAACTTTGAGGAAGAGCACCCTCACGGTGGTAACAGAAGTTTCAATCCCGCTACCCTCCACCCACACTCATCGTGACCTTTCTCTCCCTCGCCAATCCGTCTCTTTCACCATTTTCTTCCTTACCTCCAACATTCCCCCTTCTGCGCCTCGTCCCTTCCCAGTCTGCGCCCCTTCGTTTGTCCGGTGGTCTCCAGGTGAAAACAGCGGGTGGCGGACTTTAATTGATCATCAGCCGCTCTCGACGTCTTTTGGAAGCCCACGGAGAGAGACGAGAGAAAGGGCAGGCAGACAGGAGCCAAAAGCAGCAGAAAGAGAAACAAGGGAATGGAATGATGCGATTTTAGGTGAACGTTTCGCTCTAACAATCACATTCTCGCGTTTGAGAGGCTTTCGCCAAAATCGTCTTTCCCACATACAACCCGACTTTCGTTCGTTATCTCTTGCGATAAATGTGTGCTTAAAACTGTGCTTTGTTTGAGAGCAAATATGTCTTGTGATTTATGAAGAAGTGTAATGTGATTAGAACTTTTCCACTTAGGTATCCCTTTACCGCTTTGACTCTTGAGTAAACACCAAACGTTTGGTTACTACCTTGCTATATAACAAAAAAAATACAATAACATCCTCGTAATTTTCAAAATACGAAAATATATAAGAAAAGAAAATATACGAAAAGACATTTTTTGATTTGCTGGTTCAGTTTCAAAAATCCATGAGGTATCGCTGCAGTGTACCGATTAACTTGTTTGTTCCTGGCCCAATTCATTCACAGAGAACGAATAGTCTAATGCAAAAAAAATCGATTACAATTATTGCCTATTCCAATTGTCTAAGAAGATGCCTCGTAACATATTTGTAGTAACGATTTAATAATATGTATTAACCTAAATGGTACAAAACACACGAGTATGAGTTGAGAAGCTCAAAGTTACAAAGTTGTGTGAAATTTAGGAGACCAAATAATTATCGTGTACTTCGCCGAACTCCATGTTTCGGACGACCCAGTAATCGGAAGGCATACATATCTAAAAAGATAACAAATGGCAATAGCCAAAGTAATTAACGTCCAAAAGCTGCTTTTATTCCTCTTTATCCAAAGGGATTATTATGGAAATAAACGGCATAAAACACGCTGCGTTCCTCCCAGGAAAAACACAGAAATGCAAGTTGGAATGACCCAATGGGCTCCAAACTCATAGCTATGAAACCGGACGATGACACGTAGTGACATTTAAAATATTTCAATATTAAAAACGTCAAGAGGTTGACTTTACTTTGTTTCCGTAGGAAATACCGAAGTGACTTACACCGGCATATGTTTCTTCTCCAGAGATCACAAGTTCGACGCCATCCATTTTGGTTATGGACGTTTTAGACCAATGGATCCATCCATCATCGGCTTCATAACAGGCTTATCGCTCCAGAGAGACGCGTCCTGTCATGAGGTAGACGTAAAAGTCGCAGAGAAAAAGTGTATACGGGAAGAAGAAACAACGGTAATGGGCAACTGAGAGAAAAAGGCAATTTGACGGAAGGAGTGAAAAGCAGAGGAGGGGATGGGAAAGGCAAAGGTGAGAAAAAGCTAATGGAAAATTTAAAGAGGTACCCTCCGAATGAAATTTAATCAAATTTCATCCCGACAGCACCAAACAATAACCATTCAGAAAGGAGAGTCCAGAATAAAACTTGTAATAATAAAGAATTGATTTTTCCTTGTATGTGTGTGGCTGCCACTAATGGAATAGATGAAACCAATTCCATCAAATTTTCATTTGCACGAAATAATTTTAAATATTTTCCCTTTACATATTCTCTTTTGGAAAAGGAAAACAGAAGTTTTATTTTCAATTTCGTTTATAGATTACACACGGAGAAAAACTAAAGATTGCTATTGTGGTCACAACAACAATCTACAGTTGAACATGTGGGGCTGTATTTCCTAAATTTACCCTTTTTTTATACATCTATTGAAAGTTAATAATCATCAAATTCAGGTAATATGTAATATGTATTGGATTTAATCAAAAAATAATTCATGTAATCTAATGATAATCGAATTTTTTTAAAACAAAAATAACTGAAGCAGAGTTATGAGAATATTGTAGAAAATATACATTCAGAGCAACAAAAATCCTCCCTACAATGAAATAAGTTGGTCTGATTATCAAATTTCTATATTTAAGTTTCAGTAATTGTAAAATTATTATCCTTACATCTAAATAGTACAATGTAATTGATATAGTAGTATCGTTGAAAATCCTTTGACATCTAAAGGCATTAAGCAAATTCGAGACCCCACCGGGAATCAAGTCCAGAGACGTTTTCTTCGAAGGAGAACGCGCTAACCATTTGGCTATTCGGGAGCCTCTACAATAGATATATATCAAGCGTAACTTGTGGAATAAATAAGCCCACATCTTAAAAGATAACCACTTCGTAGCTTCCATAAAAGATATTTCCTTGACCGGGTTCGTCAAGGGGTTGACTTCTTATGTGGTGATCTCAGATTACTACTGAAGATATCAACCCGTTGACAAAACCGGTCAAATAAATATCTCTTGCGAAAGCTACGAAGTGTTTTGATTTTGAGACGTGCCCATTGCGAAAGCTATTCAACCTCAAGATTTCAAATTTCTGTCGCGAACAGCATAATTTTGGCTACTGCGTGAAATGTAAGAATAAGAAGCGCACTATTGTATAATCCTTGACAGTTTAAAATAATATTTACAACGAAGATCAGTTACACAAAATATAGGTCACTTCAGTCTCATAGTAATCTGAGGCTTTAAACTGATCTGTGAACATTTCTATTGATTTTTGCGCTAAACCACCTGTTTGTAATTTTGGATTCATTCTTCAAAGCAGAATTTTAAAACGTGTTCTAACATTCAGTAGGTTTAAGTTCCTTAATATTCCCTGTTCAATGCAATTTCTTTCGTTTCATAATAACTCGCCCACCCTTTATATCATATAGCTTCTTTTGCCTTTTTCTTTCCTGTTTCTTTCCTTGCATTCTACCCTCAATTACTTTATCTATCAACCCCTCCCCTCTCAATATTTGTCCCACCTATTTCCTTTTGTCGACGTATAGTTACTCTAATTCGTTACTCTCTCCTCTGAAATTATCTCTAGCACTTCTAAGTCACATCTACATCTTGAAAGCCTTCTTCTTCTTCTATCTTTTGATGTCCTCCTATCTTAAGTTCCACGTTTCACACCCATACAGCAATACACTTAGGTAACACAAAGGATTTTACAAATCTTTTCCTGATTCCTTCATCAAGACCTCTAGTCATAAGTTCCCTCCACTTCATGTCAGCTTCCTAGGCTGATGCTATTTTTTCTGAACCTATCTGTGCACCATTAATCCAAAGAAAGAACACTGCCCAAGTAAGGGAATTTGTCCACCTGTTGTTTTACCCCGTCCGCCTTGATCTTCAACTAAGCTTATTTCCCTTGTTAAAGCTCATTCCTTTTAGTTTTCTAAAATCATATTGATTACTATTTTCACTGAAGTGCGGTTAAGTTTTCGCCGAAGGAAAGATACGAGATATAGATTGAGATATTCGTATAATACTTAAATTAGTGAATGAAGGTTTACTAGGGAATATATATCATTTATACATACATCGTAAGCTCCATGAGAAATGTGAATACATCGGACTGAGCACTGTTTTGTTAATATTTATTCTCTAAAATCACTTTACCTAATAATATTTTTATATGGATTCATTTCTGTAATATTTAAAGCTCAAAAGTTTGTGTTTTATTTATATACTACTGCTACATATACATATAATATTATTTATATACTACTGCTACAATACATATTTATATACTACTGCTACATAAAGAAGTATACCTGCTTATGATAATTTTCAAATCTCATTCAACACAGTATTTCTTAGCCACAGTATCCTTGCCAAAAAATGTGAAAACATACAGATATAAATAAACCCATAAAACGATTTGCGTCGTCTATTTCCTCTTATGACAAAAAAGGAAGAGAAAAATTACAATTGGAGGGGGGCGAAAATGAAGCCTTGAGGTGCACTTACCAACATAAATAGCGCGCTAATCTTCACAAGAAATTTGAGTAGAGAATATATCCATCGAGGACATCCTTAGGGAATGAACGCCTGGAAAAAAAGCGAAAACGATGTCAGTGAAATAAATTCACCCCTCGAGAAAACTATCCGAGGGGAACGTTCGCCAAAATTGATAACTATGCTATAGGGTAAAGCTGTCACAGAGAGGGATTTGAGTGGGTAGTAGGAGTTGGAGATTGAGCCTGAAAGCGGGAAAAGCGAGTAAAGAAGAAAAGGAAATGGATCACCGGGAATATTATGAGCCAAACCCTCGCCTATTGGATACATTCTGGCGGAGAAAGTGGGCGCAGAGTGGAATGATGGTTGGGAGCGATGGATATGGATGAATATGCGATGTTTGGAAAGAGTCGAGGAGGATGAGAGGCCTTTCCTGGTGGCCGCTTTACAGAAATTCAGAACGTCCCTAAGGAAAAGGAAGGAAAAGAAAGAAGCTGACAAATGACAAACGAGGCGACACACGTATTCCCGAACGGTTAGTTCAACCCCCAGACGCATTCTTGCCCCACATGATCCATCGAATGAAGCCAGTTAATGGTAAAACGAAGCGTAAAACAAACACGCCACTGTTTGGCCCCATAAAGAATTGCTGCGGCTCGAGGCCAAAATGGAACTTGACGTTAAGTTAGCTGAAAATGATAATTCCTGGGCAATAAAAAAATTGTCCAAAAAATACGAAATACTCGTATCCCTCACACTACGAATTTCCTTAGTTCTATGACAGTTAAAAATTAATCTCAATTAGTTCGACTCATTATACACAAACAATATGTATCGAATTGAGTAATCCATTTATGTGAGGAATTTTAATTTCGATATGCCTTTAATCGAGAGATAAAAGAGATTTAACGATATATATTGGCGAAGGTATAGTAGTACTTCATATAAACATACTCAAAATTAACAAATACCATGTATTAACAATAAAGCGGAACACCTATTTCATTTAGAACCAAAAAAGAACCTCATAATACACCAATCTAATAATAAAAATGGCCGTGATAAATTTGCAGGAACGAAGACCAATTCCAAGATCGAGCATCTCGGAGTTATCTGAATAAAAAGGGCTAAAAGGCATATCTTGACAAAAGCAATGATTTACATTTACATTTACATTTAAGCCCTGGAAACCTCCACTGGCGCGTGGCAGGGGGTGTAAAACACCTATATCCCTAACTACCCTGGATAGCTATTAGCTTCTCTGATACTTCGCGGGAAAAATGACCAAAAATATCTATCCGTCCTGGCGACTATTTCCCTGTATCGTTTTTTTGTTTTCTTTCGAAGATTACGTGCGTTACTAGCTGGGATGAGAAAATCAACTATCTCCTCCCCGAGATCCGTAGTGACAAACTTATCGAAAAGCTTCCTACGGTATTGAAGTCTTCTATCACTAAGCGAGTTCCATCCGAGGGATTCTATCATTGCCGAAATACTGCTGCCAAAACTGAAATCTCCCTTAACGAACCTAGCTGCCCTACGTTGAACCATCTCAAGATGGGATGTTAATCCTACTTCGTGAGGATCCCAAATCGCACAGCAATACTCAAGGAGAGGACGAATCAGGGAAAAGTACGCTATTTCTTTTACTCTCGATGAGCAGCCCCTCAGAATTCTACTGGCTAAACTTTGCATCCTATTCGCTTTACCTACTATGCTTTGAATATGCTCTTTGAAGGAGAAACTACTACTGAGTGTAATACCTAGGTATTTATGATGCCTCACAAACTCCAACGGATATCCTGAAATATTATAGGGTGTGCGGGTACCCTTGGCGGAACGTGTAAAAATCATAGCTACGCACTTCTTTACGTTCAAATCAAGCTGCCAGTCACTGCACCAACCTGAAATAATGTTCAAATCATTCTGCAAACAACCAATGTCGTCCGGAGTTACGATCTCTCTGTAAATAACAGTATCATCGGCGAATAGCCTAACCTTACATCTAACATTATCCACTACATCGTTAATATAAATTAGGAACAAAATCGGACCTAATACACTACCCTGCGGAACACCGGATGTGACGCAAACCTCTTCTGATAAAATTCCGTCCAACGCAACCCGCTGCGATCTGTTTCCTAAAAATGATTTTATCCAATCAACAACTTGTTCGTTTATCCCGTAAGCAATCAACTTATGGATTATTTTTACATGCGATACTCTGTCAAAAGCTTTTCTAAAATCCAGAAATACAGCATTTGTACTGGTACCCTTATCAGCTGCTTTAACTAAGTCATTGACAAAAAGGGCTAACTGGGTATCGCATGACCTACCCTTACGAAAACCGTGTTACCATTTACTAATTGCCCCCTTATCATCTAGAAAACGCATAATTGAACTGGTAATAATATGTTCAATTATTTTACAGAAAATTGATGTTAAAGATATCGGTCGGTAGTCTTCCGGTTTCGAGGAACGCCCTTTCTTAGGAACTGGAGTGATATGCGCTCTATGATTAATATCATCAAGAAGATAACGACGGTACACATTTTCAAGAGAGAAAATTACAAATAGTTATTGAATCGCTTTTCGACTCACACTTTTAATATAATTTCTCGAGAAATCTATCTCTATAGAAAACAAGTCTCGGCGGCGTAGCGGTTAAGGCACTTTTCCGTTACGCAGAGGGTTGAGTTTTAATTTATTAATTTACCTGTCGGATATTATAATAATATAAATGTATTATTATTTATATTAAATAAATGTATCCTAATTTATTTAATTTATCTGTCGGCATTTACTCAGCCTTTGAAAATGAGTACTGGAGATAAAAACCTGTTAATAACAGATGGTGGAAGTGTCGTGCCGGCCACACTACATTCATTTCATAGTAATAGCCGCAAGAATTAGCAGCCTTGGCCTGCAGGCGTTACTACTCTATGAGAGAGAGACTATTAATATAATTTTCCACAATTTATCCATAGAAAACAAGTAAAAACATAAATTACCGAGAAACCATCTAAATTCTGCGGCAACATAATAGCAATGACGTGGAGTTCTACGAAAAATATCGATATGACAGGGACTCAAACCAAGGTCTTCCACATTCTGGCAGCAGTTGGAGCCTGTATTTTGATCGACACTCGCTGCGCGTACAAACCATGGCTCTAACAGTGTAGATTTGAGTCATCATGGTAGTTACGTGATTAGAACATCTGCCCCTTAAGTAGAGATCCTGAGTGCAAGTTACGTACATTTAGAAATTTCTACTTCCGTTTCTTCTTGGAATATTTAAAGTAATTCTGGGTGAAAGGCGCGTGGCAATTTTTAAGAATAGTAGCATAGTTGCTGACTGCGCATAAGCATCCCATGATATCGAATTCATAAAAAAGTTGAATATTACAAAATGTAGGGATATAAAATCTTTCCTTTTGATATTCTACGTAGTCTTTTCAACGTTTTGCATAATTAAAAAGGAATACGATAGCTATTGATGAATTTATTAACGCAGACATATCACAAGGTGTGCAAGCTGAAGAAGATATGCAAAGCTTAAGTTTTGTAAAAATTGAAACCTGAATGACAAAGGAAAACGGGTGAGGGTGACTTTGCGCAAGATGGTGCGCACCCAGGAAAAATCCCCAATGGCTTGGAGAAATGTTCTGCCGGGATAGCTCAACGGACAGAGCACCCGACCGGCAATTGGGAGACCCGGGTTCGATTCCCGGTCCCATCAGACTTTTTTCGGGACTGAATGACAAAGTTTATAACCATCAAAGGATTAACGATAAAAGATATGACTCGATTTGACCCTCGAATTTAGTCTTATTCTTACGTTAAGTCCGTAAAATTAAAATATTTCAAAAATATCGCAACTAAGACGTCATTACGGTAAAAGCCTGACAAATGCAGATGAAAGACAGGCCATTTCAATAACCTCGAAGAAGAAACAATGAGCAGAAAAGCTCGCATGTCCTTACCATTCGGTCTCGCGTCGTTAGTCGCGTGGAATCGAGTTTCATACACAAAATCGCCCCATCTATGTTCGCACGATGCACGCGTTAGAGAGGTGCGGGAGGATGAGGTGTGTATTGTGAGCTGGTTTGTGATGGACGCGAAGAGTGAATGATAGGCCTATCTCTGGAAACGAAGAATGGTTGCGGGGAGCGGAGGGAGGGGTAAAAAGGGCCAGAAAAAGAGAGCGAAAAAGGATGGCGCTCCGAGGGGGATGATGGCCGATCGCATCAAGCCCTCCCACTACCCCCTAATCCCCGAGAGTGCGTGGCCACCGCCACTGTCCATTACACCGGGAAGATGCTCCCGAGAACGAAAATATAGATCCTTGCAAAGGGGTGTGGGGCGGGCCGAGAAAGAAAGAGACGCTGGGAGGAGAAGCGTTAAAGGAAAAAGAGTGGGAGGAAATTGAGCTGCAGCATGGGCCGGAAAGCAGATGGATCAGAAGAAATCTAAAAGGAGGAAAGATAGGGAAAAGATGAAGGGAGGTTAGATGCAGGAGACTAGAGGATCGAAGGGAAGAAAAAAAAGTTATGGGGCGAAAGGAAATGGAATGGCATACCTCGCTTATTGTAGCAAATGTTTACCGATTCGCGAGTCGATTAGCTCAATTGCTCGGGGACAATAGAGGATAAAAACGCGGCATTTGGATCGCCTGCAATCCCCGAGTTCGTATGCAGTTCGGAGGATTGCAAGGAAAAAACGATCGGTCATGTCACGCGAAGCTAGAAAAAATGCGAGAAAAGGCGAAGCGGGGAATGAATCAAAGGCGGGCTCAAAGTGCATCCATTACGCCTCTCTAGATGGGAAAGAGGAACGTTTGGAAAATACTGCAAAAGGCTTAGCACTCGTAAACGATGCGGCATTAGTAGCGTATTGCTGTGACATCACGCTTAAAATTAGCTGCAAACACACCAGCCGGCTAATGACGCTTTGTACGGCTACCCTAAACTAGGTTATCTGCGTGGAATTTTCAATGAAAATTACATTTTCTCAAAGGAAACTCAAACTATCGAGAAAGAAATGATAATGCAACTTTATTTCTGTAGTATTGCGGGTACTTTTCTGCATTATGTTACCTCGTTTTCACCAAGATTAGATGGTTAAATTGAAAATTATATTCAATCAAATAGAAATCATATGGCGATCAAAAGAAATGAGGCATTTCTATTGTTGATTGAAAACTGATATTTTGAGACTAAAGAATAATTTTCTATATAATAATAATTATAAAAATTAATTTCATTAGGAATTAATAAAAAGGAAGAAGTGGGCGTTGAGAATCCGCATTTACTTTACCTCTGAATTCTGGGTTAAAATAGCAATCAAGCAACTAGGTTCGATGGTCGACAAGGCAAATCTAAAGTCATAATTCAAATTCTACAAATTTTGCATTCCGTCAGTTTTCTTATCGCGATAGGAATTGTCTGTGGAATTCGCTTGCCCGATAGGGGTAGAGCAAACTAGACATGGGAGTATGAAACTTCCCGGGATGACAAGTTACCCTATATTTCACCTTCACTTGCAAAACTTTAGAGAAAAGAATTCCAATTTTTATGAAAGTCGATGCGGGATACATACTCTGTGCCAAAATTCTCATATCGTGGAAACAATCTCATAGCAAACAAAGAAAACAATGGTGGGTGGAGAGGAAGATAAGACTGCTAGCCAGTTCAGCCATTATTCCTGTAAATAAAAGGGAACTACATGGCAGCAACATATCATTCCTTTTACATTCCGTGCAAGCAAAAAAAACCTACTTCGGAGACAAAGAGACAGAAGTAATTTTAGATAAAAGAAAGGATGTATGAGGAGAGACGGAGAGAGAAGGAAGAGTCGCAATCCGTAAGGGAAGGACGAGATGTTGAGTAGCACGCTTATTGATATCTCCCTCCTTAATGTGGGTTGCAAGTTTATCTTTTGAACAGGGTCCAGTGCTCACAAGAGAAAAGAGAGGCTGAATTAGGACGAGACCATCCCGCCTCCGCATTCATCTCTTATCCAACCACTTCGGAACTTAGCAACCCAAATATCCACTCCTTTTTTCTCGTGGAATTTTTTTTCTCTCTTGCCAATGCTACTCCGAATCCCTTTTTTATTCATAATGTTCGAAGGATTAAAAGGAGAGCAGGACAGCGGCAGAAGAATTTTCGCTCCCGAAGGGTTTATTCAAACCTTCCCCGAGTAAAAAATCCTCACCTTTTTCTCAATTTCTTCCCCGCCATTTCCATCCGTATTCCTCACAAGGCTGACGCCCACCTCCTGAAAAATTCACCATTCCTCTCCCTTTCTTTCGAGCATCGGACGTAATAAACTTATACATTTATTCTCCTCCTCCCCCGTTTTTAGCATTTTCCTCCTTGGCATTAACATATTTTTTCGTTCGTCACAAAAGGGTTTTTATTTCCTCTCGCGGTAACATCGTCCCTGCTTTATTTCCTTCCTATTCCCATAGCTTCGGACTTTATCACAGGAAACTTTTACTCTTTTCACGCAGCCATCTTGCTCTTTTGTTTGCTACCTCTACCCTTTATCTTCTTTCGTTCATTTTCCTTCGCATTCGATCGAAGATCCAGCATTTGAATTTTCTGAAAAAATTCCGAAAAATATCAGCGTGATAGAATATTTTCTTCTGCTATAAGTGTTAGCAATTAAAATCGATGTCACTGTTTCCCAATAATACCGCTTACACGCCCTCGTGAAGTTAAATGGTTACTGGCACTGGAGTCTGATGGTTTGGATGAAGGTGATGTGGACAACTCCAAACTTCCACCAACTATTACCAAATCCCAACATTTTACCTCTGCAGTTCATTTTCACATATTGAGTCCACTTGTAGCCTCAAATCCCTAGAAAAGGCCTACACATGGACTCCTTGGCTGGGGCTTGACCTAAGCTTGTCTGCTGGACAAGCTGGAGCCTTTACCGCTATGCCACCGACGATAAATTACATCATATATATCCAAAAACGCCAAATAAGATAAGGTGTCGAGGGTAAGATGTCGAAATATAAGATGTCGAAATGTAAAATGACGAAAGGTTAAATGTTAAAGATAATATGTTAAAATAAGTCTGAGCCTTATGAACACTAAAAAAGAGTAGTTAGGCGCTTATGACAACCAAATGCTACAAATTGTATGCGCACGATTTATTTTCTTAAAAGTAACGAATCTAGCGTTGATTCGGTGAAGCCAACTGACACTTTTTCAGAAATATCACATCCATGAAATAATAAAATTAGATTCGAATTGTACTGCTTACCTCCGAAATCGATTTATCCTTCCTTTAACAAAAACAAATCCGAAAACTACTTTTTAACCGCAGTAATCAAGCTTTTTTTATAGAAGCAGCATTGTTAAAAGTGCTTCGACAGCTGATGTAATTTCGCACGTAGGCTCCCACCGGGAATCGAACCCGGGATCGCTTTCGCCGTAGTCGAACGCGTTGCCCACTTCGCTTGGAGCCCAGCTTTTTTTATAATGTGTATAACTTTACCTTATAAAACAGTTTCCTAAAATTGGTTTCTACCATCCAGTAATCTCATTTAAGTTTTTCCTTTTGAATAAAAACTCTCTCTAACCGCTCCTCGATGGAAATTTTAAAGAGGCTCTTTCCGCATCATCATATCGTCTTTCTGGTTATTTTCATCCTTGATTGCTGAAGGAGGAAGCAAAATAGAAAATGTTTTGGGAGCGAGCTGAGAAAATATTTTGCCTTATCGTAGTCCCAAACATCCTTAAGCAGATTTATTTCTGTTTGTTTGTTTCTTCCGCTCTATCTTGCATTCTTTGCTCTCTCGCTACTTCTTCTTATCAACGTTTCCCATTCTGAGCAGCTACGCGCTCCAAAGCGGACTTTGTGCCATATTTCCTCTTAATCTCTTTCATTATACGAAATTTTCCCTCGCTTTCTTACCCTCCCTCGAGATCTCAGAGCTTCCAGTAACATCCACAAGAAGCCGTTTTTATTATGCATGTTATGGCGATAAAAATACAATTTTAGGCAAACTTCACCTTCATTAGCATTATTTCTCTTCGTAATTGCGGTTTTTTTATTGGCGATGAAAAATAAGGTCGTCTTCCTTATATACCAGACTTTTCTTATACTTGTAAATACTCTAGACTCAAAAACTGATATTTAAATATGAATTTGTGAATTCAAAGTAGAGAAGATAAAGCCGATTAACAAAACGGGATCTTTCATATTTACGAATACAAATAAAAATCAAAACTTCATTTTCAAGACGGATATAATCATTCAATTTTCCGCGGAATTCCACCTAGTTAAGCTGGGATTCATCGAGTTCGCTTGCAAAATAGATCGTTCCCAACAAGTCGCTTTATTGAATAATGTAACAATAGATAGCTTAAGGAAGTGGTATTATGATACCATGAGAATAGAATATCCAAGCGTATGAAGACAAAGGTATTTTCATCGTGTTTCCATTGGATTTAGCAATATTTAAGAGAAGAATTTAAGATATAGATTCGGTGCTCGCAATTAACTTTTTATCTTACCTTTCTTTTATACACTTATTAGTTGAGCGTTTATCTAAGATGTTACATCATTATATAGGAAGATAATCTAAAATTAGGAAAATAACTGTTTTTAAAACGAAGATTGGGGAAAATGGTAGAGTTCTAACTTTAGTTAGTCTTCATCCTATATCCAATTTATTTTTGCATCCTTAAAAGCTAAAAATATACTCCTAATTTACTTTTAGCCTTATATTCGATTTTTCTGGTGATTCGTCCTTCCATATACGTAATAACTCAGTTCATGAAAAAGTCTCTCTCACTTGAACGATATTAACTTATACATTTCTTTCTCCATTCTCTCTAACCGTTTTTGCTCTATAATGCTTCAACTTTTGTGATTTAGCCTCCCAATAACCTTATCTTAAATTGCCTTTACACGATGTTTTGATGTTTCTTGCTACATTACATTATTGTTTACCGCCCCATTATTTACATCCTATAGCATATCGAGTGAATATTTTAAAGGTAACCTGTGTTTGAACTCCAGTCATGTTGCTATTCCTTCTTCCTATTCACCACTGTTCAACTTTAGGTTTAAAGTGTAATGAATAGACGGTTCTTACATTCGATTTTACATTTTAAAAAATATCACGGGATCGTTTTATTCATTGGACGTTAAAATGTTTGGCATCTGTTTTCCATTACATCTCTTCCCTCTCGCCCAAGTTTGTATTTATTTTCGATATAAAGTCTATTTTTCATTAAAAGCGCATTAAAATTTTCGTAAATCCATATAATTCTTATAAAATAATTTCAGAAAAAAAGAACATGTATCACATTAAATCTTTTGCATCCATTATTATTGAGTAGACAGTTTCGGCGGTAAGACTTAAATGACATGAACACTTTTTTCCGCCATTGTTCAGGAAAAGACTACTCCCACGTATATTTCATATTTCCCAGTACCCTTTTAGAAAAAGGAAACGGAAATGGTGATTATAAGACCGATTTTTCTTCTAAAATAAAATCGTCTTTCGCCTTAATATGATGCGAGATATTGAAACTCTTCTCATTCTCTTCTTAAAATTCTTCATTTTTAAAGAAATGGGGTCACACTTTTCCGCTCACATTCATCACTTATACTAATAGAATTTCTCAAAGAAAGACACCACAATTACTCAATCGACATTTTTAAAAATACCGCCTGATTTTAAGAAATAACTCAAGCATATTTCGATGAATGAAGCTTTTCAGCTAGGTCAAAAAAGACTTAGAATTTAATAATCACGAAACATGGCAAAGAGGTTACGTCCGTTAGTACAATTTAACCCCCGCTAGTCTTTAATCAAACTAGCGAAATAGGATATAGCGAAGGAGAAACTTATGGCCTCACGCGAGCGGTTTTGAAGTGAAAATATACAAAGGCGTTTGAATGTTACTAATCAGCAAGTTATTTTATAGCCTAATCTCCATGCTTCTGCAAAACAACAACTCTATCGTTAGAATCGGGGAAAAATGGGGAAATGACTTTCAAATGAATTAATCCCCGGAAAATTATACTCCCCAGTCCCGCATAAAAAAACACACCCCTCACCCCAGCGTTTCCTCCATTCTTGACGCTTGATTTCACGGAATTCCTATCCCTTGTTCCCAATTCCGAACTCCTTCCATTCTTTTCTTTGCGGCTCTCTCGCTCCCTTCCTTCATTTCCATCTCTTCTCTACATCTTTCGTCATTCCCCATTCCCACCATTCCCTCTCCTCACATATTTACCGATTCCCATAGATACCTCTCTCTCTCCTTCTCTTCGCACTTCCGTTGCGTTTGTGCCTTTCGAGGGAAGCAGAATTTCCCCGGAGAAGATGAGGGAAGCGTGGTTGAAGAAAAGGAGTCTCTCCCTCTCTCAGCTTCTCAACTGCTCCGGTCATCAGGGAATGAAAGAATGGCTGAAGCGAACAATGGATATCTTGGTAGGGGAGAGGCGTAGGAGAGAATTCTGAAGGCAAGAGGAAAGGGAATGCACGGGAGCGAAGAGGGTAATGGAACTCTCGAGCCGTGTGTTTTGGGACCTCCTGTCCACTCATTCCTCCGCCTTCATATTCCCTCTAGCTCTATATATAACTCTCTCTCTCTGTCTTCCGTTCTGAATCTCTCCCGCCATCGTCACTGTTGGCGTCCGCCTTTCGCATTTCAGGAACCGCATATTGTATCAAACCACATATTGTATCAACGGCGCATTTTTGGCCGCTGTATTCTCCACCGAATGTCCCCTTTTCTTCGGGAGAAAAGAGGAGTATCGGTCCTATTCTCCCGTTTGGGGTTTTTCTCTCGCAGTAACAGCGATGAAAATGGGATCGAGAGCGGAAAAGTAGGCTGAGTTGGAATTACACCGTTCGAGGGGGAGTCTTAGGTATAAGAGGTTTTTAGAGGAAAGAAACAAAATAAAAGTTTCTTTCGGATGAAAATGACAGTGTTTCCGCAAACTTTTTCATGCTTCGGTAAGGCTTGCTTGCGGGCTGATAAGGCACTGATCTGGTGAAAGGTAGGAAAATCTACGCACAATAACAAAAATCATATATCCAGTTAAATAATTGTTTAAACGATGAACGTGTAACCACTCAACGTCTGAACGATGATCATGGATCGGTGTATTTTTAATATCGAGTATAATATGTGTGTATCGAGTATAATATGTGGTACTCGAGAAGGCTGATTCAGAAGCAATCAAATAGTTTCATAATTTCAACATGCAATATTTTTAATATACTTATTAATTGTAATACATTTTCCAAGAATTTCTTCATTAAAACCCTACGCCTTCTCAAATTACGATACATCAATTAAAATGATTCTTGAAAGGACTTGACTGTCATGAGGAAATGAGTTTCGGAACTTAGGATCATAAAGGGTTGGAAGCGCTGATCTGTCGAACTCTATCGAAGTGGAATTTTAGAAAATAAATCAACCCAAATTAAATATAGAAAGAGTCGCTTCAGAATGGGGCATGCACACAAAAAAGTAAGCCTTCTCAATAAAAGGACAATCAGAAGGTTGCTATACCATATAAATTCGCAAAGCAGAATTTCCTGAGTACTGTAAAAACGACAATATCCATCATAATTCCTCTCCACCGCTTTCGTGCATTTTACTTGCATCTTTTGATATTCAAATTCGAATCAAAAACCTTTCAAATAATTTTGAAATCAACTGATTACAACAAGTATAATAGACGTCAATATATATAAGGAACACTATATTCTATACATTTTCATTGATGCTTTAAAAGTTTCGAAGTTTGTCAAAGTCAATTTTCCCAACGTTAGAATACAATAATTTACTCTATTCGTTCTCTCCGAGTTATATTTGTTGCCATTCTTATTATTACATATCGAAGAATATATAAAATAGAAATTTTAGAACAAGACAAATGTGTCAATCATGTTTCAAAATCGCCAAAGTAGATTTTCTTGTGGGGGGATATAGAAATTTATCAATACAAATCACTAGGGTGGAAGAGAAACCCACTCGGGCATAATTTCTACTAATAAAAGGTTTAATATTAATACGAAGGATTTCAACCCGGGTGCGTTTATAGTCGCCATCATAAATGCTTATTATCGTACAATGAAACGGGAATAAGAAAAGTGAGTCCTAATTTAAGGTAGGCAACCGACAGCAGAACCCCTACGCTGGTATGTTGGGAGGACATGAGGGCCGGAGCAGAGCCCTAAAAACAAATAGACTTAAGGTCAGAAAAACGCGAGGGAGAGAAAATAGCTTGCGAGCCAAAAGTGTCATACTTTAAGAGGTAAATGGAGTATAACCTCCCCAGTCAGCCTTTGGTTCACCAAATAGCGGCAGAGTATAACGTTCTTCCTTCCTCTATTTCCCCCGGTCCCCCGAGCGAGTCTTAGCCTTGCATTTCCGACACAGGAAACCATGGCAACAATCCACAAAGGATTCGTCCACAGTCAGCCGGAGTAAGAATAGGAGGAACACCCAAAGATATACCCGACCCTCCCATTCGGCCCGTGACTTGCCCCGCTCTCCCAAAAGGATGCTACTCAAGCACTCCTTCCATACATACATCGCGCACAAAAGGCGGAAGAAAGGGAGGGACCCATGACTGTAACCCCTTCATTACTCTTTCCCCTCCTTGCAATCCGACGCCCTTCCCTTTCCTGGATTGAGAAGGGTTCTTCCTCAAACCCTAATGGAATCCTCGTGTCACAAAGGAGTAGGAGATTATCCCGCTACCATCTTCCCTTCTCTCCCCTTGTTTCTCTCTCTCCGCGTTTTTTCTATCTTTCCCTTCCCGACTTCTTTTCAACACTCTTTCCCTAATTCTATTCGCCTCTTATCCATATGTTCCCCAATGTTAAAGTCTCACACCTAAAAATGACCTTGAGAAAGAGAATTCGGAGTGGCTCAGCTGAGTCTCAATTAGAGAATGATTCGGAGGCGGAGGAATTGTAATACAATGTTCGCGGTGGCATAAGATTTGGGATGTAAACGTAGAAAGCGAAGGAATATTGTTTTAGATGTACATCTTAATATTCGATGTTAGGCGCATACTTGTCCTTTTCGAGAAATTTGTAAAATCAACCGCGAGAGATTCAAAATTTGAATAATTATTAAGAAAAACTTAAATAATTATTCGTATAGTAGTGATTGCATAGAGATTCCATAAGATTCATACAATTTAATTTTGGTCTCTGCAACCACAAAAGATGCTAAAAAATGGGGGGGGGTAATAGCCTCAAGTTATGTATCGTATCATCAGTCTGTAAACAGCATCTTGATTAACTATGGTGCAAGGGACAATTGAGATAACCGCAAATACGTTTTCAATTTATTTTGAAGTTTGATCAAATTACGATAGAAATATAAGCTTTCTCATGATTTTAAACGCCAAAGATAAAGAGAGGAATAAGACAAATTTTATCAATCATAGGAAATCTAATCGAATGTGTTACTGCAACTGAATGAATAAAGTATTAATATACTAACACAAGTATATTTTTCCTGAAGTAAGTATCCAGTTTTTGACTTAGTGTGGATATAAATATATGTATATTCATTATATATTTACAAAGTTTTGTTTAAAGGTGATTCAATTGCTTGAACCTACGGTGGAATCGATCAAAGTGACTCGAGTGACTCGAAGCACAAGCTTTTCAATCCAAGTTCTGAGCTGATATCTATTTATCTATTAAATTTGAACCCTACTGTCGCATTGTCTTTTTACTTTTTTTCAGTGATTTTTCATACATTTTTCATAGGAATAAGATTTCCATTCCTAATTTACTATCTTAATTATCAATTCTAAAAAGCTGCACCTGATATAAGCAGTCTTCATTTCCTTAGAAAAGATAGTAAATAAAAGAAACTCTTTTTTTCTTTTTAAAGAAGAACAAAAGAAAATAACACCGATGGCCCACCATCGGTGTGTCTATGACGATATAACATTCAGGGGCAAAACAGCTAGTCACGCCGATAAAAATGGGTAAATAACAAGAATGAATGAGGTATCCTTACATCAGATTGCAAAAACTGTGTGAAATGATTTATTTTGAAATTTAAATGATATTGCTTGATTATTATGTAGATTTAAACCTGATAAAATCTGAAAGTAATTTAAAGAGATTATTATTACCCTCGTATCTTCTTCATCCCACTAAAATTACCTAAGGTAAATTCTTCTCCTGGAGTAAATTCCTAGTATGCGTGTACTGTTCTTTAAAGTTGCACTAAATAAATCTAAATGTTCATAAAAACCTAAATGTTGGGATTTCAATTCATGCGGTTAATTCCATACAAAATAGAGCAAACAGAATGGATACATGATTAAGATTCGATGTTATTTGTCATTTTGCTATAATTTAATGATATATTTAGATCTAAATATTCATTCACTGAATATCCTGAACTATTACTTTCTCGTTTATTACTTATTTATCTATTCATTGTTTTAATAATTTAAAAAGTATGCAATAACGCCAACTACTTGAAAAGTCATCAGTTTTCACCGGCCTAGGTGGCGGAGTGTTAAGCAGGTTAGCCCTCCAACCCCATGGTTCCGAATTTGAGTTCCGGCTAATTGGATTTCTCTGTCCAAGAAATAGTTGTGTGTGTTCACTATTCACTATTGTTACTGTTCTCTCCTTTCCTGCAACTTTCTAATAAATTGACGTTGGTGAGGCCACCGGGAAATAAATAAATAAAACTCTTGCTTCCGACACAGAAAGGTTTTAACCAAATGTAAGATAAAAATTTATTTGTAAGTACGCCTTTACTTAAAAATTATCCCCTAAATTACCTCAATCATATTTACTTTTCAATATTACCCATAGTTAACATGTAATTATACGCTGATTTTCTTACGAAGGATGGCACTTTTTTAATACAAATGTAGGAATAAATATCCAGGAAATCAATTCAATTTTATAATTAGTCATTAGATGCAAAATAAGGGAGATGATGTCGCGTTACTTCGTAAAATTTCATATGATGGTTTCACTTTTTCTCTACTGCTATAATTAGTATTCGTAGTTTTGATAAATTTCGATTCAGATAATCTAACAAGTCATTTACTATTAACTTCGAAATCCAGCTAAGATTATAACATATGATCGGAAAATCCCGAATAAGGAACTCTGGGAAATGATTTATTAACCTTCGTTAATCTTCAGTGGATTCTTTTTAGTGTGCTTCATCGATTTAGGTCACATTCTTAACATTCATACATAACGACATTTTTTCTTTGCAAACCCTGGTACAATTAAATAACTGTATATTTTGATATAATCTTTTGTATCGACTGATTCGAATTTCCCATCCAATAGATTCGTATGTTGTTGCATTTCATACATTAATTGTATGTAAATTTTCACTTATACTGTCATAATGACAGAACATGAAAATTGCCCACGTTTGATTTTGAAGTTTGTTTTATACTATTTTCTCTTTAACCTTCAGTTGCGCTTCACAGTATGTTTCATAGACTTTTACATCTACATTCTGGTGGTTCTTTTCTGCACAAAAGTATTTTTAAATGAAAAATTAAGTAGTTTATTTCCATAAAGTGTTGATCTTCTTTCTGCTTATTCTTCAATTGCTATCTCCATCTTTCTGAATCCCCAAAATGATTGATTAGATGTAAGAGAAATCACATTAATATCCGTCTCGCACAAATAAAAACAATTTAAAATATACAAAAACATCGTATTTATAAAAACATTATAACACTACGGGATTATCATATTATTTTTACATTACTGATATTAATTCGTCATAATTTAGAAGGGTATCCTGTTCTGAGGAGTCATTACATGACGATATTTTCAAATTATTGCAAAGATTAACCACATTAAAAACTATAATGAGCTCTCTTTATCATCAAGCATAAATCAGGGAAACAATAGCGTGGAAATTGGAACAAAGCAATGGAATATTTTATGTAAATGATCTCAACTAATCCTGACTATCCCTCTCTCCCTCAGCCGTTACTGGCGCATTTCCCCAAAAGATATTTCCCTCCATTAGAGGGTAAATGAAAACGTAGCTTAGCGAACCTATGGCTATGAAAATCGTACTGCGGACTTCGTCGCGTCCATCCTCTCCCATTTCCACTCTCAAAAGAAGGGTAACAGACGGCAAAAAGATTTGAAATAAAGAGACGTTCGGAATTTCTGCGCAGGAGAGACAATGGTTCCGTCCTTCCTCTTTGTCTCGCCCAAGCTCCCGAAAGCCTTTTCACTCTTCTTTTCCTTCGGCAAAATGGGGAAAGATTGTGTGAGAGTGCGTGCAGAGAGAGGGAGAGGAGGCTAGGGAAAAGTGAAAAATGAGGTGGGAAGGTGGAGGCCATAATTAAAATTGTGTTTAAGAACCATCTGAGTAGCGGGTGACTTTCATTGTTTACCCTCAACGGGTGATGTGAATCTGTAATTAAAAATAAACCTTTTCCCTAAGGACGTCGATTTTTCTCTGGATAAGCGGGTATTCTTCCTCTCAGTCTAGTTATCTATTTTCAGATGGACGGTATCCTGCTTCCTTTACAATGCTTAATGCACATTTCTCATTCTTTAAGAGTCTTTGATTCCTGCATTAAAGTGTTGAGTCCATTTGAAAAGCTTTCTTAAATTTATTAATTACCTTTTATAACAGACTAAAGAGTCATTTTGAGTGGTGTCTAATTTTTAACATATACTTAAGTCTGAATAATGATGATATTACATATAATTCCAATTTCGGAAAATTGAACTATCCTCCTTACATCGAGACTTGTTCTGAAGTTATCTTTTAATATAGATGATGTTTTAAGATGATTAGACGTGGTCATTCTTCAAAGCATGGGAATGTAAAGGGGAAGATGAAACTTTTCTATAGTAATTTACGTGAAAAATACTTGATGTGAAAAATAATTACTTTTCTGATCTAATTGTAGATTACTCTGATTTAATAGTTCAGTTTGATCTAAATATGAATTCTAAAACATTGCCCCTCGGGATCCCTTGCAGTCAGAAATAACAATACTTCTATTGGCAACGCCATGCAAAAACGATGGCTATCATTGTCATCCTATGATATAATATTGGAATCGATTGAGTGACAATTTATAGCTTCACAGATGCAGTTATTTGTCACAAATAATTTAAGTGGAAACAATTGCTTTCGGAAGATCAGATAATTAATAAATCTCTTTATATTTATCAATTTTCAACGAGAGAACATCTGATTAATATGAATGACTTGTTATAATAAATTTTCTAATATACTTAGTTAATATTTTAAAAAGATATTTTGATTTCTGTTTCTCCAAAGAACGAAATAACGCTAACATGAATCTCTATGTGCATGCTACTATACGAAAAACGCAACATTAATGTCGAACGAACGATAAAGATGAATAGTTACGATCTTAAAGAATGTCATCCTTTAAATGGAAAAATATAAGAAAGAAATGTCTTAAAAATTATCGTCTTTTCGTTGATTGAGAAGACTTCATCTTTCAGATAATAATTCGCTGAGTAAGTAGCAGCGATTAGGTCTGAAAAATCTACGAAAAACCATTAAGTTTATTTCTTCATCGAGAATTTGAAGATTTGAAATTAATCTGCCATTATAGTAGTTTAAGCCTGCGAAGCGTTCGCTTATATTCACGAAGTTAGATAGAATCGATCGCGCAGCACGGGCCATTAATCAAACTTTTCTCCGACGTCTACTCGGGCACAATGAATCCTTCATCTAATGTAAGACGTACCCCCAAACCTCCCACAATCCCTGAGGAATTGATCATAGCAATCTGGGAAGAGAGGCAATAGGATAAACCATGAGGAGGGTGACTCGAGGGAGGAAATAAGGGGGATAGGCAATCTAACGATAGAGGAAGGAAGGAAGAGAGCGCGGGGGGCATGATGGAGGCAAGCCTCTCATCATTAAGAAATACCCCCTATAACGGCTGTATCGAGATCATTAAGGATAGCCTCACTCAAGGGAAATGGATAACTCGATTTTATTATTATTTTCTGCAATTGAAGTGATATCCATTGGCTCGAAATATTTATCAAGAAAGAAATTATGGACAAACCAAGAAGAAACAGATGTAAAAATTATCGACCTGACTGGAACTCGAACCTTGGTCCCCCACTTTCAGGGTCGGTGTCCTAATTACCGTGATGGATTTTCAAAAATTTTAATTCCCTCCACCTGCGATGCCCTCAAGCGATTGTAGCTCTTTCAACATCAGAGAGAATTTGCATGAAAGTAGTTCATAAAATCTTAAAGATTTGGTTTACTTTCGTACACTACACTATACTCAGATACAAATTTTAACGACGCATCGTTCGCAAACATATATTTACTATAAACAAATCGTGCATTTGTTAAAATATCGATATAAATAAGATCATGCAGAATAACGCTCCAAAATCGTTTCCAAGACCATTGATTTTCTTGTATTAAAATAAGTTTATACGTGTTATTAAGTATGGGACATTATCTGCAAGAGATAAGGAACGATTTCCAAAGTGGTGTGTGTTGTATATGAGATTTCTCTGCTTAAAAACATTATACCTCTTTAGTACGTAAATACATATACTTTCTGTGTAAAATTTATCTTATAAACTTAAGAAAGTACCATCTTTTACGTTTACTAACTATAACAGTGATTAATATACTAATATGACTCCTCGGAAGCATACTTTTCAATTCACCGGACAATTTTTTTGACTTTTCCTAGAGTTTGTCTTTCTTATACAAAATAGAATTATTATTGTTAGCATTAAGACTATCGTAAATATTTTTATATTATTTATACTGCCCTAGGTAATGTATCTCCTGATTTATAAGGCCTATTACCATAGATTTCCTTTAAAATCAATCCAAATTAAATTAGCAATTCATACTCCCAATGCAGAGTAGGTTAAAATTTGCTAATGATCTTACAATGGAACTAAATAATTTCTATATCGCAGAATATAATAGAACAGACCATCATCACCTCTTCCGAAAGATGACCCTTTCTCGGAAGTATACTGTTAGCGGTCACCCATTACGAAGTCCTAATTTATAATAAGAGGAGAGATTTAAAAGAACATTTTGCTGACGTTGAACGTGGTGATGTAGTAGCGGTATCTTCGCCACATCCGTAGAGATATACAGTTGGAAATAAGTTAGGTGTTTTAAATAGCTTGGTTTCAGTACTTACAGATAACCAACAATTGAGGTCAAGAGTTACGGGATGTGTCAATTCAATTGTCAACCAAGACAGCAAACAACCAAAATAATGGACAAGGTATGTACAAAAGAGGCACAATGGAACTCCTAAAACCGTAAAAATAGATGGAGCCAGAAATCCGTCAAAAAATTAAAAACTATACCTATACGTATTTCGACAGTAAGGTTACCATCATTAGAGGTGGAATATGAAAGTTCATCCGGAGTTGTGAAGGGAGCGGATGTATAAATATGTAGTGTGACCTTACGGTGGAGGGTGTTGTGGACAGGTGGTGGAAGACGTGTATAAGATAATAACTGATACATTGGGGACATTATAATGTTTGTGTCACTATTAAACACCTGCTTTTTGGTTTTTAAATGTAAACGCTTTGACAGAGTTTTGTCTCCACCGTTTTTTCTGTTTAGAAGTTTCATTGCGTCTGCGTTGTACAAGCCTTGTCCAATTTTGGCTGGACTGTTGTCTCTGTCGACAATTTCATCCTCACTTAACGTTAAATCAAATAGACTATATATAATTCAAAACAACAGTATGGTCATCCACGAGATATATGGTAGCAAGACAAGATTTAAAAATGTTTTGTTAATAATATAACACAGAAATCACTCCTAAGACAAGTAACTTTTAGGTACTATACTATATTATCAAATTGTTGATTGCTCTTACTAATCCTTCTCTAGAATGTCAATAATTAGCAATCAGTTTCATAAAGAACTTCACCCTCCGTAGCGGGTATTCTCGTTTAAAAATTATGGGAGCTGAAGATCTCAAGAACCCAGTTAAAGAGTTAAAGATTAAAGGAAAGGAAGGTAACTTTGTAGGTTGAAAACCTACGGAAATCCCAAAGGAGTAACAAGTGTGAAAAATAGCGACACGACTGGGACTCGAAACCGGTCTCCCACTTTCCGTGGGAGGTACGATAGGCACGCGGCACGGTAGTTCAGTGGTTAGAATACCTGCCCGGAAAGTGGGAGACCTGGGTTGAGTCCCACTCGTGTCGCTATTTTTCACAGTTGTTACTCCTTTGGGATTTCCGTAGGTTTTCAACCTACAAAGTTACCTTCCTTTCCTTTAATCCTTGCAATTTCCTGGGGGAAAATAACCTCATAATACCTGCTTTGTGAGTTGGCTGCCTCTGTGAGGACCTCGGGCGGCAGGTTTTGCCACTAAATGTAGAAACTGTCCGTCTTGCTCACAAAGCATTCCCTTAACAGTGTGAGAGAGACGCGGCACGGTAGTTCAGTGGTTAGAATACCTGCACGGAAAGTGGGAGACCTGGAGTTCGAGTCCCAGTCGTGTCGCTATTTTTCACACTTGTTACTCCTTTGAGTTAAAGATTCATATCTAAAATGTATATATTTAGTAAGAAGGAATGACACCCAAAAGTATCTAACTAAACATTACTGGGGATGCTAAAGCCTTTAATTTATATATTTTGACAGTAGAGATACGGAAAGAAAAAGACGTGTAGAGCTCGATAACTTAAAGAAATGGCTAGTGGTATATACATTTGAGGTATATTGGTTTTGACACCATTAGGAGCAACCGAAAACCTGCTATGTGTTATTACCGTAATTATGGATACTGATGATATGTTCATGGGCGAAGAAAGCAATTCTTTTGGAAATGCATTATTCAAATAATAAATCGACGCAAGTAATATGCATATGAAAACTCATTCTAATGACCATTACTGAGACCACTCGCTGCCTCGGCTCGACCTCTTAGTTTTTGAATGTGATACACTTTATGTAGCTCAAATGACCAAAGAAATTAGTCACTGTTGGTTATTCCTTGAACCTGCGGACATCCGAAGCCTATCACCATATCTGGCGACGTAAATGGCATCCCAAAGAGTGTCGGGCAGCAATGTTTTCCCGGAACCCGAGCCGGTCACTAACGTCGCTAGTTAATGGAAGGTCCACTTTAGGAAATAAAAAAATTCTCTTCCGTGGGCGCCTGTCGTTTGCCCACCTCTCTGAGTTTGCCACCCACTAAACAGACGTGTCCCCGTTAATGAACTCACAATGAAAAAATACGAAATGGAAACGTAAGTGAGATGAAATCAACGAGAAGAAAACGACTTAATTTTAGTCCATATTTCAAACCTTAAAAAAAATTTCACATAATTACTTTTTAGTTATGTGCGATGCAATTATATTTGTTCCAGCTTAGTTTTATTTTTAAAATTTCCTCCAAAGAATAAAAATATTGAGATTTACAGCTTAACTGAAATAAACTATGAGCGATTTGACTTGATCCATCATTTTCTGCATTTTTTTAATTCCTTACGCATGACTTTTTCAACAAATTTATCTAATTCACTTTTTTGTTTATGTATTATTGTACACGCTAAAATTTTGAGTTATTATATCCAGTTATGTACCCAACTGAATTATATTTTACCAATATTTTGCTAATTTTAAATGGATTTTATTCTTTGATTCTGTATTTTTATTTGATGCTTGTTTTCGCAGCAAGAGCTGAGTTTTGGAATTTTTCATCGTAGAAACTAATGCCAATATAGGTTTTATCCAAATTAGGAAAAAAATATGGTCCTAAGTTTTTCACATTACACTAAACTAAAATCCCTAAATTGAACTTCATAACATAATGATGATAAAATATAACATGCTGAAAGGGAACTTAGTTATTTTATCCAAGAATGTTGTAGATTTACTTAGAAGTGCATTCAAGAAAAGAAGACGGTAAAGTGCGGAATAAAGTCTGATAGAGCATAAGAAATCCTAGAAGTCTGAGCCGAGTAGACCTCAAAACTAGTTCCGAGAAGAACTTTCAGAGAAGGAAATACTAAACTATCGAATCACTTGGGAATTGATATCAAGAGAGGGCAGGAATATGGGCAGGAAGTAATTTTCCAAGAAAAAGAGATAACAGTTAAATAGAAAAAGAAGCTTAAAAATATCAGTGAGTATTGACTTTATATCTGGGGTAAGGACTCTTTAGGAGCATGAATTCTCTTCCATCATCGCTACTATTCATATACGTGTAAGTGATGGATTCAAGCAACTGAGACTATGACTTGCAGGTAGAACATGAGTAAATATAAAGACTAATAATGGTTTCAGCATCTTGAGGGTAACTGCTCAAATAAATATATTATTTTCTAAATTTATGAAATAAAATTGTGTTATTAAAATTGATGTGATACGCTACAATTAACTAAGTAATAAAATAATAAATAATGTATGCAAATGAAAGCAGACTGGGTGTGTGATACCTCAAACATTATATCGTATTAGACGATTCAGTAAGAGAGAATAAGATAATTCGAGTCGTCAAAAGAAAATCTTGGTTAATTCTTCCTAACAGATGCATCACATACAATGGATGAATTTATGAAAGAGCGAACACCTTTCACGTAAATTAAACGTGACTTGCATGAATTGAAGTGAATTAACCTTAGGGCAGTGCTTGTCATTCGTGATCATGCAAAGTAATGTAAATAAGTGAGCTGCGCAAGGTCTATTCCACATAAGGAAACCATTTCTTCCTTTTTTTGGAACAACGAGCTTTTCTCAGAGCACTTACGACTGTGCTTAACTTCAGGGGCCTAATATGACTATTCATTCGGTTTCTTAAACGAAAGTTTTATTACACTAAAGTCATTACGCAAAACTCGCCTCGTACAATCAAACAGGCTCAGAGTTGAGTATGAAGTAGAACAATCGCTAGGGAAACAAATGTTGGATTCGTTTGTCTGAAACGTGATTTTAATGTATACACCACCAAGCCGCCTCGATTTCAGTCCATGATAAAGGGCTAATTGGCTCCCTATAGAGCTCCGGAAATTTAGAGGGGAGAGAACGGACCCAAAGAGATGGGAAATGGAAGTACAATACGGTACACTAAAAGAAATAATTAAAGACTTTCGCAGCAACTTCCTCACGAGTTAGCTTTTTAACGGTATCATAGGAATGAAAAATAACGCTCTAAGAAAATCCTTCGATTGGCTGCTTGCCAAATACGATGCAACATCACTGTTAGGTGAGTTATTTGAAATTAAACTGCGTAAATAACTCTTACTCAAACTGTGAATACCATTTTCTGTAATAAGGCAGGAGTTAAATTCTGAAATTTTTACCTAATTTGTCAATTGTGTTGTTGAATTTTATCTTTAGAGAGTAGAGTTTTATAAACTTACAATTAGCAATGAAATGAAAAATGTTTGCTACGTTATCCAAGATGAAGGATAAGGATTAGAAGCCAAACTCTGTTACTACAGCTACGTGCTTTCCTCCGTTAAGCATGGAATTTCTCTTAATTTAATTCAAAATATGATGCGTTAAATGTAACGGATAAAAATTTATAATTTTTTCAAACATTACTCAGAAGAAAAGTAAACCATCACTAATACCATAAAAACATACAGTCTAGCATGATTCCAAAATATCATAAACAGCTATCATACACATTTCGCAAGGAAAAATTTTAAGGTGGATAACTTAGATTAGTGTTTTTTCGGAATCCTTTTTTTATGAGCAAACTGAACTTGCACGTGTAGATAGGATTCAATTCTCTATTAGAAGATCCTGTAATCTCAACAGTAGTGAAAACGAATAAATTTAGCCACTTTTAATAAGTCTATCATAAATATTATTTGGCATTCGAATTTATTAGTTGCATTTATAATAAAATTTCAAAGCTATAAGAGGATATTGAAACGCAGGAAAATGGAGGATTAAAAATCGACTGCGATTTATTAAGACGATGAGTATGCAGTTTCAGACAGGTTATACAAATTAGTCATGAGTCACTGGTCACCTTGTCAAAGTCATAAAACATTTCCTACGCGTTCGTATAAGAGATAAAAAAAATTTTAAAAAGGTAGAATTATTATTACATTTCACATTAAAATTGTTAATTAACAAATGGAAATTGGGAATGGTACATCTTCAGTAAATAATTCAAACTTTGGTTTTAACCCTTTCGAGCCTGTTGTTGTATATACCTACGGAGATTTTCCTAAGTAAACAAACGAATGTCGTGTATAAACGACGCAGGTATAAATTGTGCGTAAAACTAAGGCAGAGCGTCCAAGTACATATTATTTGACCCTTTCTGGCCCTAAAGAGCTTCGTGACGGGGCTTTGGGACGCTTCCTACAGTAATTGGACTGCAAAAACTCGGTGCTACTACTAGTAGGGCTAATTAGACCCTATTCCCAGCATGGAGCCGCAGAGAACTAAATGTTACTGCAGTTGTTTTGCTTAAGAATTATTTGCTGCATTCATTGACAATATTGCTTTGGAAACGAAAATCTGATGTTTCGCCAATAATATATAAGTTACCGTTAAAATATCTAAATTAAAAGCTTAAGCATTCCCAGAAATGTTTAGTTGGATAGGAGAGTCATTCCTAATTGGATAGGAGTCTAACTGAGCTTATGAGAACTCCAGTTCCCACACTATATTTAAACAAGGGTAACAACTGCGGAGCTCTTTTTGAAACTCATTATTAAAAATTGATATCCTAGAGAAGAATTAATAAAATCAGCCGACAATGCAATAATTTAGTAAAATCATCATACGAAATTGTTGTAACTGGCTTACAAAACTCTACGGTTAATATTTACCTGAATAAAATCCAATGAATTTCATTGCCCTTCTATAGAAGAATACTAAAACCAGTAATGTTGTCAGTAAAATTTTGTATGTTATCAGCGAAACAAAAGGTTGTCATTTCTAAGGTGGTATTTTAAATTAATGCAGCAAATCAATCTTTAGCAGTCAGTCAGTCAGGCCATCGCTCCCGAAGGGATACTCGGTTGTGGCTCCTGGCCTTGAAAGGCTTTATCCACAGTTTTCTTATATGTTGACTATTTAATAATCTCATTCTTAATATTACAATATATACAAAAATCTCAAATCCTCCTCTGTCACCGTCTCAATAAAGTCCGAAAACCCGGCCCACAGGGCCACAATCCAGACCACTTGTCTGGGTAGCAAATCAATCTTTAGCAAAACGACTGCAATTAAATTAATTTTACCCCAGCCCCATACCGGAGCATTGTCCAGAGTCCCGCTAAGAAGGGAACCTAAAGGGTAAATTACCTGACACTTACATTAGATCTTAAGTACTCAGAGCATAGGGAAAATCTTTGCAAAAGGTTAGGATCCTGGACACTTTTCTCTTAGATTGAGACACTCTCAAGTGACCCAATGTAGCCCCTGCAAGGATTAGATACAAGCAATCACTACAAGCGTTAATGTTTTTAATAAATGGAAAGGAGGATCAAGTATCTATTAAATCTATCGAATGAAAAATACGGAAAAAAATTCCTTTGGCTGCAGCTCAGCTATTCCAACCTTTTCTCGAAGAGGATATGAAGTAGATAAGGAAAGAAGATAACAACTAAGCATATTAGTAAAGCCGATGACAGTGTTGGAGACAGAGACAAAGTTGCGGCTTTATCTTCCCGACTCATCTCGAAAATCTCTCAGCGAAAATATAAACCGAAACGACCTAAAACTCTCTCGTCCATACCATAGTGATAATATCCACTTCTGAATTTTTTATTTTTTCCCCATTTGACATTCATATGTATATGTAGAGCAGCATTAACGGCCATTACGCTCCCTCCCATTCTTTCATCCGGCCGTTTCGAGTCACTTGGAAGGGGTTTATGAAGAGTTCTAAGGAAGCGGAGAAAAGATGTGAAGAGAGAGGAGAGGATGGATGAAAGGAGAGGAAATTCCAATCACGTATTCGTCGTCGAGGGAAAGGAGTTCACTTCTTGTGCCCGCCCATCTCTCATTCTCCAGACTCACAACACTTCGTCCTTCCAATCTATCTTTTCGCGGACCGAACAGAGAATTTCCCATTCGAATATCTTTCTCTTTGTCTTTACTTCCCCCTATGCCTCCTCTAACAATTCTTCTCCAAGATGGAAAAAATAACTTGCGAATACTCCGGCTGCGCCCAGTACATTTTCTTTCCTCGTGATGATTCAACCTCCGCAAAAGATAAATATTATTTATATTTTGCATCTTTTGAATGCCGCGAAATTTTCCTCATCTCCATACGCATTGCCAGGGAATTTGCAATGTTAGTGGGCATCGTTGGGCATTATTTACGTAGAAACATGTTAAGATAATTTATGCCCGAAAACAAGTTTTTAAAGAATTCGATGGTTGCGACGAAATACGATATTGGATTGTAGGACTCCAGCTGGCATCGTAAAGGTCTCCTTACTAAGTTATCTAACTCAACACTGAGAAGTTACGAACATAGGAAAGAATGACTTTCCAGAGTAGGACGTAGTATATTATCCATAGAGAATTAAATTCAGCAAAGCAACCCCATAAAGGGGATATTCATGTTTATTAAGAGCTAAAAAATATTTTAATTTAATTCATTATTTTTTTTCATTTTAGGTTTCATTGGCTGAAGTTATGTCAATGGCGAAAAATCAAAGGCGCTTTAACAAAAATCTTAAATAAGTGAGAATAAGCGAAAGCTTTCGCAAAAGATAGCCGAAAATTTCTAAAAATAGTATATATTATACTAACCTATAGGTACTATACATTTTTCAATCACATTTAATCGAAACATTAATTATTGTAAATAAATAAATGCGCATCAAAGGAGCCTAAAAATATATTCTCCTATTTATGTATGTACTAACTGTATTATATACCTCTTAATACCTCAGTACTATAAAAGTACTGTTAAACTCAACACATAAATTGTATGGTCCCTTACATCTACAGCACTTTGAAAGAGATTAAGAGGAATGAGTAGCAATAAAGAAAGTAGATCAGCAAATGTAGAAGGTAAAAATACGTCTTTCCTCAGCGTTTCCCGTAGCCAGAGATACGAATAAAGTTTGGCCTTCTGCATTCCTAATTTACTGCCGAATTTCTCTTCTTATTTTTTTATAGTTTCTACCCACTCCAGATTTTGTAATATTTCCTATCTGGCTGATCTGATATCGGTAAGCTTAGCATATCAGCTGAGTTATCTACTCGTAAAGTCATTCATTTTGCATAATTTAATTTTACTGACAACAAAATATCTGATTTAACAGCAACTATTCTATCGAATTACCGCACCTCAGATTGAAATCAGCAGAGTTCCTATTGTTAAATACAATATACAAATAATTGCCATCTATGACTTCACCGAGATCTAATTCATAATTAACCGAAGTAATTCATAAACTGATACACGTAATTCGTAATAATTCATGTGATTAGAGAAATATGATATATGAAGTACAAAAATTTCAAATCTTCTAAGAACTACCATTTACACAATGTTTTAGTACATAAGAACGATGAGGTAATGAAAGGGTTCTTACAATCTTATTTCTCATATCTGTTCGCACTTAGTACGTATTTTCTTGCAAGTGGCCCGTATAAGACAAAAGTTATTCATGTAGAAAACTTTGGGAAAAAATTAACATCGCAGAATTAGATAACTTATCAGGACAATCCAATTTTAGAAAATACTCTGATAAATATTCCCATATCTGACTTATTTTGACAAATCTTCGGCTCCTTAATTATACATTCCTACCAAGGTCTCATATTTCTGAATTGAATCCGTTTTGACTTATGATAAAATCACTATAAAATTTCTAAAGTAAATACAATATTCCTGGAAGGATCTTTGATATCTTTTCGGGGAAAGTCTCTAAGCTTATTTTCTTTAAGAATCGACAACATAATCGCCTTTTTGCATTATTTAGGAAGTAGATAATTTGCAAATTCTTTCGAATTTTAAGGGTAACTGATTTAAGATCTTTTGACTAGATAAATTATTAATTAAGAAAATTCAATAGAGGAATCAAAGTACGTCAATGAGAATTCGATATTTTGCCTATCAAGGCTTAACCAATAATAAATACAACATTACATATTATACAGATGAAATTCTTTACAATAATGCATTGTACAATACTACTTATAATAATATTGTAATTACTGAATCGCTATTATTCAATGACTAACTTTACATTATATTCCAAAATCAATAGCTCTAAACGTTTCCTAAACACTTCGTATAAGATTGAGTAAATTTTTCACTAAACAGTTAAACATTAATGTTGATATATACAGTAGATTAGTCTGAAAAAATACTATCGTAAAATCATTCAATAATAATAATACCAAGTCGGTTCATTTTTATTCAGAAAGGGCAGAAATGAAAAAATCATCCCTTGCTTAAAATATGTTTTGGGCGATTGACAGCATATCAGACTGAGAACAATTGAACCAGCTAGTCTAATTCTTTTTTCGTTTTATAAAAATCAATGTACGATAAAAATCCTGAGTATTTCTTGACAAATTTAGCAACTAATTCTGACAAAGCCGAAAAATTAAATAAAAAGTATCCGAAGAAATAAAATTTCACTGTCCTCCAGTCCTGAAACACCAACTCTAAATTCTATTTTCGTTAAAAGCACAATAAATTACATAATCCATAAGCTACTTAATCATCTAAGTGGCTGAAACGTAGAAAATACAGTTGCATGCAAGCATAAATGCTGAATATCGGGCAAAACACTACGGGTATATTGAATTTAATTATCATCTATAGTTAAAAGTTCATAGGTGAGTATCGCGTAGCCTTACATTGATACTGCAGCAATGGAGTGCTGTAGCAATTTAAGAAGTATCTACTATCGCGGATATTTATGCGAACCCTATCCCATGGAAAGAAAAGCGACCAGACAAGAAAGGGAATCTTGAGCACTAAAGATTCTCAAATATGTTCTGCTAATGTCGTAATGAGCAAACACCAAAGAAATATATGGTCAACGATAACGAACTTTTTCTGCGTGAACGAGATATCTGCGAACTGTGTAAAAAAAAGCAACCCACAAACATGATGTTCTAAATAATTTTAATTACCTCGATAGAGTTATTTACTACATTTGGAAAAAAAGGGTTCGAGGCGTATAGGTGGACTTAATTTATACGTTAACTTAGGGGCTGCGCCTTATTTGATCTCAATTAAATGTGAATGATAAAACAGTAATAAATAAGAAAGTTGATTCCTTTAGATCAAAAAGCGCATTTCAAATTCTGAAGATTCCTGGTAGCCTTCAAACGGAAACCACCTAAGAAATAGAAAAATTATACACCCAGTCAGGCCAGTTTTGCATGCGTTCGTGAATTCGTGAGAAACGAAAGAAACGTACTGCTATGTAGTAAGGGAATACCGAGTGGGGAACCACAAAACCGCTCTCTTCTCCTGGTTCACACAGAAAAAGTTTCGTTACCGACCACACGTTTCCTTACTCCGGTCTCTTCTAACAGACGAATTGCCTTCTTCGCGATCTCGGAGAGTGATAGAGCGGGGAAGGTGAGAAAGCCACTGTCCGAGTCACCGCGGATGAGCTGAACCGCAAACGGATACGTGTAACCGTGTACAACACGTTATCCTTATTCCTTTATCATCCATCACTAGCGTCTCCTTTTTCTCATCATCTCATCTCGTCTTCCCTCTGCCATACACCCACGCCCCGAACCCTTTCTTTGATCTCCTGACACACTCCCCGGGCCAATTTCTTTCCACTCCTCTCATATTCGCCGTCCTTTAACACGTCCCACGTGGGTTGAAGAATGAAGGAAAAGAGGGCGGATAAGGGTGAACACGAAGACATAGGAAGATAGGCCTTTTTCGCAGTGTCAGTCATATTAACGCCACTCCCTGGCTGATACCGCATCCTATACTTCTACTCTGCTTCTTTACCTCTCTCCCCTTCTTAGTTCGGCGAAATCTCCATTTTCTCTTCCCCGAAATTCTGGTTTCCTTATCCTTTTAATCTCCTCGCCGTCGCATGTCACGTTCTCCTCCTCTGCATCACTTCCTCTTCTATTGAGACCACCTTTATCTGCGTGACGTATTAGTACCGTAGTTACCTCCTCGTCGCTTCTCCTTTTTGTCCAATTTTTCCTCCGGGCATTTCCTTTCCTTTCGTTCTCAGCGGTGTCACTCACCGGGTCTCATTTTGCTGTCGAAAGAAACCTCCCGATTCCTTCCCCAAACCGCTCCTTTCATCTCTCGAGAGCGGCGTCCTCGTCTCGAGATAACCGTCATTTCCTGCGATTTATATATTTAGTGTTAACGCACTCCGATCCATTCCTCGTCTCTCTCCTCTGACGCACTCACATTTTTCCACTTAAGCACGCATTTTTCTTCCTGCTTTGCTTATTCTTCGTCTTCCCAATTCTTCCCCATATGTCTGTTAGTCCATGTTTTGCTTATTCCTCAGCTCTTCTCAAATATTCCCTCATATTTTTCTGTTTGTCTCCGCTCTCTTCCGTTTCTTCTTTGTTTCCGTGATGGAGGAATATGTTGCCTCTGTTTATCCTCCAGTTATGATAGACGATTCTGATGATCCCAATGGAGGTGAATTGAGCGAGAAAAGAAAGAAAAGCTCAGATTGTTACAATGGCAAATTTTCCCACGGTCTGTTGACACAAATTTGCGTGACTATTGACGTAATGGAAATTTTAGTCGGGGCTTAAAAGGGGACTATAATGCTATTTGCCGATGATTGGAGGTACATACGTAGTAAATAGTCAGATGGGAGTATTGGATAAATATTAGAGCAACAGGAAGAGAGGCAGCAGCTTTTCCTAGAGTTTGTAAATTAACGGCTGGTTAAAATATATCAATGCAGTTATACCATTGGTGAATGAAATATAACCGCTTTTCAGAAAGAAACTGCATTTATAGAAATAAAATATCAATGAGAAATGCCGACCTTGTATTTACTGCAAATCGATATGTCAAACAATTATTCGATGAGGATTAACCAGTTTCTACTTCGAGTTTCAACTGAAACACTGGAAAGAATAATTTTATAATTAAGCTAATTTGTTATCCTTTATTATATGAATATCACATTCATTTGTATTCCATTTCAAAATTCGAAAGATTAGTGTAAAATCTACATATCTTGTTTAATAAAAATATATTTTTCATTTATAAAACTTGTTACTGATTACTGTTTGAAGTCACAAGGACCAGATGAAGTAACCTTGTCCTCAAAAAAACGAATATGGATAACATATGCGGTGTGTTTACGAAAAAGAAAGCAATACTGGTAATGAATATAACTCGTTAGCAAATTTACTGAAACTTATTTCGAACCAAAAAGTTAATTCTTACAATTGACTGATAATGAAAACAAACATTCATACCCACGTCAATATACGAAAAGCGGGTCAAGGTGCAAATGATCGTATTTCAGAACTAAATTGAAAATACAGCTTCTCAAAGGGAACGTATAAGGTACTATAAATAAGACATGAACAAACAAATATTTTCAATTATTGACAACTCACCCTCCACTCTTACGAGATCACCCTCCTACTATTGATCACCCTTAGAAACGCGTTACCCTTCCTCCAACTTCATGGAAACTGCATAGAGGCTAGCATCTACAAGGTAACGCTACCTTGCCAGGTCGAGAGAAAGAAGGGTGTCACCTTTCTCTCTTAAATTGGTCATATTTCCCTCCCACACCACCTCCTGCATTCCCTAAGGCGCGGTGCGGGCCGCGACATACTGTAGACCCAAAGGAAGACAGTGGAAATGAGAATATGTTGGTCCCACGTACATTGCGGAGATCGCTGTTCTTAGCTATTCGCTCGCGTCGCGTAGGATGCTGACTCCTTGAAAATTGCCACCGGGGGAATCTCAGGAGGCATCAGGAGCAGATACTCGCCCTCGGGCGCTCCGCTCTTTACTCCACTTTCTTCTTCGTGGCCAATTTCATTCTTGAGTGGGATATTTTTCCCAGCTCAAGGAAACCAAATGCGCAGCCTTAGGAGGTTTACTGGCACCCTCCTTCCATCAGTAGAGAAAGATAGGGGTTCTTCAGATCTATCGAAAGGGACCCATTATTTGCTTCAATGGGATAAATAAAACCTGAAAGACTCCTCAGATACTCTTCGAGTAAGTCCATCGTAACATGAAATTTAATTAAACGACTTGAATCTCGCCAAAAAAAACGTTTTCTCTGATCAATTCTTTTTACATCAAGCATAGTGTGATCAAAAAATTTTATCTGTAATCAATATGGAATCAGCCCATGATTTCTGGCCATGTGCTATGGAGCAGGCTTTTAAATGCATAAAATTTGGTGAATTTCGTATGATTTAGAACAACATTTTCGACGTAATATCTTACGTTTAGTGAAATTTAATAAATTCGTTCAATAAATAAATACTAGGAAAATTAGTAAAAAATAAATGCTTACCCTCTTTCTTGCAAACATCACTTTCATGAGAATGAAACGGCGTATTTGTAAGTTTCCAAAAGTTTTATTTCTCTTTACGAAGTGAACATGAATCTCTTGTCCTATAATAAGTGTCCGGAAACAGCAGCAATTGGCCGTAATGCTCGATAGGTACTTTAATGAAAAGAGATATATTTCACATACATGGAGCTAGTGAATAGTGTACCCAAAATCAGAGAAACAATAATACTTAAACGAAGAGGCAGAAGTATCATTCAAAATCAGTATAAGGGTATCCAGTATTAAATGACGTAGATTTATTTGTCTTCCGGTATATATAAAAGTTTAAAATATTTATGAACATTTTATCGCTATATAATTCGTTAAGACCTTGCTTAAAGGGCTCCTAGAAGTGCACTGAATATTCAAATGGGGTTAAAATCGAAACATTTCATATCAATGTGTTCTTTTCACAAACAGATTTTTTCTATTCTATAAGTAAGGCCTATATTCCCTCTTCATACGTCTTTATTTCGGACAATAGTGAGACTTGAATGTCCCGCCTTGCCCACATGAAATTTGAAAATAAGCAGTAGTAGAACTGTTAAAAGTGCTTCGACAACTAAGATCACCGGAGCTCCCACCGGGAATCGAACCCGGAATCGCTTCCACCAGTGGCGAATGCGCTGCCTACTTGGCTATCCGGGAGCCCCATTTTAAAGTAAAATATTTACATTGATAAATTAAAATATTTATGCTTCCTTATTTCACCTTCTTCATCTTTAAATTATTCACTCCTTCCGAGTGAACAAAGATTTTCGGAATACCGACGAGTAACAAACGGAACCGCGCGAAAAACACACAACACGTTCTTGCGACTGCAGCACGACAGAGAGGAAAACATCAGGAAGGATACGGGTGACATTAACGATTTTTACCCATTAGCAAAAAGCATCCTCTCGCTCTCATTTGTCCAAATGACTTGGAAACGGCGGGACCAGAAACGTTACCATCATGAACTACATTCTCTCGCGGTAATCATATAAATTAAAGGTGGGGTTACTTCCATGTTTTCGGCCTAAATGTAGACGGAACGAATCTCGACCGACTATGTGCCTCTGGGCTCTCCTCCATCTTGGAGCATTTCCTCCCAAAGCCTCCCTTTCTCCTGCACGGAAGAGTGCGGAGACCGCAGGGCGATGGTGTGGAGCGATCTCCGGGAAAGAGGACGAGAGCTTCCTCTCTCTGGTCGCAGTTTGCATATCAAAACCTCATTTGGGACACGTCTAGGCGCCCTCAGCGGAGCGTTAAGCCGGATGGGATGAGAGCGAGGGTTGGATTACTATCCTTTCCCTCCACGAGACCTCCGTTCTTGCCCACCGCCTGCGATAGCGATGCTGATAACAGGCCCGGGGTGGGGTGGGGGGCGCCTCGCGGTTTTTTCTATTCGGAAACGATGAAAGATGAAGGAGGAGCGCTGCATCCGCGTGAAGGGAGGATTTTTGAATGACGAAAAAATGAGCGGACGACTTAGTAAAGCGCTCTAAATGAAGTATACACGAAGAATAATTAAGAGACACGAGTGAAAAATAGCGCGTGATGGATGGGTCATGAAATTTTAAACACGAAGAAGACACAAATAAAGGAATAGGACACTTTTTGCGTTCTTCTTAGCGTTCAACAAGGCTAAGTTCCAAATATCACAGGAAAATTTAATATTCTTCTTTCTGAAAGTTCTGAAACATTCAAAAATAAGGAATAGGTCCAGAAAAAGGGCGAAAATATTACTACAAAAAGAAATTAACTGAAACTCTTCAGAGGATGGAAGCAAATGAAGATTTGGGATTGTCCCTGGTAAATTTCAAGTAGAACACAACAGAATTTTTTAAGAGAAAAACTATTTTCAGCTACCTCTTCTTTTGCCTTTAAGGAGCATCTAAAACGCGAGGATTAAAATCTAAGAAACTAATGCGCAAAATCGATCGCAAGAATTGAGCAAAATAATGCGAGAAAGGAGTGGCAACTGTCGAAAAAAGTCGTAGGTGAACGCAAAAAGAAGGAAAACTAAGTGAAAGACGAAGAAAAAACTCTCCTTACGGAAGGAAATGCTAGGCACCATCACGAATGATTATGGATGCGATGGTTTCTACGATCAAACGACTGAGAGAGAAGATGATGATGACGATGCTGGAGAAAAAAGAGGAGTGATCAGGAAAGCGGAGGGGACTGAGATTTATCTGCAAGGGAGGGGATAGTTTTTGGCTGGAGTGTGAGTGAGGTAACGAGAGCCTTCAGAGTAATTAAACGACCATCTCCCGTCCTTCACCCACATCTCCAGTGAAGAGAGAGAGAGAGTTTTCGTAGGATACGCTGCATCTGCCGCCGGCCTCTTACAATCCAATCTCTTTTCCACGACGTCGTCATCCTTGCAAGAATATCTCTGCCCTTCCTACGCTTCTTGAGTGCCACTGGCTTCATTAGCAATACCACGCCATTCCCCTTCTTCTCGCGAAAAGAAATGGCGGCTTTAAACTGCTCCGTCATCACCTCCCTTTCATATGACAAACAATACCGCCACACTCATTCATTTTCAGTTTAAATGCAATGAGCGACGGTCAAAAGATTAAATGATTCCACTTAAATCAAAATTAGGTGACTGCAAGTCGCTCCCCGGTTATCATCAATTAATGTATTTTCATTAAAGCGGACAGAGTCCACATTTGCTTCGCTTCCCAAAAACTCGAACCAAATCAATACGTTTGAGTGAGACGGAATATTATTTGAGAACCTCTCTCACTGCAATAATAATGATCCCCTTTGCTCTACATTTGAGTTCGAAATCAATTACTTAAACATTTGGAAACTCTCTACTAATTATTGATGACTGACAGAAAGTGGGTTTTCTGACACATATATGATTGTCGTAAATTGTAATAATTCGCCCTGGTTCAAGTTTTCTGAAACAAATGAGATGACATTTTCCCACATAAAATACATTTTTTAAATAAGTAGTAGTATTTATAAGATTATGCTTCGGCGGCTGAGTTCATTTTGCATAAATGGGCCCCCATCGGAAATCGAATCAGAGAGCGCTTTCAGCAAAGACGAATGCACTGCCCACTTGGTTATTTGGGTATCTCTCTGTTTAAAGATTTAGCCGGATAGCCCAGATAGCCAAACGCAACAGAATAACAACAGTACCTGGCAAATTTTATTTCATTAGTGAATGCAAATTATTTGAAAAGAAACTTGGTTCGATATCGCAGTCAGAAATTATCTCGATGGAATCTTTATTTATTTTTAATTTTAATTTAATTTATTGCATCACATGTTAATGGCATAACGGTGGCTACTTTTAGTTACAGGCTTACCGCCTGCATTAGAACTTGAAATACATCCTGATCTTAAAATTTAACAATGAAAACAATTTTTATTTACTACCTAAAGCTATCAGTTGAATCCTATTAGGAAAGAGTCCTACTTCCAAGTTCATGCAGTCTTGAAAGTAAACACTTTGTAACCAAATCTGTCATTTCTAAATTATCAAACTAATCTCTTATGATATTTAAAAAGTAAAGATATTAATCTTTTCTTTCGATATGTATTCTATCTTGCTTAGAGTTTTAGAACTAATCGTTGAATACATCCCCAATAGTAATCAGAATAAATACTTTCAAGAGCTATTAAACGAAGCTTTCCAATAAATCTTTCTTCCCTTAATTGATTATTGCATGATAAAACTAACAAATAAATAAGCCATTTTTCATTAACTAAATTTAGAATGTGTGGAATGGATAATTCGATAAGTTCGGATATAATACTTCTAACTTTTACTTTCGAAATTCATTTCTCATTCCGTAACTGGCCTATTTCGGATTTTTCGGAATCAAACGCAAATCATTCGAAAAATCTGGTTGTTTTGGACATGTTCTTCTTTGCATTAGCTTTAACTTCGTTATAACTCCCTAAACTTAATCTGGAATACGAGTATTTGGTGTTTACTCTTGCTGAGATCTGTGCAAACACAAAAATGGACACCTTCATTTATAAATGCTTTGTACGAGACTTATGATGGGAGCTAATCATATTTGCTCTCAGAATAAAGTTGGGGATGACGGGAATTTTCGCCTTACACTCTAGATTCGATAAATTGCTCATGGAACAACAAAATTGCCTCTGTGTTTAAGTTTCAGAGGTGCGGAATTAATATAATTCCATGGAAGTGCAATTGCCTCCTTGACCCTACGGATACAAAGGATCCTAAGCTCATTATGCGGAAGCAGAACTTTGGGCAAAAACAGACAGTTAGGTTCTAGTCTCCGGAATTCTTTTCCTGGAAGATAAGAGAAAAAGTATTCTCATGAATAGGCTACAAAGGCAACTTCGTAAACCAAAAGAATTCAAATTACGTGTTCCTTTGAAAATATATTCCAAATACAAAAAGATCTAGATATCCTCTTACAGCGTTTTTCTCCTAAAACAGGAATTTTGACTTTGTTGCGAGTAAGACTGTTCTCTAGGCGAATCCATCGTGATGGAAATCGCGTCTATTGAAATGATGCTACGAGAACAGAAAGTTATCATTTAAGTATTTGAAGTAGTTAAAGTCTTATTCGTGTAATAAATTTCTGAGCTCTTCGGTCGCAATCTTAGGCGAGATAAATTCGGGTTCGGCGACCGATGTAGAAACAGATGAAAATGTTAATGGTTCGTTCCTACTGAAATCAGACGTAGGAGGGCAGATAATGATATTTTCTCAGAGTGCAGTCAGACTTTTAGCAGGCAATACTTTGAGTGAGGCTTCGAAAGGGCAATAACATCGGAGGTACAGAAGAAAAGCAAAAATGTAAACTTAAATGCTATAGAAAGGTGAAGCAATTGCTAGCAAAACTCGTTGCATCTACTGATAACCGAGGGCGAGAAGATTGATCTTCTTTAGAGTTGAGAGCATTGCAAATACGCTTCACTCGTCCACGAGAACAAACTGGCATCAAATTACCCAGCCGAAAGTGAAGTTTCTTGATGGGTGCGAACCCCGCGAAATTATTCCGAGCGAGTTGGTTGGCTATATTACAGAGGGGAGGACGAAGAAACCCCTTTACGCACTAAAGGGCACAAACAAGCGATACTGAACATTCACGGAAAGGGGTACGACAGCAGCAGATGAAAGATTTACTTAAATGGATAGAATCCATGCCAATATAGCAAAAAAATCATCGTTTAAATATTAAAGGCAAGTAACTCATTTGTTTTAATCAGTAAGTAACGATAGATAAAAATATAACCAACTAAAAATTATTCCCTTGCATTAGTAAATTATAATTAAAAAATAAATAAAATTTTCGCTGTCGTCCGCAGAAGTGAATCCCAAACAGTGTGCCGATGAGATTAGTCTCTGCTTACTTTTAAAACTTTAAACGGCCCTGAAACGCTCTAAATAAACTACTGGTATGCCGCACAATACATTATCTAATGATTCCAATGGTGCATACATAATAATGATAAATAAAAAATACATAATACTAATATATACGTAATTTTAGATGCATGCGATATATTTTCCTGCTAATTTAATATTAGTAATGGGATTTCGTTGTGATGATATCAAGCTATTCAGTTTGAATTTGGACTGAAGCGAACAAACGCGTAGTAAATATGTCACAAGTTTTAAGTTAATACTTAAGTATTCCGGGAAGCAAATAATGATAGAAAAACACTGGTCTATTATAAATATAGGGAGGAAGTAGACCCAATCAGGTTTTACAATACTAGTTAAATTGGTAATCTCAAGGCGCGATGACCACCTATTTACCTATCATTAAAACTAAAATTTAAATCCCAAGGAATAACAAGTGTGAAAATTAGCGACATGACTGGGATCAGTCAAGTAGCTATTTTTCACACTTTTTCCCCCTTGTTATTCCTTGGGATGGGCCGCACGGCTTTACCGTGAAAATTATTTACATCTTTCCTTAATCCTTAAAATTTAAATGTTCTGTAAATCGGTATACTGCTGCCTTTAGAGCAGCGCTTCAGGAAGTTAAATGAAAATTCTTTGTTCGTGAAAACGGTATTGAAGTTAGCAGCATTAATGAAACATGTAAAGTAAGGTGGAATCACGTCTCATCAAAGTATCGATCGAAAAATTTTAGTGCCTGGTTATCGTATTTAGAGTACTTATATTATCAATACTTGAAGAACTAAATTGATTCTGATGTCTTATTTTATACTCTGACTTCAATGAAATTATATTAGGTGATAATTAATCTACTCTAAGGATGAATTACATCAGAAATTTTGGAACTAAGTTCCATATGCAGTGATAAATGTATGGTTAAAAATAATTACACACACTAGTAATTAATACACAACAATATTACGAGAATTTATTTACTAAGATTAAACAGTCTCATAGCAATTTGTTCGGACTTATCATTAGTTACAAATTTGATCTATCTCTCAATCATAATGATTTGGTGTCTACCATTGGGTTTGAGCAGCCTTCGGAAAATCCAATCGTTATTGATTTAAGTAATACTACTTCATAAAGAGCAAAAAACTTAAAATCGACCACAAACAATAGAGAAAGGAAAACTAATAATGTATTTAGATGATATTTTCTTCCATATTTCCGAATTTAAGCACAAATAAATATGACCTCCAGTCAAGAGAGTATGATAGATGCCAATAACCTTACGTTTTCGAAATCTCTAACAATGAATTCCATAATTGAAAGTTGAAAACGTAGAATCTGTAATTAAGAATCGGTCACGCCGTATTACCGGTTCAATCAAATGCTAGAAAGTCATGAAATTACTCGAAAATGAAGGAAAAGAAGAGACGGACCGAGTATTAATCCAGGTAGAGAATTAAAAGAGCTTAAGATCCGTTTTTCCGCAGCCTGCTTCATCAATCCCTCTCATGGCTCCGTGCACGCTTCGCGTAGCAGGAAAGGCAGAAAGCAGACTTACCGAAATGAAAAATTCTTCCGATTCCACTAAAAATGATGCAATCAATACTAGTTATAAAGAAATGAATATGAATCGTATTTTTTCCGATTAATGAATTACATAGAAACCGGGCAATTTGGTATGACAAAGTGTTTTACCATGAAAGAGATGAGCATGATTCCTTCAAAGGAGAAATAGCTTTGCTTTTGTGGGGTTAATCAAAACGATCTTTTGGCAAAGAGGGACGCTCGACAACGACTATCGATGACTCAGTAACCTCTATTTGGGGCAACGAGATGGAAATAGGGATAACTATGGTCGTCATGCTTCCCACTCGATGGAAGCTACTTCTGGATGAAAGTACCACAACCTGATGAGAGCCTCCGTAATTAATAAAAATTAAGCTAATGAAAATTATCCTTTCTTGCTGGGTGACCTAGCAGAAAGCAGGGGTTCCAGAAAAAATTACGAGGTTTACTCGTACTTTCAAAGGAATAATTTCAGAAAATCGTCAAATATGTGCCATGAATTCTGAGGAGGGCGCTGTAAAAGAAACTCGCAACTTCTTTTCTCGTCTACGATTCGAATCGATCTTAATTCTAATATTTTCATCTAATAATATTCCTAATAAATTTTCCTGCATATATTACACAATCCTTTAACTTAAATAGCGAAATGAATATATCTGATTTCTCACAGATTGAAGGAACATATACCAGGTCAAAACTGATTAGTGCCAGACTTCAACTTATGTTTCTGTATGGTTCGTAAATACTGATTACTTTTCAGTAAAGCAAACTCTTGCACATCAGTGAACTAATAACCTGGATATGCTCTTTACCTTTCACTTCTCAAATATAAATTGCGAAATGTTATAAGGTTGATGTTACACTTTGTGAATGCCCGTCGATACTCGTTTAAACGTACCATGAAGAGATTCGTGACTTGAAATCTACTTTCTTTAGGTTACTTGATACAGTCTCGTCTCATTTATTTACATGATCGTAATAGAACTGAAATTATACTCTCATAGAATCGTTTCTCAAGCATTATCGAGTAAACCCCTAATCATACTTTCCAATTGGCCCCGTAGAGGCATTTTTCAGCTGATCGCCATAAAAATCAGTCCTTTGAACATCTTCTAGATTTCATGCGTACATTTAATAGACTCCCTTTCGAGATAAACTTCATTTAATTTCACATTCCATCCTACCCTTCGTCTTAGGAAGTAGAGCTTATTAATTCTCCTCAAAGATTACTGATGTTTCTTAAAATGGAGAATAATAAATGTTAACAGATAAGACAAAATGGAGGAGGCCTTCATCAAACCGAACGGTGTCGAAGATTAGGTTCAGCATTATCGTTTCCCTCCCTTTAATAACCGGTGCCGGCAGTACAGATTCCATTCTGCATCCCAGACGTTAATTGTACCTTTTGCGGAAAAAATTAAGATTCCTTGATTACATTCACTGACCGCTTAAGTCAACTAACAATCTATAAATCATTTTCATAGGCGAAGGGAAATATATAACCACTTCTACGAGCAAGGACAACTAACAAGGAATAATATTTTTAGATGAAATGTTTATACAGAAACAATGAACTATCTATATTATAAGCAAAGCGGAGAGATAATTAAGATTCAGAATTGCAACTTTCTAAGGAAGGTATAATTGAACATTGAAATTGAACGGGATCGGGAGCAGTTCAATCATGCTAGGAGGACTCAGCTCGCAGAGAAAGAATGCCTGAAGATTTACGGCGCAAGATAACAGAATGATAATTTTCGTTCTCTTCAAAAGCATTCTCATCCTATATATGAGAAAGTCAGTCGAGTCATAACGTGAGCAATTTTTTGATAATAATCATACTTCCACCGAGGGATGAAGCAATTTTACCTAGAAAATTCTTTATATTTTTGAAAAATAACTTCGGAAAGAAGAAAAGACCCGCGAGAAAAAATCTAAAAATTTCTTATGAGTTTGGAGTACGACAAAGAACCAATCGAAACTTTATATTTATGAAGTATGAACACTGTTTTTAAAATAGTTTTGATTTACTCTATTGCCTTTGTTCCTGAATAAATGAATGCATCGTTGTCAGAAATTTTCAAATGCTTATACATATGTTAAAACTATTGCAGTCGTATTTAAAATATCAAATAAGTACATTACAAATATTATAAAACGCACTGATGTTTAGCTAACTTAATAATGTGGTTCGATTTTATACACCATAAAACGAAGTTACGGTACCTATTGTTATTTTGGAGAAAATTTTAAAATGCTCATTGTCATCACCATTGGAATAATTAAATTTCGAAATATATTAATGAGCATCAACTAATTAATTTTCAGGTGATTCTGATGGATTTGCGGAGAACCGCAGTTTTATGAATTTGATTCCGGGATTAAAATTACAAACTCCACGGTTTTAATTATTAGGGAATTTAAAACATCATATATTTCACACATAGTTAGATGTTTAGAACATAAAATAATTCCGCAACGATGAATAAATAGCTGTAAATAATTAACAATGAGTGCGCTCCACTGCTGTAGTCGTAATCGATTGAGACAAATCCACTAATCTTCACGGCGCTCCGAGACATTCCCGGATTAAGCCAGCGAGAAACGCTGACTTATCGCATTCCATCACATGAATCTATAGGATTAGGCAACTCGAACGTAAAAAAATATCGCGAAATTAACAGTTACCGCGTCTCTCGCCGTAACTTTTACATCCCGACCGGCTAGTATCTTTTCTTCGAATCCGACCATTCCCTTTTATTACACTTTCCGCTCATATCCCTCCTCCGTTCCGATCCCTCGCCAGTTTTCCATCTCATCCTCATATATTTTTATCACTTCTTTTCCCGAGCTCCTCAACCGCCCCTTAAAAAGGGAGAATAGGTCCGGGAATCCACCCCACGCACTCATCCTTCGTTCTTTCGCAGATAAGTATCACTTTTAGGCGGATAGAGAATGAGAGTGTGGTGCAGGGGCGTCTTTTGTGCCCTTCTTCGGTGGCTCTCTCCCACCCTTGTACCCATTTTAAACCCTTCCCTTATCACTCCATCCCCCGCTTTTTATTCCTCTCTTTTAACCTCTGCCTTTTTCTCTCCTCGTTTCCTCGCATCAATCCCACTCTCGTGTTCTACATTCCGCGCCGCCATTTCGAACCTCTTTCCATTTATTCCGTACCGCTCGCCCACTATTTGTTTCTGCTTATCTTTCATTTCTCCCCCTGTTTCTCCGCTCTTTACTCTATCTCTCAGTCTTTTGTACTTTTTCCCTCCCTCTCGCTGCGAGTCGGAAGATTGCTCTTCCAAAGTTATCTTTCGTTTCGAACTTTTGCATTCCGCAGTTTCCTCATTATGAGTCTTCCTCCCTTACAAGCATTTTGTAACATCATTCCTATTTGACCACGAGTTTTCAAGACCAGTATTTATCCAACATCTGCGTGCCTAGTATTCCCCGGGACGAAGTACGTGACTTTTCGGTTACATTTCTCAAGAATCGTATATTTTGGATTTCTCTAATATGCTGCACTGAAATTATGAACTTAAATAATGTAGTCAATAATGTAGTCCAAAATTGTATCCTCTACTACTTCGGAAAAAGAAAAATGATCTATATATANTATGGGAAATTCTAAGGCCTATGGACCAACCAAGAGGTAGAACACTCACTTATGCCTGTACGCAAATTTTTACAATCTCGCAAGTGATATATATATGTATGTAAAGCAGAAATTCTGTGGGTTTGTGTGTAAGTAGGTTTGTTTGTATGTTTGTCTGAGATTGGACCGTTTGTGCGATTTGCGTCAAACCTTGCATACGTGTTCTCTGAGATCCGGAAGGAAGTATAATCATCGTTTTATTTAATAACCTTGCTGAGTTTGAGCCAAGATCGTTCGGATAGATTTCCATAAGAAATACATGTTAAATTTCATTTTATCGGGTACAGACTTTATTTCTTTTGTAAAATTAAATTAGAAGGAATAGTCGTATCAATTTAAATATGTACTAAAAGAAGGGCAATTAAACACACATTCTTATTATGATCGTGAAATATCGCATTCGTTTCGAAGTTGCGAGAATTCAGATAAAATATACGAATATTTTGTGAAATTTTGAGGTTGTAAACAACCCGTCCTCCTGACGAACAATGCTTTTGTTGACTCCGAGCTCATGATTATCCCATAAGAATACACTGTGAACTTAGGTTCATTTAGAAGCAATTGACGATATGAAGAAGAGGAAATGTTTTCAGAGATTTTAACTATAACAGTTACAGTCACGAACTGTTTGTAGCGAAGAATAGCAGGGACAACAAACATATGTAGCACCGTAATGATTTAATGGAGATGGATGAGTAACTTTTTGTCTAACAATTCGGACTCTTGACATATTTTACGATTTAATTCCAATAAAATTCCATAAAGGTTCACGTTTTTTGTTGATTGTAGATTTCGGATTCGAACTATGAGAACTTTATGTTGAAAATTTTTGTTTTCGATAACCTGTTCCATTTTACTAAATTAAGATGCGAGATGTTATTTTCTCATATGTTTATACAAATAGCTATACAATATTTAATCCGACTTCTATTTTCCCCGTCGAGACTCAACGGACACTTAAGCTAGTTTTCAATAAGCCTCCGTTTGTTAATTTACATACATTCTACGTCTCACGTAAAAATATCATATCTGCGAGAAAAATTGTTAATGGAAGCTAAAATGTTCAATCGCGAAATCGCGATGATATCAGGTCAAAGATTCATTTCTCGAATAATTAAATTAAGATCATAAATAAATCAAATGCAAGCCTTACCTCAGCGCTGCAAGTCGTAGTTGATTTCAATAGCTAATTATGCCAATGCCAGCATCGGTTATTCAGCAAGAAGAATCGATACTGATGATCTGAAAAAGGATAAGTTTTTCTGTTAGATATTGTTCTGACTGGTACCGGTAAATGCTTTGGACAAAGCGCAAGAAAAATAGAAATTTTAGACTGAAAAATATGACTATAACTAGCGGCGAATATAAGCGTAGAGATATAGAGCATTTCAGGAATGAATTTTTATCAGTCCTCCACCTTACATTCTTTAATATTACACTTGAAAAGTTTATGATGAACGATCAGTCCTACTACCAAATATATTCAACTAATAGGAAAGATATCACAGAAAATATCCAATTCTTTCGTATTTAATATTTTAATTTAATGGAATAATCAATGGAAAGCGATGCCATCTGGAAATCCAAAGAAACATCTTTATTCCCTTCATAATGTTTTTTCTGCCATTTGTACTCCATATTAAAATGTTTCATTGATATAAATCTGTTGATGAAATAATTTTTAGTAAATCAGTGTTCGCACTTTATTCAGAATACGCGAGGGAAGTGCTGTCTTCCATTTGAATTTAGCTGTTATCTAACAGAAATACACACGAAATCCTAATATAATGGATGTGGAGCATTTAAAACCATTGATTCAATAGTGAAATTTCGGCAAAATATGAGAAAAGCAATAATTTTCCATTATTAAATATTTTAATCTCACGGGAGGTATATGTGTGCTAGATATGCACTTGACCTACAATCTCTGATATCAGGCTCGATGGCAAGTAATTAAGAAACGTTTCTGATTCGTATGGTAAATTTTGTTTTTTTTTAATTAAGTTATATTATGCTCCTCTAGAGAATTAAGATATTTTTCTTATTTTGAGAGGAGCTCAGTACTAAACGTCGAATAAAAGTTATGAGGGTTATTTCTCCAATTATTTATTTCTTAACAACTAAATTGAGATCCATTAAAAATCTTCAAACTTTAATTTATGCTCACACTCTAATTCGTTTGTCTGAATTAGAAGCACTTGATCTACTTGCAACGTAAAACATTCATGTGGAATTCTTAATCCTTTTCAAGGCAAGAGATTGTACTGACTCCATGCAATGTTCAATGAATACGTTAATCGTAGAACTGACAAAATGCCAACTTTACGTCGATTACTCTTTGTTAGGTTAACAATCGCGACCAACAAAAAATAAAAGAATTCATTTATCTTCTCCACATTCGCTAAAGGTTACATGGCTCTTAGCGAACTTGAATTGTATTTTAAAATAAATTATAACTTTATAATATAAATTGTTAAGGAACAAATTGGTTAGCGCAAAATGTTGACATAAGATGACGTGTTATTATCAGTTATGTTTAAAATGAGGAGGCTATTTACAACGCTTTTTAGAAAAAATTTCGCTCCATGTTCTGTACAGCCAAGCATTAAAAGATACATTCAAAATCATTTTAATTTCCATGGATAATATTTGTTGTGTACTTTGATAAATTACTATCTTTCCCTTAAAGAAAGTTCTCGTACATCTGGAAAGCAAACAGAAAAAATTGGTGTATCTATGAATTGCTTCCGTATTGTAATAGTATAAATTTTTCTTCCTAATAAAGAAATAGAGCCCATTAATAATTTAATGCGGCAACAGTAAACTGGTTGATGCTAAAGGAAGTTATTTCGCGAAAATTGTACTAGATGTATAAAAATAAAGATACTTATAAATGTGTTATCCTACGCTATCTATCACTCATCAAGCTTTTCCTCTATTTACTCATAACAGTTGACGTTTCCAGAGGCAAACAAACTTTCTAAAAATAAGTAAACTTGATAAATAATTCATTTTCCTTTCTTCGATTACTTTCCAGCTTCATGAATCGGCTTGAAGCGCGTACACTGCGTACCCGGTACCGGATGTCGCACTGTGTAAATCTCGGAAAATGTCTCCTCTTCCTCCCTTCATTTTCCTTTGCACATCATTGTGTTGACGCGATCCATTAACATCCTCCCTTTGCACTAGTTTCCCTGCTCACCCTTTCCATCTCTTTCGTTCCACCCCGGTTTATCCGCTCGGATTCCCCACGCGACTGCACTGGACACATCCGTAAAATGGATAAGAACTGACAGGGAGGCGTCACGCTTAATCTGAGTTGGCTCGCTGTGAAGGAGGTTAGGGCGCAGGAGAAAAGGGCGGACAGAAATGAAAGGAGCGGAAGGGACGAGGATGATGCCGGAAGAAGAGGGAGGAGATCTAGTGTGGCTCGGATGAGGGAGCCGCTCAAGCTGACGAAAGAAATCTCGAGGAAATGCGACTATATGGGAGTGTTTTTCGGTTATCTTACGAGAAAAGGGATGCCGAAAAGATATATTCGACGGATGTATGTACATTAAACATATCCGATACACAGTACAGTCCGCGATTTTTATACGCTTAGAAAAAGCTTCTTGATTCTGGAAGGATAGCTATTCTCCCTACGAGTCCTCTAATTTTAATTGCGTTAAATAGTTCAGGCCAGAGGTGTGGAACCTTCGTTCATTGGAAGACCGGATGTATCTTAAGCCGCATTAGACATTATTAGGCCGCATGCGCAATCACGCCGCACTTGAGCGGCATATTGCATTCATGCAGAGAGTCCAGTATCGCAATTGTACATGTGAAAACGAATTTCTTCACTGAGTAAACTGAAAGAATATACATACATTTGTGAATTTTCTATTTCACTGATAACTGATGTCATTTACAAGATAGAGAAGTAAAATAATAACTGAGTCAGAGCAAACTCCGCGAAGAGACTGAGCGCCAGAAAAGCCCGTTTGGTTCCTCCCGTCTGTCCTACGCTTTTCTAAACTCTCAGGAATCTTGACAATTCAAGCAATTAGCGATATTTCAAGCGAAGACTATTTCACTGAGACAATATTCGCTAAGAGCCTGTAGCAGGTTAACATTAATTACGTTAACGTTAATAACATTGCAAAATATAAATCCCGAACCATAAAATACAAAATATTTGAAAATATTTGGAAGCCTTCCTGAAAGCAACAAAGCTGATTATTATTTCAAAGGAAAATCTCTGCTCCACTAGGATTATATTACTAAATTAGCCTTAGTAGAAATTAGGTATGAAAAGATCTTTCCGAGAAAGTACAACAAAACTTGTTTCCATCACTCCTTAAACTTTAATCGATTATAAAAAATACTCTCTAAATGCTCGTAGTAAAATTCTATCGTATGTTAATCATTCGCATAAATGCTAAAATGTGCAGAGAACTGAGATGTAAAATCTTATGGATAAATTGTTTGCTTTTTACAACGATCATGCTTAGCAGCAAAACTTATACTAATATTGCTGTGTAGATAAATGCCTTAATATCACTTCACCTATATACTGTTCTTTTCTATATTTGGAATTAGTTTCATAATCATTTTGCTTATGTTCTTCTGATTTTTATTTCCTCTGATAACAATTTTCTTTCCACTTTAATTTTAAAAAATCTTTTTTCTTGCTAATTCCAAGGTTTCCATTTTGCTTTTCTTTTAGGAAATCCTCAATTTTATCTGTTCAACGTATTATATAATTTGTTTAATTGGAAACTAAGTTCTTTTCGTATGACCTTCCACATACCTTATCTCATAGTATATTCTAATTCTCTGAAATCAAAGCTATGTACACCATGGCAGAGTAGAGTGATTGAATACAATGAATGTTTACCCTATAGAATAAAAATACATGGACATAAGCAAAAGGGACTTCATAAAGCCTATCTAAAGACAAGTTTCTTTAAGATGTGTGATTCTTTTTTTCTAGTACTTTAAACATATCAATAATAATACAAAGTGCGGTTTCAGTATACTTTATAACGTACATCTGATAATAGAATAAATTTCAATTTGTATGGATGAAAATACATGCATTCATTTCCCTTAACGTATTCTTTTATACCATAAACTTTTCTAATAATTAACTTTGGTGGAATATCTACTAATATTGTCAATTAAACTTGACGTGTAATTGGACTTTAGCTAATCAAAGCCAAAGAAGGTTGTATTATCTGTTTCATGACGGAAACGGCTTGCATAGTATTTTAGTACCCAACATTTTTCAAGTAATGAGATATAAAATAAAGTCAAGGATTTATTATTTATGGTTAAACCGCCTGTGAAAATGTTTTCGGAAGGGTAGCATGTACATGCTAATGAACGGCAGGTGTACCGACGCAAGTTGATTCGAAAAAGTAAACCTCACACCTGGCAAGGTAACGTATTTGAAAACTTAAATATAATAGGTCAGTTTTTTCGGTGGTTTTTTATTATCCATCAAAAGATACTTAAGCATTCACTTGTACGTCATGCACACAGTGTATCGTCAACATTTACGTAATCTTAAGGTGTTCTTTGTAAACAGGAGGTGTGAATCGAATTTAAACATTCCCAAAGGCTTTTTGCGAAGGAATATAATAAAGTCTTTGCAAGACCTTGAATTCAGCTGGTATAGTAAAACTAAACAGTAATTTCCACAAGATATTATTTTCCCATTCTCGTTTCAAATTCGTTAAATCCAGACTTTGAAGTCAACGTAAGAATGCCTACAAACCTTTCACAGACATCTGATCTATGCTGTGGGTGTGAAATAACCTCAAAAAATCAAAATAAGAGTAAGCATAAACCAACCGAAGTACTATTCATAAAAAATATTTCATAGTTCTGAGGGAAAAAACGCATCTGCCCCAATCTCTTAACGATATTTTGTGCTAGCTCGCCAGGATTAAGGAAAATTTCGAGTCATAATCAGACATGTTTTTGCTTTATCCAAACTATTTGCTATCTTATTAAACACAAGAAACACTTTGCAGGTAAAAAACGCATAACTGGTTCTACCTTAATAACTTCTTAATTGGCAGCCTAGAATTCATTTTAAGAACACTTTCATAATTAGCTACCGTTATCCAGTTCCTCCTTTACTATAGATTCCCTAAATAATATGATAGGGAGTAGGGCTAACAATCCCCTATTAATCTCTATAAATCCAGCCAAACCTTATTATGTTTACCAATCAAATCATATCAATATTCTTGAGCAGTTATAGCTTATCACAATTTCAACTATTGTTACAATTCAAAAGGAATTGACAGAACAAGGCAATCGCCAAGCAGCCAAAGCCTATAATAAAAAATGAGGTTGGCAGAGATAGTCCGAGATGAGTTAATACTCACTGCTGTGGATGGAATAATAACTTTGTAAAGGACAAGAGTATATGCCGTCGGATAACGCTTCGTTGAATACATAGTGAAATCCCTCTGAAAATAGTGAATGCTGTAACAAAACGGATAAAGTTCGCATGAGTATATATTCATAAATATAAAACGAACATTTTACTCGTCAAGCTACGAAATCTCATCAAATTATTTTTTAAATCCCATAAGTAGGACTCGAGGAGGCCGAATGTATTTTATTAATCTAATGGCGATAATTTTTCACCAAAAAACACGGACTGAATCATTAAACTTGACGCCTTTCTTGGTCTAACTGACTGATTGAACTGCACTACTTTTGAAGCAACGAGCGAGTAAAAACATTCCATTTTCTGAATCGGAGAGATAATTATTATCTGAAACGGTAATACTAGTCTGCCTCGTCGCTAAGTTAATTTAGCTGAGGAAATATAACTCAGAGCAGTGGCATATGTGGCTCATCATTATTTGGGATGTTTGGAGATAATTAAGTTAGATTTGGAGATATGAAGTTTAAATTAGCTACTTTAATTTTTGTGCTGATAATGCTCATAAAGGCAAAATCTTCCTTTAAAAATTCCTTTAAGAAAATCATAACTAAGGTTCAACGAGTGAGAGTGGAAAAACTATGGCAAACTAAGTTTTAAAGTTTTAGTCCGTATAATGCACTTCGTAATGCATGTAATCTTCTTAATGAATAATATTCCTAATTTTTAAACATTTGTTCACAGTATCCTTTGTTACTACATGGTGTTACCATAATAAAAAATCATGAGAATAGTAAAAAAAAGCAATAGTTGAAACAAATAGTTGAAATAGTTGGCAAAGAAACTAATAACCATCATTTTTGCTAATAATAATTGCAATAAAAATACCGATGAACTAGTACGTGAATAAAAAGTCGTACTCTTATAGTGATTCTAAGGAAGAAAGCTACCATGAGGAAATGCACATATCATTATTTAGTCGTATTACATTATTTAGCTAACTCAAATGAATGTGATATTCACATTTCACTGACAAAATCTGGATGCCCGTTGTTTATGTGAAAAGGAAAACCGCGGAGAAATATTAGACTTGTTATTCTAAGGTTTAGTAGCTCAACGAACCCGAGCGTGGGATAACCTATCCACCTTTACGGACGCGTCCACCTTTAGTGGAAAGTTACGTTTGTTTACACCATTAATGATCGATTAGCTGCCAACGAGAGTAAATCTCCTCCACCGCAGAGAAGAGAGAAGCACATTTTAAACCCAATTTTACAACCACCGCTGCGAACTCACGAGGGAAAAACCTAAGCAAACCGTGGGGAGCGCCTCCCTTCAAAAAAGAACGCGAAAAAAGAATCTGCGAAGCGAGATAATTAAGAGAGAAGAAAAACAGTGTTGCCATGGAGAAAAAGTGAGGGCAAAGAAGAGAAATAGGAAAGAGAAAGGTGTAGGAAAAAGAGGAACAGGAGACAAGTTGATGGATGGAATGCCGGGAAAAGAGGAACTGCGGGATTTTCCCCGTCGGACAGGTGGGTGTGTGGGACAGCAAAACCTTCCCAGAGTTCCGAGAGGTGACCAGACATTACGCTCTTTATCAGGTCGAAAATGAAGAGTAGAAGATTTCCGGAAATGCTGGATAGAAAGAGCTAAGAGAACATACTATATCCACAATCTACAGGGAGTGTAGAAAAAAAGACCCAATTTTATAGATGGAGAAGTAAGGTACAAAACAGACTGCTGAGAAATTTCCGCAGTTTCAGTCAGCTGACGCTTATTTCCTTCGATTAATACGCTAAAAATTTGGTGTACGCCCGCCTTCACTGACCTGCATTAGAAATGAAATATTCTGAGCCTTGGCTATAGCAATCGCTGAAAATTATACTAGCCGTGACTTCCATACATAAGTCTGAATATGTTTGCTTAAATTAAGGGTTGAATGGAAGATGGGACTCTAGTCTAGATTACGCCCAATAATGACGTACTGTATTGTAATGTATTTTTCTGAGATTTTACTATTCATCATATTCGTATTCTGACATTGATTCTGGTTAGAAAAACAATATCATCTTATAAATTTTATTACATCAAAGAATAACAGATAAAGTCTCTATATTATCAATACCAATTATAAAGATTCGAAATGAGTTAATTAAAATCAAATGTCACTCATCACAATAATGAGATAAGAAATCCAATTATAAATTCCGCATAAACTTAATTGTGCGACCAGTTTCGTCGCCATCAGTTACACTGAAAACTTGCATTCAGAGGAAAATGGGTAAGGGTGACTTTGCGCAAGATGGTGCGCAAAGTCACCCTTACCCATTTTCCTGTGTTTACAACCAGAAGGGGGTTTCCTTTCCATCACTTTGTGTGGCCGGTGCTTCAATGAAGCCATACCGCGAACGATGCCACCGTGTGGACGAACTCGCAACGTCATTGCCCACAAAGTATCCCGAATGGCTGGAGAAATGTTCTGCCGGGATAGCTCAACGGACAGAGCACCCGACCGGCAATTGGGAGACAATATTCACTTAAAGAGATTAGGAAAACAAAGGAATTAAAAGTCTATCTATAAAGTAATCAGTCCAAAGACTCTACAGAGCCAAAGACTAACCCAAAGTAGTTGCCAAATGCTTTAGAACAAATAAGGTGACGAGACAAGATGAGAAGAGGTATACTTTGCCATTGCTTTCCACTCTAAGCTTAACTACAGTAAGTGGAATAAGCCCATGTAAGTGCAACACAGTTGCCCTATGAATATGAATTTACGCAGCATTAAATACGAAGTATCCAAGACGGATGGCATTGTCCAGCATCACTAAATTTCCAGCATCTTTTATCATTCAATAAACTTTTTGATCAGCGAAAACTAGTGAAAATACAAGGTACTCAGAGAATCCGATCATTTGATGACCTTAAGGGACAATGATTGATTTGGATATCCTAAGGTACCTAATTCATTTACTGAAGAACACTTTGTAGAACAGAGCCAATATAATTAAACAAAACTAAAAATTGAGAATAAAAGGATACTGCTATTGGACAATTAATACTATTAAAAATATACAGATTATTTTAATGCCTGACTTAAACAGTACGAGTAAAAGATATCATCTCCTAACGAGCTCTAAGGGACTAATGTTTAACATTGTGGATGTGATATCACACGAATAGCATGTTTTTAATAGGTATCATTATCTAGTTTTTACGCTGTAATATATTTTATATACATTTTTAAAGGCATAATAAACAATATGTTGAAAAAACTATGTATATAATCCTATGATTATCCTATGAAAGAAATGGTTTAATGATTTGTCATATATTATGTACGATTTTTTTATCTTTACTGTTTTATTATGTATAAAAATAAAAAACCTCAAAAATGCTCTTAAAATAAAAATAAAAATTAATAAGTGAAGAAATATATTGATTAAACTTAACAAATATATCAAAAAAGGTTTTTAGGTCCAAAGAGTTTTTATAAACATAATAAAACAGTTTTTGACGGTCTTAAGCTTTCTAAAACATTTTCGTTCAGTTTCAGTCAACGCATCCTATACAAGTGTAAAAGCGAGAATTTTCAATAATTTGGAAAATTTTTAATGCTTTATTACATTATTCAGCAAAAAAGAATATATATCAACTCGTAAGTTAAAAACCTTCTTGGTATAATCACTAAGCAGCGCATGGCCTACATTGCAGCATCAAGTGGGATAAACATACAAAATGAGAGTGCTACTTCAACGAGCTAAGCCAAGTTTCCAATTTGACTAACTTGGAGTTGTAAATTATTGCATCCTGCATCAAACCCTGGGAGTTAGCAAAAAATTCCCGAAGAAAAGGTTAAATTAAACGCGCTAGCGCAAGGTTTCGAGCGCAACGGAGACAACTGTTTATTTTAAATCCGCTAAAACGAAGAAACCGACATGTTAATGCTTCTGAAATCTTTCATTCATTTTTACTCTCGGCTAAAGGAGCTTATCAAACGAGAACGTTGGCAGTGTTGAAACGCGGGCTTCAAATGAAACGGAAAAAACTTGAATTGCTAAATGGAAGCAGATAAAAAACGGACAATTTTAAGCTCTCCGTTTAGTGGTACATTTATAGATGCGGGTCTGACAACGAAAACCGAGGTACAAATTTACTTAAACGTAAGTTTATCCATTATTCATGAGCTTTTGGTAGGTTCACCTAGATTTACTTTTAGTTTTCCTCGGAGCGCATAACAGTAAAATAAAGTTTCCTCCAATCCGCTGAGGCCCATTTACATCTGACCCAAGCAAATACACACACATACGCGAGGCCGTAGCTCTCCACTCGCGGGAAATAAAATCACCGCGAAATTCAGCTGAATAATCGAGTGCCTGCAGACGGCCGAAGTTGGAGACTCCTTTGCGCCGCTTAATAAAACATCACAAAGGAGAGACGGAAAGATGGCGGCATAAAACTGCCTTTCTAATTGCCAACAATTACGGAAACGAAAACAGTCGAATGCTTGCAATTATCATCGCGAAGCACTATCGACCGAGAGAACAAACGGAGCGGTTCGATTTTAAATAAGACATGAAGCTTTGAATCGAGACCGTGGGGAGACATGAGCCTCTTTTTATGTTAATTGCTTCTTGCGAATGCGGTTTCGCGGGTGTTTAATTCTCCTCCGGGTTCATTAGCATATGAATACGAAAGAAAGATAATAATTCCCTTTGGGAATGGAGCCATCGTGGCTCTACACCACTAAGTAATTGGACAAACTTTGAGCATTCCCTTCTCGCACTTCCATCATAATAACGGGACGTAACCTGCGGTACAGCAATTTTCTTTCTTTGAGATAAAGAATTCCATCTAGTAATTTTCATTACTCCCGAAGACCTCGCGACTCTTCTGCATATCTGAGAGAATTCATAAGTTTTCCGCGGCACAAATTATACCCTATCTCCGAGAAGAAGCTCCTTGATGGATAATGTACGAGTAGTACTCGTAGGCGGTGTATTTTAGTGGTCGCGGACCCCCTCACATGCAAGATAGATTTAAAAAATACGACTACGGCAGATTCTCGCCGAAGAGAGAGTGGGGATGAAAGAAGAGAGAAAGAGGATTTAGTAGAAGATACAGCCTCTGGAAAATCCCAATGGACCAATACCGTAGACGAAGAAACCGACGAGGATCCCCTTATCTCGGCGATAGATGTCTTCGCGAAAAAGTGCCTGTCTCTAATTCCCAAACGAAGCAAATCCTAGTAAGGAAAACTCCGCAGAATAAATATCTCAAATTGAGTTCCCGTCCTCATTTCAAGTTTGGCTCGCATTACCTCGGCAAGTGACTCCCTTCTTCCACATATATCACCGCGTACTGGTCGCGTATTAACGGAGTAAACTGCTTTGGGCCACGATACAACCGAGGGAGACTTCGTGGATATTTATTCGAGAAGCGATGGTTCCGTGACATTACCCCCAGCATGTATAAAATGGTCGATCATAATATCTGATGTTTATTGGAGTGTTGAGCGTGTTCAGAGCTATCAGATGGGAAGATTATTCGGGAGATACCGAAGTCTAATTTATTTCCAGAGCTTCCGCGATTAATAATTTCTGCCTTGATTTTCGCGGTGGTATTATGAGTTTGCGTTCCCAAATCTCAAACAAGATTTCCGGAGTGATTCGATACATTATGAAAACATGACCAGTTATTTAAATTGGCATCATAACGAACATGATCACAAAATCTGGAATCTCGTGATCAAATAATCCATCCTGTTAGGGTATGCCCGAGTTGTTCATAATTAAACCATCTCATCCCCATCCTTCTCACCGAAATTACCGGTTCTCACGACCCTTGTTTTCATTCATACTTTGACGAAATGAAAAACTTGGTAGAGGAAAGCCTTGGATGGAATTGTAGGCATGCGTTGTATGAAACGTAAAGTTATTAAAATATAAATATAGCTTTTTTTATCTACCAGAAAATACACGAGTTTAAAATCTTGTTTGACTTAATTAGCGTGAAGTTTACAACCTTACTAATTCTTGAAAATAACTAATAGTCATGCATAAAATTCACACACAAGGTAAATCCAACGTAATCATAAGAAAAATCATCTTCTAATTAAGAGAAAATTAGAGTTAAAAATTACGAATGTATAAGATGCATAAAAATGGCAAGAAAATTGTATCAAACACAGAATTTTGATGTTAAGGGATGAAGTACTAAAGTTAAAACGATTAAATACAAATTTGAGGTGCTTTAGTATATTTCAATATCTTTCTCAGAAGCTGATTTTATAATGTTTTTATTCCAGAAAAGTTTCCCGGTAAATCCTTAATCCTAATATTTTGCAAATTAGTATGTTTAAGGTTTATCACGAGGATTGAGGGTTGTCGAAAAAAAATAAGAAAGGTTTTTAAGCGAAGATTCTCACATTAAATACTGTACTGTAATAATCAACAAAGTATAACACTTTTAATAGAATGTACTCGTTATTCATCATAAGAAACGATCTAACAAGTCCTACGGATAAAGAGCTAAAAACTGAATCGTAATTTAACAAGATTTTCTAAGAACTCGCCAAATAATGAAAAAGCAAAACAGTGGCATTATAACGAAAATTCGAGTATCTTTTGCGGGACCTTATCCCGGCAGATAGCCAGAATTAGGGAAACTGATAACCACCACCAATCCCAGAGCTAAGCAAAACCGCGCGAGGCAATTCCGTGAACGAAGGGCAGTACATGAATTATTCAACCCATCTTAGGAAAATACTCTCTCAATTTAAATTGCAAAACAATCTATTCCAAAGCTAACTTCTTTTTCAGGGGCGGAGCTTGAAGAGGATCCAATAAAGCCAGCCAGCACAATTAGTGCGACTATTTCCAGCGCCTAAACCTAATAACCAGTCTAATAATCCACGAGATACATAGCTGAACGTCGTTAAAGATTCAATTAAATAAAACAAGGAAAGGAGACATGTGTTTACCATTCTCGTCACATCGGCAATTCGTCAGGGACGGAGAACGCCTGGGACATGGAAAACAGTTAAATCCGGAATCGGTTAATTGGGTTGTTTCCAAACAGTTTTTCGTAAACACAGCCCGTTTAATCCAACCATAGGAATCATTTTCACAATTAAGGAAATGTTAAGGTATGAAACTAAAGTAAATGACACAATATTTCAGTAATACATAAATATATACGAAAAAAATTTAATACGTAAACGGTAAAAATTAATAAGATAAATTCCATTAAATTAAAGCGACATATTTTGTAAAGTAATATCTGCACAAAAATTAATATAATTATTATTATTAATGAATCGGAGCCGACTTTTCACAAATAAGAATAATTTGCTACAATAAATACAAAATTTGACTATGCCCAGAGAAGTTAAATTTGAAAAACACGACCGGTTTCGAGGTTTCTATATCATCTTCAGGAAACTGGATGAAAAACAGGGTGGAAATCTCTCAAGGTGGAATACTCTCAATACAAATATGTATATATTGTCCCACTTTTCTTCCGGTTACCTGAAGAAGAAGTAGAAGCCTCTAAACCGGTCATGATCCTCAAATATAATTTCTGTTGACTTAGTCAAATTTTATTTTTATTGTATCAAATGTAAAAAAGTTCCACCAGATATTAGCTAAGACCTAATTAGGTAAATAAAAATAAAGGGACGCCAGATAAAATTTATCCCATAAAATCGGTAAAATCCAGGAGGATTATGTTGAATATGTTGCATTTCCAAAAATATACGCCACATAATCCAGAAAAGAAATTCTTATTTAATTAAAAATAAGGAAAATTTGTTTGCTGATTACTGAATTTTGGACAGATCGTTCAATTTCAATTAAATTAATTATTTGAATAAAACTAGCGGTCAACGACGTGCGACAATTACGATAGACATAACTCAACCGGACTACCGATAATTTAATGACGTAGTATCCGAAACCAGCTTCTTGAATTTCCGCTCATTTGGCTGGCCTACGAGAAGACCTGGTAGGAAAAATACACCCCCGCAAACGTTCCTTTGTCACGGTATCTGGTGCGCCGCGACCCCCAGAGTCTCCAACAATGAAGATACGCGATCTTTCCGTCTCTGTTTCCCTCCCGAAGAGGGAGGAGACGCCTTCGCTTGTGTGGGGAGAGAAGAGCAATTGCGAGCCAGCTAAGCACTCCCTCCCCCACCTCCACGCCACTACTACTAGCCGCCGATGTTTATAGTGCAATTCCCATTCTCTTTCCATTCCTACCAGACACCCCTTTATATTCTCTTATCTCCCTCACTTCGGTTAATTTCTTTTTCCCCTTCTGCTGCTGTCACTCACACACTCTCTCTCTCTCTCTCTCTCTCTCTCTCTCTCTCTTTTACTTGCTCCCTCAAAAGGAAACCCATCCGCATGCACTCGAAAAAATAGCACGGTTACCCCCACCACTCAACTTTGTTGTGGGTGTAATTACAAAGAGAAAACGGAAGGGTAAGGAGGGTGGTGAGGGGAATGATGGACGGAAATTCGGGAGGGAGATGTGCAGAAAAATATCCGGCGAATAGTTGCAAAGGGTCATAGTTTTTTCCGTGAAAAGGGGGTAAGAATGCAAAGGACTGAACGAAAGATTCGGGAGGAATGAGGGCTTTACGAGAAAAAGAGGGATTCTGGGAAGGCGGAATGGGCGCAGGAAAAGAATTCGGGCTCCTCCCTTGAGGATCAGAAAATTTAAGTTTCTGCAGTAACAAAGTCCATTAAGGAAAAGAAAGGGACGAGAGAGAGAGAAAGGACGATGTGGCTTCCGCTTTTAGTGTTTGTGGATTGGAGGTATGGTATTTTAGTGGGAATAGTCGTGCAAAAGGAAAGAAATTAAAAAAGAGGGGAGGATGGCGGAAAGAAAAATCGTCGTAACAACCGAATTAGGAGCGTCATTTTCTCTTGCTCTCTGGAGAATAATTAATGACGCGTGTCTCATCTTCCAATGGAAGAAAAAATATATATTTCCTCTGTCTTGAATTAATTCTCGGACTCTTCTCTTTTGCGTGGATAGCGGAAGCTTACAAACAAATTAAACTCCAATTTTTCCGCTCAATATCATTCAATAATTACGCCGCTCTCATCTTAAAGCTCCCCATCTACTTTTAAAGTCTTGAATCTTATTGAACGCGAATTCATTCGCTGAAAATAATCTGAATTTTGGACGACTGCTTTCCATGCGCTCCGTGGAATAGGTGAAATATTGGACGTTCACCAAAAGATATGTCATGGCATATTTTCTAGAAAATTCAAATGCCTCATTGAAGGCAGAACGATTTCAATTACTACCCCTTCTACCTGATCATGAAGGTAAATGGATATTATTAGAAATTTTTCCTTTCACCGATAATAACTTACAATAAATATCCGGACCCGAATACCAAAGTAAAATATAAGTATTCTTAAAAAGTGCTCTATTTTGTGATTAATCGCTTTCCATGATAAATTCTACAGATGCCGCCTTGACTAATTTTTCCTGTGATTTTTACTTTTCACAATTTTATAAATCGCCATTCCATAGGATTTCTATGCTTGTCCCGCTCTTAAAATTTAAGTAGGAGAAAAGAATCGTATGTGATTTATTGGAAAACAGTTCTGAATATGGTATTACATTAAGCTAAAAGAAGACTTTATAACTAGCCTTATGATCGTATATTTAGCTATATCCGTGAATAATCTAATCGTTATCTATAGTGGAGAAAATATAAACTGAGATGCTGCAAGAAAACGTTTCTTTTTAATAAATTAAATTGTTCATATCCCATCGTGGTTTAACTAAGAAGCTCATATTTCAAATGCGTTTATTATGAATAATTAGACGAAATGCAGAATTCAAGGAAAGAACATTATTTAAATTAAATGTAAGAATATATTCTACCACTGTTTTCGTTCATAAGTTACGATTTTTAATGTACTTACAAAGAATTATTAGTTTTTTTCTTGTAAAAAGATAGATTAATGTATGTATTTTACATAGAAGCTATAAAGAAGAAGCTATCCATGTAAAATACATGGATTTCTGCTATCATTTAATTCTGTCATCAAATTATTTTCAAACAATAAGTATCGCTGGACCCTTACCTATTTCTCTTTAAAACAGATCGTAAATGCATCTTAATTATTAAATAATTCATTATAATTTAATTTGCCTACTAATATCGTGATATGCAACGTTATGAATAGAAAGCTACTGATGAGTTATTCTGAAAGATGAATATATAGAAATATAAACGCATATAAAAAAGCCCATTCTAGCAGGAAAATGCATTTACAAAAAGAAAGAATCTTATGGGAATAAGTACGATAAGGTGAGAACCCTGGCAATACCTTAGCGATAAATAATGGTGAAGAAAAGCCTGGCTCTTATTGAACTTCAAAAAACTTAGAACACCTCACGTGCTTCCTGAAAACTTTCCTCCCGAGAAATTCAGCTTCTTATTCATTGAGAACGTCAACAATAATGCTGTCTCCATGGTCGCGACGTGCTTTTTATGTATTCGTCGACCTGCCCTATAAATAACATTCAAATTGTTTTATCTTTCCTCAATGGTAATTTTAGATGGCCTGAAAAAAGATACGTAATCGCTCGAAAATTCCAAGATATTCACATAATACAAAAAAGCCACACAAAAGATACAACCGCACCGCCTTCCATAATAAATTAAGCCCTCGGGAAGTAAATTCAAAGAGGTAGGAAATAAAAGAAACTAACGGATCTTGGGAGATGCTTCCCATGGCGAAACACCGAGCCGCTTTACTTTATTTCTCCCTCGCTTATTTCCCTTCCAACGGGGAAAAAATTCCAGTTAATTTGGGCAAAGGGTAAGAAAAAAGGTTTCGGAAAAAATTCCCAAATTTCCGCGGGGCGTTCAAAAGAGCCAGATGGGCTAAAAATTCAGGGGTTCAAAGGACGGGTTCAATGTGGCAGCCGTATATCCCTTCCCTTAAAGCTTGAAATCCAGCCACACGCCGAAACCCATCCTGACGCCCATCCCAAGCGTCGCTTATCTCATAGGTTTATCGGGAGCTGCGTTCGTTACCGCGATCCGATGTTATCTACTCCTATTCAACCCCTCGCACCCTCGTCGTATGTCCTTACCACCCCCTCCTTTTCCACGGCATGCCGGATTTTCCCACCCCCCGCCGTCCCCTATTTATCGTGGGTGGTTTACGGGGTGGTTTTTCGTGGCGGCGGCGGCGGGGGTTGATTTAAAAGAGGGGGAGAGTGGTGATGGAGTCGAGGGTTGCGGGCAGGTAGGCAGAGTGGAGGGAAGCTGTAGTAACATAAAGCAGTGTAAATGGAACGTCAGCTACAAAGAGATTTATTGCCTTACCCGCTCCACCGACGGCGCTTGCCCCCTCCATTCAACACACGCGGTGACAAGGTTGTCTCAACTCTTCTTCCTCTTCTCCCTCGAACCTTGTGGAACACACGTCCTCGAGGCCTTGAGGGTTTCTCTTTGGCTTCAGGAGAATGCGTCCCTCAAGAAGTGATGGTGTTTGAAGAAGAACTCGAGGGGGATCTCCCTCCCACCGCGTTCCAAATAATTATGATTTTTATATCCTAGTGAGAAAGATTTCTCTTCAAGTAGTTCAGCCAGATAAAACTGTATTTTAACTCGGTGTGCATTAATGCCGTTAATATTTATATAACAGGATTAGTTATGATCTTTTCGACCTGCATACGCACCTACGACTTCTTTTCGGACGAAATTGAGGCCAGACCGCAATACATTTAACCTATTAATAAGAAATAGTTTAAGAAAAAAATGCGTAGTAAAGGAAAACAAATTCAGTTTCAACGGAAGTAAAAGGAACTGTGATATAAGTATAGGTAGATATTCAGTTTACAGTTAAAAGATGCTATAAAAGTATAAATTAACCGGTGATGCATGTCAGGTAGACAGCTGGAAAAATAAATCATTATATGAAAAGATCATAATAATATTAATTACACAAAGAAAGGAAAAGAGAGGGCTCACGGATAGAGAAGCAGATTTTGCGTTCGTCTTTTTAGAAAGCGGTCCCGAGTTCGATTACCGGTGGAGGCGCATATGTGCGAACTCACCTGAGCTGTAGAAGCACTTTTAGAACCTGCTGCAATTACGAAAAAAGAATCACTTAATGAACGTTTCTTTTGCATAAAAAAAGATAAGCGTAGAGTGTAAACAAATGAAGTTGAGGAAAAGGGAAGAAGTTAAACGTTTTGATAGATCCAGTTCCAGTTTATTAATGTTAATCGAGAATTGTTTTAAGAAGAGATGCTGTTCCAATGCCTGCGTACAGAAATATGGAAGGATTTATTATAAATTCCGGTTCGATATTTGAAAAAAGAATTTTCCCTCTAATGCAAAGAGTTTATATATTCAGTTCATCATACGGAGAAGACATGATAAGTACTGTGGTACAACAATATCGTAGAAATTGTAACTTTGACTCCACATAGGGCTATGTAACTTTGACTCCACATTCGAAGTCAGATATTTTTTGCATCCAACTTAAATTACGATGCTTCTTTTCAGGCACGTTATAATCCAATTTCAGTAAATAGAACCGTTTCAATAATTTTACAGATATCGACCTTCACGACTAAAAATCAACAATTATTACTCTAGAATAATTACGAATCGGCGCATACCCTCTGAAGACTGAAAGTAGGTAATAACTCATTCGAAAAATTGAGATTCGCGAAAAGGTGCACCTTTTAGTTAAAATCGACATACATACGCAAAATATAAACGCTAAGCATCGTGAAAAGCAACATCGATACGTGAAAAGAATGTCGAAAGATTCCCCTTTATTCTAAACTAAAATTAAACCTCACTGCAAATAGTAAACTAATCTCCTCTCCTCCCTCAAGGCAACTCCTTCACATCATCTTCTACCTCACTCCAAATCTCTCCGTCGCAGGGCCCGCACGAAAGCGCAATTAAAGCGAGGTGCACACTTGAGAAGTGAAGCGCATGCCGCGGGTTCCTATTATCTATGCCATCGATGCCACTTGAACTCGGTACAGGGGGTGAGAGGAGAGAGAGAGGAAAGGGAAGATAAGGGGTGCAAGGAAACATTATGAGGAGCAGAGGGCCCCGGTGAGCCAGGATCAGGGTCCTAAGAGACACGAGAGATTTCAAGACGCAATTTAACTCATGAAATGCACGTCCTTAATCCTTACCTATCCTCTCCTTCTCAAAGAAATGCATGAGATCCGAGCTTGACAGTTCTAATCTTCCTCTTGAGATACTAAAGAAACAGCCAGGTTAATGGTACTCGAGAGAAATTTTTACGGGTATTTCTATAACTAATAATCAACCTCTGTATCATTAACTTATTTAAAGTTTTTGTTTTGCTTTCCTTCGCTTTCATGTTGTTTTTTTGCTTATATTCGATATTTTTATTAATGTTACGATTCAGTCTAATTGGCCATTTCTGGATGTTTTTGAGTCTCAATGTATACATAACATATTTTTGTAACATTTTCTCTTCCTCTATTTCTAACCTTTCCGCGCATATTATAATTGAATTCCATACTCTCGCAAATTTGTTTTTTGAATGAGTTTACAAGTTTATGTTTCTCAACGAATCATCCTTTGGTATAACTTGAGAACTTAAAATACTTGATAATAGTATATACTACGTATCCCACACTCACTCTATGAAAACGATAGAGAGCATATTTGTCAATATGCAGACTGCCATCAGTCAATGAATGCATCCATTATTTTTTTGACTTCCTTTCTTAAATCTATTCATGGTTAAATTTCACAATTCCAAAATTTTTGTCACAATCTACATAGTTCCATGATCGTTTGGAAAATCACGCCGAAGTTAATATTATTTTTATGGAATATCCAAGCGAGTACGAAGGACGAATGTTCCACTCAAACTACCTTATTAACATGAACAAATTCAAATGTATTATCAGTACTAAGTATTTCGTTTCAATCCATTGACTAAAGGCGTTCGCTGCGTGTCCTTTATGGTAGTACTTCTTCTTCCCCGTTGCTCCATTACGGACTCGCTCGGGGTGAGCGTTTCCTTCTAGGGATCTGTCAGACGTCGATTATCGTCGATTTCCATTGACTAAACGACTCCAAAATATTCTTAAAAAATGCTCAAACGCGACCTATACCGTAACATTCTAAAACGTGAAATTCACTCTAATACTCAAAGAAAAATATATTCATGTAATTAAAGTTAGTTTAGAAAGATGATTGGTTATTATGAAGTAGATCAGTGAATCATTACTAATTTTCAGTGCACGCACATACTGCAAATATTTTAATCCCCATCAGTAAATTCTTTTCCACTCAGTATCAAAGAGAATACCTAATTCATATCTCTGACAAAGAAAGAGATTCTTATAAGCAGTCGTTCTACCGTTCATGTATTGCTTATGTTACTAAATTCCATTCTTTGATAAATAAATACACATTTAATTTTTTCAATTTCATATGTCATTTTCTTTAGAGTCAAGAAACAACGGGGCCTTCTAAGCTATAATAAGAATAATGTCTAAATTTGAGTCAAACAAAAATGGATCTGAATCTAAATTCAACATTTGCAATCCTGATGCCATTTTTCCTTATTTTTCCTATGGCGGATGATTTAGCACTTATACGTAGGATTACTTACTATGTCAAAGTCAGAAATAAATGTAGTGCTCTATTCGGTTCCGTAATTCGGTATACTTGAGGAAAAAAATCGCAAAAAACTCAGACGACATTTTCAGATGACAGATGAGAATCGTAAAAGGAAAATCGAATCAAAATTCACGACGCATTTCGTAAAAATTTCTCTCGGCTGATCGTAAATTCAGGAACTGAAGTTATAATTAGCTTAAAATATTAATCGGTCGGTTATGCCCACCGCTCCTTAAAATGAAAGAGGGTGGAACCATTAATTTCGAAGATGCTGAGGATTCCGACGACATCGTGAGAATGCGTGGATGGGGCCCGTGCCATTGCATGAGGTGTCCGCACAGTGCACAGGCCGTCTAGGGAAGAGACGGACGTGACCTGAGCATTGAGGGCAGTTGACGACAAAGAATTACAGCTATTCCCTTGGCTTTAGACCCGCAGTTAAAAAAATATCCGAAGGAGAGTAGACGTGAGGCAGAAGGTACCAGGAAATTGAAATATGCTCAGAGAAGAGTCGGAACGAAGGCGGTCTTGGAAATTTAAGTCATCTGCCCTTTCTCCACTGACTCCCTAAAGTCTTTCCCCATGATTCTCTCTCCTTTTCAGTAGCGCATTAACCTCTTCCATATATACACTCATTTCATATTCGGTTCTATTCATGGGTTCCATGTCGGCGCAAAGAGATTCGATTGCATTTTCAGCACCTTTTCTATCTGGTTTTACCCCCTAAAATTTCATCCGAAACGATGTTACGTAAATTTATATTCCTCATGCATGATTCTAAGTCGGACTAATTCGGATGAACTTCAAATTATATAGGTCGGTTGTAGTTATGTAAGATCTCTATGGCATGTTATTTGAGAACTTTGAACGATGGTTGAAAACAATGGAGGTTTAGTCTTACGAGGTAAGCATTTTCATTAACAATACTACCTACATGTAAATACCCTACTAGCTTTACTCACTATTACGTAGTATCATTCTTAGATTTCCTGTTATTAATTCCAGATGAAATAATCTGTCATATGCTTTTTCAACCAAAAATCAGGTTATTTGCATTTTTGACTACATTATTATTTTTATACTTAGTTATATAGATAAAAAGTAATATGACCCCAAAATCCCCGAAAACTTTCATAAAAAACAAAAATTGAAATACTGAGAAAATGCCAGAATATCACAATCAATCCGTAATTTTTAGACATTCACTTCGAAGCAAATATTTCGTTCGATGATTCAAGATTGTTACAACGACAAATCAGACAGTAAAAGTGCAATTTAGGTTTTACTGATTAACGATTTACATCTATCAGAAGGAGATATGCTTCGAGTAGTAGTATTGCTAAAAGTGCTTCGACAACTGAGGTCATTTCGCACGTAGGCCCCCACCGGCAATCAAACCCGGGACCGCTTTCACCGAAATCGAATGCGTTGCCCACTTGGAAATCCGGAAGCCCTGACATGCTTCGATTTATGCGTTTTATTCGAACTAATATTTAAAGAATTTTAAAAAATAGCTGTTTTCAGTTCCATTATGTTTCAGGTTACTCAATTCCTGTAATGAAAATATTACCGTAACTTTGGCCGTTTTAGGATTCTAAATCACATGAAAAGTAGTAAACTGATTTTCCGGGTTCTTGTTGCTAACTTATTATGAGATGATTCCTAATTTGATATGTGATCAGTATGAGAGAAAACGCACTTCACTGAAATCAATGAGCTCTCCACAACCAAAGATGATTGGATTAGTCTTTGAATAGAAATACTTTCGATCGAAGAGGCTACACTGCCATAATATCTCATTATCAACGACATCCTACCGATCTAAATGTTAGACTCCCTTAAACTTTTAAGGTATTTCCCATTTCTCAGCTAAAATTTGAAAATCTGTCCCTAGCATGAGTCTATCCATATAATCCACTGAGTAAGCCTTCGTATCATTTGAATATCGCAATTAAAGAACACATATCCACTATCATCATTCTGAATATGACGTATTTATTAATAAAAGTGAAAGTATTACGAGGTTTAAGTTTCTTTCGTAAACCAATCAGCAATCAGGTTGAAAATCAGCCAGCGATTTTGTACAAAAAACGTTTTTTGAAAATACCTGTGAATTGTGGTTACAAATGTGTTTCAATTCAGAATTTCAATCTTCGTTTTCAGTGACAAAATAACGAAGAAAACTCAGACCGAACAACCTCTTCCAGCTACGAGTATGAATAATATCTTGTCTTTCCAACAATCTAGCCCTAATCACATAGCCGTTACTTCCAGCTTCATATAATATCTTTAGCAATCAGTTATAATTAATGCGTACCTTCATTATGCCATACGTATTTCTCTTGTAATAAATCCAAATAATTAGTCGTCATTTTTAACAGCCTTAAGTTTTATTAACTCATCATTTCAAAATGATTTCCCATCCCCTCAATCTCTCTTCTTTCAACTCCAGCCGTCCTCAAGTGACCGCCATTTCTTTTGCCTTTCCCTAACATTCTTTCGCCTACCCTTCGACAAGCATATATCGTCTACTGCTCTCTTCGTTTCACCTGACTCCCTCTCGGTGGGCGGTATCTCAGCCCTGAAAATACAACGAAACAAACAACCCTTATCCCTTTCTCCACCCTCATCACAAACCTCATATGACTGTGCCTCTAAAAACACACTCTCCCGCTGGACGAGATATCTTCGACAACCATACAGAAGAAGCTTTACGGACCTGGGCAGGTAGACAAAAAAGAATGTGGGGAAATACCAGCATAAAGAGAGACAAGAAGAATAGAAATCATCTTCTGCAGGAATCAAAGCTGGAATTCATGGGGTTCTGGCACAGTAAATCATCCGAATACTAAATAAAACCTAGCGGGGGACCATTACGAATGACGTTTGCGTATTTAAGAAGGGGACGTTGAGAGCATGAAAATTCACCACGAAACTGACTGAATGATTAAACAGCCGCGTCCTCTCTATTTTTTATAGGTATTAACTTCCTAGGGAAAAAACACTGCGGATACGTCTCGAGTATCATTTTCTTAATTGCCGCGTTGTATGCGAACATGAGTGGATGTTGAAGAACGGTAGGAAAGCTGGACCAAGGAGGGTCCAAAGGTCACGGAAAGAGATTTTTCTCGACTTGGAAGTGAATGCGGAACACTTCGCCTCCCGGAGAAAAGAAGGAACGAGGGAGGTTAAAGATGTCGTGTCCTCCCGTTGAACATGAAAGAGGAGTCTTACGAAACCCGAAAAAGAGCGTCTTGAAGATGACCGCCTGACTGATTGCTCGCTAGAGGTGGTATCCTTTATTTCTTCGCCCTCCCCCTCTCTTCCGAACAGCGTAATCCTTATTCTCCCGTAAATTTCCTAGTTTCCCGTGACATGAGAGGCTGCCGAAGACAGTGGAAGACATTTGGCCCGCGGTCAAAACGAAGAAAAAGGAAAAACGTAAGGATAATTCGTGAATCGCGGGTCGACGAGTTGAATCCGAAAGTTTACCGGTAAGTAGAGAGAAAGAACCCGCTCTCTTTCCCCCTCCATTCTTTCCTTTGGGATGAGAAGAATTAAATGCGCCTGGCGGATGATTTAGCACTCCCGCACGGAATAAAATATTAGGGACGGCATGAGATGACGCAAGAAATGGAAAAATGGAGAAGAGGTATGAGAGCCTTATTTCTTATTTTAGATATCCCCTTTTCTTTGTAAAGCTCTTCTTAATTTATTGTGCAGAAATGGGAGAATCCAGAGGAAAACATACTGGAGGAAAAGGTGGTTCTTTTTATTAATTAACAATATATATTCTTCGTGTTTCTCGAGAAAGTATGCGGTACTTTTCTGCGATTCAAGTTGCACACTATTCAAACCGAGAGAACTCTTTTTGAGCATTTAAAATCACTCCCTTGAATCACAATTCTTATTTCTGTTTCCCGTGACCGATTAAAGATAAAACTACTACTTTCTGTTTACCGAAACTAGTTAAAATATCAGCTGATATTATTAGCAATATCATAACAGGGAGTCAAGTCGTTAAGATATTTTCTCTTTCCTTGGAAAACGTGAAAATTAAATCCACCTAAAGCTTTTATCTTCTTAATCAGAATTCTAAATCTGTAAAAGCCGATCAACTTCTAGCTATGTAGATACCCCATAAAGCTATTAAAGATGAAGAATTGTATAATTAATTTTTTTACCATTTAAATTCGTAATTCTTCTTCCACTGATTTTTTAAATTAAGTATACTGCTTTTTACTGTGCGTTCAACAGCTTAGGCCTTGATGTTGTAAAAGTTCATCGTGCAAATAATGTAGATATGACACTACTTTTACAGGAGATTTTTTCCCAGGGCCGGTTTCGGCGATCAATCTTCTCACTTCTCTCACAATTCTTCTCACTTCTTTATAATCACTTCTTCACTCATTTCTTTATAATTTGTGCTTTTTATTTTAACTAGTAAAATTCAACACAAACTGAATATATATTGATATTCCCAGAGAAGAAGACCGGCCGAAGGGCCTAGATTCCACTGGGATAGGATTAAGAGAGAAGGGACATTAAGAACAAATGAAGGTAAAATTCACTGTCGAGTTGTAAAAAATGGGATGTAGACGACAGTAGAAACCAAGGCGATTTAATAACGTACCTAATTAAATTAATAATAAATTATTCATCGCCCAGTTTTACATACTTTGTATCTTCCTAGATCCCAAGTAAATCACTGGTTTAATTGGTATTCATATAGACTACTTTGAGTACCCCTCCTCTAAAATTTAGGACAACATACTGAATGGAAATGAAAAATCAAGCAAAACAGAAAAATAAGGAAGAGTAATGAAGACTACCACTTAGAATATCTCTTGAGATCTTTTTCTCAAAATAAACAATTTTCATTCACTCCATAGAAGTAGGACGCCGTTTTTTAAACTCAAAGAACATAGCTTGAGGTTGTGTACCCTGAAAGTTGTTGATGTAATCTCTTCCAAAATGAAAAGAGCGCTGTAAACACGCGATTTCCTTGTCGAGAATCGAAATAATGAGGACAAAACGGAATTCCTTTCTACCTTCCCCATTTTTTGGCAAAATATCTCATAAGGAACCAACACCGTTATCTTGGAGGAAAAAGCGCGCAATTTTCGTTAAATACATCCACTCGGAAAGAGACACCCAAAAGTTGCGATTTTTCCGTCCTATATCGCTAAATAAAGAGAACCATTTGAGGTTCAGTCTCGTCTTTTGGCTCACCGAAGCACAGAGAACCGTGATATTTAGAAAAAAGGGCAATTTCGACAAGCTTACTGCAAAGGTTTAACGACCAAGGAAATCTCTTTGTCTCCAGCAGCAAAGTTGAATCCTATTTCGTCGGACATTTGTGAATCCCGCTGATTTGCGAAGTCAACTCTTTAATCCCTCGGAAAAATGGATCGCAAAGGGCAACTCAGGGCATGTAACCAAGCTAAAGGAGTTACTACAAGAAGCTGAATTGTGCAACTCAGCTGCCAGGGGGTATGTATCTTTAACAACGTTTTAAGCAGCTGAAGAATAATAAAATTCGTGGATTTGATTTATAACGAAATGCACATGATTCAAGAATACCATATTGATACCTCCTCTTAAGTGATTTTAGTTTTTTAAAAGAACATTTTCAGCCATATTTCTGCTTAAGAGTCAGCAGCATATTTTTATGATAAAACTACGCTTAATTTATTCCTGGCATTTGAGACGGCTATGTTATTAGCGGTCCATAACAAAAATTAAGGCCCCATCATTTTTTCACGCTGGTGAAACTACCAGCTCAATATTTTACGAGCTGTGAAAAACAGCTCAAGGTAAAGGTAGCGATACATCAGAGTGGACATGAATAAAATATTACGGTATCAAGGCCAGGTATAACACTAGATTTATGTGTGAATCGCTCCGAATTAAAAAAAAATACTTTATTCAGTTTTTGCTCATCGGATGATCTCGTGAACCCGCCAATGATATTAATGGAATTTTCTCAGTGGGAGCCCCAAAGTGCGAAGAGCTCTCAGCGGTTGATACACGATCTATAAATACCTTCAAATGAGTATGTCTAGTATTTTAGAGCATACATTGTCGGAAAATGACTGCATAATACAGATTTCGATTTCGCATATTATTAAAAATAATGATCCACCAATTAATATTAAACCCTCGTAGAGATAGGTCACTCCTCATCTTGCCAAGTCTCCTCATCCTCTCTCCAAAACTTATTGAAACTAATAGTGGAGTGACTAAAGACTCAACCTGCCTTTAGACTGATGACAGAAACGAATTATAAGCATAAAAATTAATTTCATAACAAGGAAATAAAATGCTAACATATCTGCAAATATACTATTCCTTGCTAACTCGCTCTCCGATGAACATTTCAAACAATATAATATAAAATACCGATAAGTTCTACATCAACAAAAAACTTAAACTTATTAAGAAAATTATTATTGGCTTGAAGAGAAACAAGAAAACAAGTTTCTTAAATTTAAATCGCTGTAAATAACAAAATTTGCTTTGAAATGTCCAGAACAGAAAATACCAAAAGAACTTGAATTTGGGTATATTGGTCTTAACTTGAAACCCAGTCCAGACAGTTTGATATTCACCGGTAGAAATATCAAGGATCTCATTCACTCACTTACTGCCTTTCTGATGAAATACAAGTATAAGAGGAAGCTCATAAATTAGCTGTTCAATCCTACAAACAATTCTAAGAGGTCAGTCTTAATACTAAAGCATTATTATCTTCCCTCAGTATAAATAAAAAATACAAAAATTTTATGAAATATTTTCAACTTTAAATAAAGTGACTCATCGTGCGCACCTTCAATCATAGAGTAAAAAAAAGAGCGAAATTAATTATTTATTATTTTTATCGGATTACATCAGCTTCTACCTCAAAACCAACAATTCTTTGATTCCCTACAATGAAGTACTTTGCCTCTCTTCGCTATATCACTCGATTCAATCGTAACCAGAAAAGAATATCTCATAATTCATTCCTTACATACAAAATAAGGTCATGATACAAAATATTAAAGCACTCTAAAAAGGATGCCTAATTAATTTTAACCTAAATATATTACATAGTCCACTTGTGTCTGAAATCGCGTCACAGAAAATTCTCCCCAAATAGAGAAACGAGTGCAGATTACGTTATAGCTGTAAGCGCTCCTTCGGAATTAACTCCGCAGCGCAGTCATAAGAGATAACTTAAGCGTGCTGCTCGACTCAAGGTTGAGAAGATTTCCTTGATGCGTTGGCTGCTGATGTCGGGCAAGAGAAGGAATCACCACTTCTTCCTCTAGTATGCTAATTCTTTACTAACATTTTCGCGAGAGATCCGAGTGGATCGACGAGGAAGGACAGGGAAGAGATATGAGCTAAGGAGGGGTGGCAATGATTGAGGAAACTAGGGTTTAGGAAAGAAGAGGTGGAAAAAAGGTTGACGAGGAAGGCAGAATGGATGAGAAAGTTGGAATGGGGATTTTTTTCTCCGCTCCGCCGAGCTGAATAAGCGAGAAGTTCCTAATACCTATGCTGAGCGTGAAAGGTGCAAATTGGCAAATTTGCTTCTAGATACTCGCTTTCGCTATGTTTTGTCTTGATACTTCCGCATCCATAAAAGAGAGCTTTTTTATCCATGAGAAAAATTCTCGTTCGTCTCGAACTCGTCTCTGTCTCGTCTCGAAGCTCATCTCTTATTGAAAAAAATGTTTTTTTTTTATATGCTTGCTAAGCTACTTGTAATTTTATTTATCTACTTTCCGCAAATACGCCTTCTGAGTGAGAAGAACGGAAGTTCTACAATGAAACTGCAAAATTGTTTCCCACATCTGAGCCGTCAGCTGGACTACTCTAGCTTTGTCTCTCAATGGTTCCTTATTAGCAATATTTACTCTCTTTCAGGTCATCAGACGAATAGATCGGGTCGATGACGAAGAGCAGTCTTGAAAGCACCTCTTCGCCATCGACCTTAGGAAAATCTCACATTGCAATAAATTCAGGGATTGGTTAGCCCAAAGGTTAGTGATTATAAATTTTATTTAACGTAAAGCACATGACACGAGTGGTAAATCATTCGTTTCAATACTTTGCTTCAATATTCCTACATGATTGAATGTTCATGCGTATGATTTAATATTATCATAACATTTAACATTAGCGTTTGTTAGTCGAACTGCATACAGTTAGTAAACATATAACGTTATAAAAGTAGTAAACGCTTTTACCAATTCTCATTATAGATTCCAAAACCCTGCTTGCCCTGCCACACGTCGAAAGGTGGCTTGCAGGGTAGATGTAGATGTTTAGAGACAGCTGTTTTCTACTGAATACTGCTCTCGCCAAATGTTGTAATAAAAATAAACATTTTTTTAAATCATAAATTGTTTTACAGTAGCCTTTTGAATAAGAAAATCTTGAAAAAATACCTACCGGAAATTCAAACGTTAAAACAAGGAATGCTCAAAAAATAACTCTTACTGTACTTAAGTATCTATTATGAAAATTGGAAAAAAGTCGTCACTTCTCTGAACATTTATTTTGATATACCACGCCTTATATGCTATTCAATAATGGCACTCATTTTATAAAATTCAAAATAAAGATATGCATGGTAATGAAGGATAAAAATTAAGTTATACAAATATGACCAAGGGACCATGATGAATTATACATGCCGTGAGACTGAATATTAATGAAAACAATATATTAAAGGCAGGCTGCGGAAAAAAGAAAAAGGAGTAATTTAATGTCCTTACGGAAATCTCACCACCTTTTAAACCTTTTCAGGCGACAAAAGCTGACATAAGACTCGGCAATTTACATGGCTGATTAATTGATCGCCCTCCTGCGACGCAGCCGAGGACTCACAAGGACAACGGCGTCAAAATATGAAGAATGTACGGCTATAGGGACTTCGAAGGACGAAACGAAGCGAATTTTTAGTTTGTCCTGCGCATGAGGAAAAGAACGAACCAAGAAGGACGTTGCGTAGGTTTTTGAGAAAAGGAAGAATATAATTGAAGATAATTTAGCGAATAAAAAAATGAGTGCATTATTTGAAAACAAGAAAGACAGCTACGATAATAGTTAAGCAAGTTTGGAAGAATGTACTCTTTTACATGAGGGAAACAATGAATAAGAATACAGAAAATAGAATATATCAAATAGAATGTAAAAGGGAGAAGAGAATTAATGGTAATATCGATCTCAACTCTCTTTCGTAAAATTTCAGGCTAAGAAGTCAACTGCATAAAAAATCACATGACGCTCATGAGATCTGATTACAACCCGACGATGGAGAGAATGAGTAAAGGTAATTATCTTTAAGGATCGAGAGATATTACCAAAGAAGTTAGACTTTAAATAAATACAGATTAATACATAACACCTAATATGGATTTTTCCGAGATGTCGTCCCAAGAGATAGTAAAAAACGCGGACAAGAAGAAGATTTTTTATCATCATCTTACAAGTTCGTGGTAACTCCCGTTTTGAATTCGAGATAGATGATTCTGGTCGGGGCGTGTTTTATGGACCCCCGAGATAAACGTTGGAAGATGAACGAATGAATAATGCAGAAAACCAATTTAAGAATAAATAACGGAGATGTAATTGAAAATTCCTGCCGCCTTACATCACCCTTACAAGTTTGCGCTTTTAGTTTTTCGGAGAATCCATCAGGGTGAAAACATTTCCGAGAGAACGCATAAAAGAAAAGAGGGAAAGTATTTAAGAAGAGTGAAAGAAAGAGACGGAATAAGAAAGCAGAGAGATTGAAAAGGGCGGAAAGGGACAGAGAAATGAGAGAAAGAAGGTGGTGTAGGAAGGTGAGCCACTGGGATATGAGAGGGCGCACTGGGATGAGAGAGCGGGAGCTGGAGCTCTCTCTCTCTCTCTTGAGGCCATGCATAATTCATGTCATATGGACCTGGGAAGAGAAGAAACAAAGGAACAACGGGGGCGGTCAAGACGAGAAAAGAGGGAGACGGCGGCGGTGCTGCGAGGGTAAACAAGTGACGCTCACGCAGACATTCGTGCGCCGAGTGACCCATACACCAGAGGCACGGCCATTCTCCCGCCCAAACCCCGCGGGATTATGATAAGGTCGCTGTTGTAAAAGAGGGGAAAACGGAGGGGAGACTAGCGCAAATGGCCGTTTCGCGCGTAAATACTGTTTTTTTCCGGGAAGGAAATATCCCTCGTAGCTACGAAGGCGTTTGCACGGGTTTGTTATTTTTTCTCCCGACGCCGTTGATTGATTCGAGATAACTAAAGGAATTATTAGTTCGTAAAATTACAGAATATTAAGATTTAATTAAACGCACAACGCAGTTCTCGCGCTGAAGTTCAGTTATGACGTGTTCTAGACTTTAAAAACGGAGAATAAATTTCAGCTTTATTTAGGGATCGTGAGAAAAATATAAGGCGTTGTCTAAATGCAGATCGCGGAGTATCTATCTGCTTTCTGAACCGTTAAGTGGTTTGCGTTTGCTAGGCAAAAATATCAATGAGATTTCTCTCCTGCGTATTACGAAAAACACTTGGTACCATAAAACCACAATGAAGTATGATATGCTCAAAATGTTGTCATACATGCATTGATCACAAAATTTAAAATACTGTTAATTGATCACATATTAAGGAGGCTAAATTTGACATCATAAGACGCGATTATATCGAGTAGAAAACACAGGCATTATTTTTTTATGTACGATTAAATTACTAACTGAATCGAACATCTGTTACTGAGGATAAATATAATTGATATAACATAAGATATTTTTCAACTCGACTCTTAAATTTTGAACAAATGAATATTTTTATACGGTCAGAATAATTATTATTTCATTAACCAGATTCATTTTAACGAACCATTCTTCACTATCATCGAAACGCCAAGGTCATGTGGCTAAATGAATATAAAATATTCCTTCACAACACCCAAATATTCCTGTTTATTATGAAATATGTTTTCTAGAAGTAACGATAACAAACCATAACGTAAAGAACTGAACTTCATGAACTTTACAAGAAAGAGAATTACCGAATCACGACGATGGATTTCAAACGGAACTCTACCAAAACTGATTAATATTTTCCGGAATAACATTATAAGAAACAATAGCATAAATGTAGTATAAAATAAATGCGTGAAAACATTCAGATTCATTATCAAAACACTGACAAGTTTTCACACTCTTTTTAAATGAGACAATTCAATAACTGTAAACTGTTTAAACAAAACTAAATGCGCATGAATTATTCTTCGAGAAAACACACTTTTAGCCTTATTTAACTCCTGGAATCATAGCTAAATAAGAGGGTCATTTACTTCAGATCCCACGCTTAGGGGTCAAAAGGATTAAAGCGGGCGTTTTGAAATGCACGTTTCCATTCAGGCCGAATTTGAGAGTAAACTGTACTAAAAAATAAGTTCATAATGATAATTTTATTACTCTTTTGGTAATTAAAGAAAAAACTTGGCGATTAATAAATCATATATCATAATATGTGGTACGAAACTCTCAGGAAGTTTTTCGTTTGTCTTCGATTGTGTATAAAATATGTAATAAAAAACAAAAAGAACTCAAATACTGATTTGTTACTACAATGGCCAAGTTACACCTGATACATAAATAGGTCAGATTACACAGATATTAAGTATTCTTCTGTATTGGACAAACAAAAGAACACAAAAATTTTCTAAAGAAAGGGTCAAACACCCTACTTATTGTTAACGATACAGCGCGCTATTTTCTAAAGAAAATTCAATTAAATCAGTTAACTTAGGTGAATATTATTCTACAAAAACGAGCTAAAACGTAATGTATTTTCATTATAATGAAAAAAATCTGTCAAAATGAATATCACTTTATCTAAAAATATAAATTAAATTAAATATTTATGTTATTATTAGTATTATTCTAGTCTTTCGTCGGAGAGGTTAGCCACATTTGGGCCTCTCTTACACCTAACCTCTGAAGTAATAGATAGTACTGCACCTGCAATTACAAAGATTACAAAATTGAATAAAAAAATACATTTTTATTTCTTTTCGTAATATTTAGCATTTGTTTCTGTATTTATGAATGTAAAAGAATGAAGAAGATGTATAATATTCTTTTGCATCTACGTGCTTACCAAAAAACCGTTTGTAAAATACGAACCTCTGAGTCCAAAACTTGCAAATTAGTCATGAGAATTGAACATACAATCTTTCGTAAAAAACTCTCAGTAGACAACAAAATGCTAAAGCTTTGTGTATATACACCATATTTGTCTTTATAAAACTAACTTTCATTAGCACACAAGCTGGAGTTCCCCTTCATTTTTTAACCGAGAAAATAGAGATGGGATTAAATGTAGCAGTCTTATTTGTACAAAAGAAAAATCAACATCTCTCATCTGAATTTCTTTTTCATTTTACAATAGAAGTAGAGCCCCCAAACGATTAAAATGAAGTTTACATGTATATCTTATGGGAACACATTGACCCGTCTAGGGTAGAACCTGAGACCAATAGATACACGAAAAGAAATCTGTGAGTCGTCGGTTTTTTAAAATGTGTAAGTATGCATGCTTTATAACTACTGGTTCTCTAGTTTTAGGAGAACATTCAAACATACACACCCACACTCAGAATAGCCCGTTAAGAAACGATGGGAAGTAAATATTGATGAGTTCCACACAAACTGCGATTCACTCGACTCTCAGGAAAACAATAGATAGCGAATGTAATAAATGACACATGAAATTTCCTTATTATTTACTCCACATTCTACTATGTTATGTGACAGTGATCGATTAAGAAAGTAGAGATATGGTTAATGTACCCCCTGCCATTCGCCGAAAGGCGGCATGTGGGTTCATGGGTTGATTTAGATTTACTCTACAAAAAGAATGTTTAGAAGATTCATCATTTTGAAATCCCGCTGACAAAAATGAGCCAATTAATAAGAAACTCCTTAATGGTAGTGTGTGTCCCTGTGATTCGTCGTTGCAAATTAAATAATAAAATGTCAAATAATTTCTTCCTCTTCATACATCCACTCAATCATTAATATTTGATATTTAATATATACAAGTAAACGCCCCCGTCAAGCATGACGGAACTTAATTTAGTTTAAAAATATATCTATTATTGTATATATCTGGTCCTC
>KZ308149.1:652203-819363 GCA_000376725.2 Ladona fulva | reverse complement strand
TAATAATATATCTATTATCATATATATCTGGTCCTCCCAAGCCAGAAACAGTCCGTCGTAAGATCACAATAACTCAAGATATTTCTTACCATTATTTATAATATTTATTCTACTGTTTTCAAGTTATGAAAGACTACTTTACGTAAATTTCTTATAAAAATTATAGGAACTGATTGTCCCCGTACACTTATATGGGATAACTCATGAAACCAACATTCAACAATGGCCTTAGTCGCAAAGGGATGGGTTGTTTATTTCCCAAAAAAATTTACGAAATTTCCGTGTGTTTTATCAAAATCCTCGTGAGTTCGGATCTATATCAATATTTCACGACTAAAATAAGAATATATGATCATTTTCCTTTCTTTAGAAACTTGTCTCAATTTCGTAGGACTATTGTTTCTAATTTGATTCTGTAAAAGAAACAACCTCTGCATGTAACGAAAACCTACTTTACGTACATTTCTTATAAAAATAAACTAACTGATTATTCTCGTGTAGTTGTATGGGATACCTCATGAAATCAACTATCAACAATTGCCTTGGTCGTCAAAGGGATGAGTTTTTTATTTTATACGAATTTTCCGTGTATTTTATCAAAGTTCTCCCAATTTCGAATTTATATGAATGATTCACGACAAAATAAGATTCCATGATTATTTTCCTTTCTTGTTACACTTGTCTCAATTTCGTAGGACCACAGTTTCTAATTTAATTTTCTAAAAGAAACGACCTCTGCAAGTCATGAAAACGTAATTTATGTTCATCTCTTATGGAAACGTATTATGGGCTCCTGGGTTCGAACCCGGGCCTTTACAGAGATCAGAATAGCTTTCCTGGGGGTTTCAGCATTGTAGAAACACAATGCAGTTTGTTTCAGATATCTAAGGCAAGCCGTTTCTGAGATAAATAGGGGGATGGACAGACGGACGGACGGACAGATATTTGCTTTATATATATATCATCATCATCATCATCATCAGCCATTTTCAATCCGACGTCGGATGCAGANATTATTATTATTATTATTATAAAACACTTTATTCGGCGAGGTTAGGCCCATGTGGGCCTCTCTTACACCTAACCTCTGTAGTCATACATTTACATAGAATTTCAGTGTTAAAAAATGATATTAAATAAAAAAATACATTTAAAAGTAAAGGATAAGATTGCGGGGAAAAAACTCTTCGGCTGAAGGCCTTCAGAGAAAAACCCACGGTGCGGGAAAACGCTCACATAAGAAGGGGAGCGAAAAAAACCCGCGAAAACACAGATAGAAATGAAATAATAAAATCGTAAAATCGGTGTAGCAAAAAAAAAGATAAATTAAAATGTCGGCATTTCCGTCCCGTCCTATGATTGGGTTCCATGGTGAGTATGTGGTCTTCAACTGCGGGTGAGGTCTTGTGTCTGGTCCTCAATTACCAATGTATTCATATGGGAAAATGCGTGAGCTCGGATTTAACAATGGAATTAGTCGTCAGGGAGACAGTATGTTTATAACCTTAAAATTTTAGATAATTTTCGTTTAATTTATCAACATTCTCGCAATTACGAATCTATAGCAATTTTCCACGACTAAAATAAGAATATTAATTTAACTTACTTTCTTTTGGTGTATGGCTCGATTCGTACGGCTATTGTTTCTAATTTAATTTCCCAAATTAAATAAACCCTGCAAGTGATAATAGTGAGCTTGACATGCTTATCTTATGGAAACAGTTTCAATAGTTTGGAGTTGATCCGGGGACAGTAAGGTAGTGAAAAGGTAGTCTAATATCTGCGCGGAGAAGATATTTTATAATATATCAATTTTGACAGTTCGACGACGTTTAATATTTGAGTTATTGGAAAAATAGAGCTGCCGCCTCGTCTGAAGTCGAACAGAGGATATTTAGGTAAATAAAAAGTAGCCTATCTACTCATTAAAAACATACAGTATCATCCTGCCAACGTTCATCAAAATCGGTTGAATAACTTTTGCGTGATGCGGTAACAGACAGACAAAATAACAATCAATGATGTGATTTGTCACATCATTGTATGTTATTTTGATTGTTAGAGTGCCAACAAAGGTCGCCTACTAAGATTAATTTTAACATACAGACAGACATGAATTTCAAAAAGAGTTATTTTAGACTCAGTGTCACTCCTAATATCCAAATTACAACTTTTTTGGAAATTGCTTCAATGTACATACATACAAGCGTCCTGCTAGAATTTTATGATATGTACAGATAAAGTAATGGATGCTGACTACCTGTGGCCTATTTTTATGTAACGCAAGTCAAACTGAAGACCGCTAAACCTTCTGGAAGTGAACATTTTTATAAACTTTAATATTTTGGTATTAAGCTATACGTAATACGAGTTAGATTTAATAACAACCATAAAACAATGTTGCTGCACACGTCGTGAAATCTTAATAACAAAACTGATAGAAATTAAAGCATTACGAAAAAGAATGCAATCTTTCGAAAACAATGACCCGATAGGGGTCCTTCGGGAATATATCTGATCCTAAATTTGAAATTTTAGTTTAGAAAATTGTATTTTGCGAAGAGGATTATGAAAATAATCAAAAATAAAAGCAATGCTAGCAAAGCAATGCCTAAATCCGCGATGGAATTATGATTGAAAAATCAATAATTTAAGTTTGCGTGCTACTAGAAATCTAATTATAGACTAGACGAAAAAATTATATTCACCTGCATTACATTATCCAATATCTACTCGTTATAGTATAATATAAACAAAAATACATCTTAAAAGAAAAACAATTCATAAACTTTCCAAAGCAGAAGTCTGGTTTTCGGCGTCACCACAGCACCTCCACTGCACTCACTAAAGTCACCGATGACATTAAGATCTCGATGGACAAAAAGAAAATCACTATTCTTGCCCTGATTGAGCTCAGTAAAGCTTACGACTCAGTGCAGATTGAATTACTCCTTGCCAAACTTAGGATATATAACCTAGCTCCATCCACCTTATCACTGTTCAGGTTGAAATTATGAATACCCTGGAGGTGTTAGATTAAATCAACGAGAGTAGAAAAAGGGAAAATTTTCTTTGTTATCTACAATTTTAGAAGTATTGTTGTGTCCGGTGTCGGAATTCTATCTCTTAGTTTATTCTGTGCTTCGTGGAATTTCTTCCACCCGGTAATAGCCACCCATATTCAGTACATCCGTTATAACTGCCTTGTAAAATTATTCTCTTTTATATCAATAAGGTTAATTTAATATCTCCGCTTCCATCTTCTCTGATAAAAAAGAATGAGCATTTCTGCATACAAAAGCACACACATGAATACATTGATTCATTCATTTCCGAATTATCAGAGACAAGCACTTTTCTTTTATCTCAAAATCCTTCCTTCATAGGCGTATGAAATAGAAGAGATACGTTACTACGTTTAGCAGGTAATCCTTCAGTACTGAATACTAAACGTAAGAAACAGGATCTTAAATAATGAGTTAGAGAAATATATCATAGTGTGTGTGTGTGTGTGTATATATATATATATATATATATATATATATATATATATATATCATAGTAGACGAATCGAATATTTAAGTAATACGGAAATTTTGTCAGATGATCCGATGACGAGCTCATTGTTTGAGATTTTAATGTGATTTAGTCAAGCTACTGAAGAACTGATACTACACCTGTGGTAGCGAGAGGAAAGGAGTGCCGAAAATATTTACTGAATATAAAAAAACGCGATTGATCGAAGAGGATGTAATTCACCGCGAGTGCATGCGGGGTCGTGGAACGAGCGGAGGCGAAATGGACAGAAGATCCTTCGACACATCTGACCAAATGCGCCCGTACTGCACTATTCACTACGTGAGTCTCCAAGAGGTCATGCATAAAACATGTCAGTAGAGGGAGGTGAGAAAGGGTTTGGGGGATTTGGCATGGGCGGCGTACGAGGACGATTCTCCAAAAGGGAAAAAGGTGAAGAATCCTAAGTTATTCTTCGCGCGAGAGAATGAGACTTATAGCGATTTTAGAGCAAAAGAAAAGAGGCAGTTGGAAGGGGTTCTTCATCTTACCGCCATGCATGAGTTTACTTCACAAACGCTCAATGCTCAAAGATTGGCAGCGTTACCGTACGATAATAATAAACTCTTGTGGTGGGTAGCACAGGTGTGATGTAGCAACCTTACGATATTGATTTATACAACGAGGAACACCATTTCACATCGCAGTAAATGTTCGATTTCTTCCAAAGGATGAACGATTTCATTCCATAATTAAAATTCAAAATATTGAAAATGCTTTAGAACTTAATAAAAAACGGAAAAATATTTTCATCGGTGCTTCAATGTTACCATGAATGATGCCATGAAACGTTCGCAGGCTAAAGTTAGCTCGTTTGGAAGTAAAAAAATAACACTCCTTCCGCAAGAGATAGGCAGCGTAAATATAATTTTGAAATTTATGTCATTAAATTATTTACGAAACTCGAATGCTCTCGGCGATAAAAATGCTAATGAAGACACGCGATTTATTTAAAGCTCTGATGTTCTCTCATTTCCATTCAATTCAAATGTATAACCGTTGAAGTGCTGAAGTTACGGATTATCCTTCCTTCTCAAAGCCCACACCATCGATGTATAAATTTTAACTTGCATAAGCGCGTGTAATAGAGCCGTAAGAGTAATACGACAGGTTTACTTGTACTCCGAACCATAGCTCGGAGTAGAGTGATAAAAGCGTTGTATTAGAAATTAATGTTAAGTGATAGGTTGAGAAAATTACACCATTTAAATCGTACTAGAAATGAATAGTGCAATAAAATGGCTTTAATGGTACAAGAAACACGAGTATCTATAGAAATTTATGGACTATGATGAATGATAGAATGAATTCTATCGAACCAAAATTGATGTATGCCAAATTCAGATAGGTACAGGTGGTGAAGTATATGAGAACGATGGAGATAAATAAAAGGAACATAAACAAAAAAAAATTGTTAAGACTACTAACGACTGTAACGTAGCGATAACTGCAAAAATTATCGACGCCAGTGTAGCCACTAACCAAAGGTTTCACAACAATAAAAATAAATATTTCAAAAAATAACCGGCGCAGAGAAATTTTAAATGGAAAAAATTAGCAAAGCAGCGAGTGAAAATGGCCTCGGGGTATCTGATATTGGCAAGAGGTTATACATCCAGCGGCTTCCCATTTGTACCACAGCTGAAAATCCTCGACTGAACTCTTCGAATCCGTTTTCTGGTTCTCGCTGACTTGAAGGAGACGGGACGCCTCCGGTGAAGAAGAGAGGAGCAAAAACGTGGAGGTGAGTACGTCGATCTTAAAAGGGTGTAAGAGAACCATGGAGGTTTTTGGGCATGAGAACAGACGTGCATGTACGCATGGGTGTGCCTCTTTCTCCCATCCCCTACTTCTCTCGACGCCTTAAAGCACGTCCCTTTCCTTCTTCCTGTTTTATTTATTCCTCCTCCTGTTGACGTATTATCTTCCGCGTCCTCTTCCCCTTTTATTCGTCTCCGAGAAGCCTATGAACACACACGTCTCTCTCCTCTGGAAGATGCGAGATACACAACAATTCTGGAGCTGTTTGTAAGAATCTCTTTTGCCAACTGAGTCTTTTAGACTTCGGAAGGTTTGATCCGTTTCTTCCCCACCTCGAATAGAAGATGATGGTATGATTTGCGCCGGGTTCTCCTTTAACATAAAGTTAAAAAAGTACGTTCGACTTACGCATTGAATTCGCCAACAAACGTGGTTCGACCTCAAAATGTCCGCCTCAATAACTTCGAATTTTGTTTTGGATGTAATGGTATATTATATGCCCTAATACAAAAGTCCCCAAACTTTTTCTAGAGATCCCCTAAAAGCAATTCTGGAAAACTAAATGTATATAATGAAGTTTCATACAAAAAATTTGTTTTTAAAAGTATTTTGGATCACTTTCAATTCATATGTATATCTAATAATGAGCCATTATTCATTAACAATCCATTCTGACGTAATATAAGTATTGACCAAAATAACGTTAAGGATTTTCTAAGATGGCTTTTGCAAATTTTAAAATGCGTGCCCCTTACAAATTCCGTGACCCCTGAGAGGTACACATCGCTGTTTAAAGACCGCCATTCTATTGTAGGTACTCCAAATTAATTTTTCCCATTTCCCAACATATAGCGATTTCAACTTAAAAAGCGATAAGGAAATAACACAATCCTTTCGCCGTCTACATTACATGTGATTTTGTACCCAAATTAGGTTGATTTTAAAATCCCAATCCAGAAAGGGCAAGATATTTCAGAGATGGACAGCATGAACGGTCCGTTTATTGAATAATTCCAATGCCGAATAACCACCGTGATTTCATGATTAAATTATTAAGTGTTATAAAATATTTCAATGCCGTACACATATTCCGCCTAAATATTCGGTTTTTCTTAAATGATTAACTTACATTATTATGAAAAATAACTGCCAATTCAGCAATGAAAGCTCCTTTAGGTAGCAATGGAATTCCACTACGTAATACCGTAAGAAAAATCATTAATCGTCATTAGTGAATCGAAAGGTCACTTCTCCCCGGGGTCAAATCAGTTTATCGAGGAATAAAATACATAGCTTGCTCATTTCCACCAGAAAACAATCATTCATAGGTCATCCATCATAATATCGGAATGAAATTTTCATCGCCGTGATGAAGCGTGACTTCACCCTTATTACGAAACTGTTTGACCTTCTCAGAGGGGGAATTTCTTAGCAGCTAAATCAAAAACATTGAAACAAATACGTTTCCTTTACTACCACTTTAACTACTTTAGTATTTAGCAAACGATTGACTAAATTACTATCCCAACGTTATCCTTACCTTTTTCTTCGTATAAACGAACATAATTAAAAGCTTTGAAAACTATTTGATTACTACCTAAGATAGAATTTATGATATTCTTTTCTATTCAAGCATATGTTTAAGTGTATTTTCGATATATATTTTGAATATTTTTTGTTGTCATTCTATATGACTTTTCTATGTTTGAAGTATATTCGTCCACTTCTCTGTGGGTATTTTCCAGCAACGTGGGTTTTTCTTTGTCAACCTTAAGTTGCAAAACATTTTTCCCATACATTACTCTTTCTTTCTGCCTTTAATTAATCGATGTTCATATAATAACGGCATACGAGATTAGGTGGAAAAAAGGTCCAATTGGGTCTAACCTCGCCAATAAAGCGAATCTATCTATCCATCCATCTATGCATTTAAAAATACATGCCATCCCAGTAAGAATTCAATAAATATCTTAATATTGAATAGCAAATCAGCTATGCCCATAATCAAGGTCAAGAGTCGCGTGAATAACTCATCCAGTCTCTAGGCCTATCAATTAAAAATATAATTCCAGTCACACACTGGCAATTATTTGCATCCCAGCCGGGCGCCATAATTAGAGATGCAACTCCTCAAGTATTCGCGGGATGGTAACCCTCCCTTGGTTCCATTCCCCTTAACCTCACCCGAGATCGCACGCAAATTATCTCATCATAATTTCATGCACTTTAATTTGACTTCACGCCACGATCACTAGCCAACGCCCAAGCAAAAGGTTTGTTGCCCCCCGGAAAAAAACCTGTTGTCTTCACCTTGAGCACGAACAGACACTTCCTCTGCCGAGAGTCGGGGCGCTTTTCTTTTTACAACCTCGCGAAAGTGAAGGGAGAAAGTAAGGAACGTTTATTATCCCACAAAAATTTACTAAGATCGGAAAGATCGTTAATAAAAGTTTCACTTACGTGGCTAGCGTTTCCAGGAAAGTAAGAGGAATAAATTACGCACGTTCGACGTACATTCTCACCAGTATTAATTTTCAAGATTTTTCGAGCTAAGAGAAAATTAATCATCATGAGAAATATCTCGAATTGCTAGAATGGGTTATTAAGGGGTTGCTTTTATGCATAAATTTTGTACGAAATTATACAATTTTCAACCTATACATTTTCCTCAAAAAGCTGCCACCTTTGCAAATGTTAGTTAGCACAAAATAAAAAATGAATTCCTGAAGATTTTATTTTGAGTTTTGTACAGAAATAGTTTCTGTATATATCTTAATTTTTCGCACCGCTTTATCGCTTCACTTCACGGGTGGTTTCTTGCAATGGAAGTTTTTTCCTAAGCTCATCTTCTCCCGGGGTTTAGTAACACTGCATCAACCAATTCATTCGTTTCCAAATACTTGAATGTTTAAAAATCTTGACCCGCATAAATCCCTACCATTCTTTTAATACGTACTTTTTGCAAGCGTGGTATGGACTAATCGTCACTTTTCTTTCTCAGAACACTAACAGTTATATTTCATCCGAATCAATTCCAAAGAAAGTTAGTTTTTTTTATTTTCCTATGCCCAAAACGGGGTTTTTTGCCTGCTGAGAAGCTTCAGATCTAGCTGAGAAAGTGGTAATGACGCTGAAGAAGAAGATGGAAAGAAAGGGAAGAGAAAGTGCGAGGTATTGAGGGATACACATCCAAAACAAGTTTTCGAAGAAAAATACTCCATTTTCGTTCCGGAGAATACGGACGATATACATGTGCGCGTCTTGAGCACGAAAGCGCGACTATGCAGACGTTCCGCCGCCTTGATTTATGCACCCCGACGCTCCCGTTAAAACATTTCGGGTCTTGTACGAGGAGAAGGAGGAGAGCGGTGGGTGGAGATGCTGAAAGGATGGCAGTGTCGGAGGGGGAGGTAGGTGGACGGAACCGCAGGACGCAGCAATAACTCAAGGACCACCTATTGCTTCTTCCACTTCTTCTTTTCCACTTCCATCCCGATCTACCTACGCACACCCCTTTTCCAACCGTGGGAACCAGTTCAACAATTGCCGCGGAATTGCGTCATCGAATTTCTCGCGTGACGTCATCCGCCCAGCTAATCCACCCACACTCGCTGTCGCCTTTTACCTTTTACACCTCTTTCTTTTCCTTCTCATTACTTCTCATGAATATACTAAGTCCTATTTTCCGTCTCAGTCTTACTGAACGCGGAAAATTAGGAATTAAACATATACAAAAGTTTTGCCTCAGGTCCTTTCGCATATTTTTCTGCTTCCCTCACTTACCCCGATCTACGTTCCTCTATTCGCAAAAACCTCTAGGCGATGGCAAATGAGCTAATTAAGTCGGAAGACATTGGGATAAAAATTATTCAGATTTGGTGTGGTGGACTCTCGGATTGCCAGGTGGGTAGCGTGTCTGTCTTTCATCAAAGCGGTCTCGAGTTCGATTCTCGGTGCGAAATGACTTAAGCTGTAGAAAAACTTTTAACGATACAAATACCTAGTTTCCTGAGTGTTTGCGAAAGGAGAAAAAAGGAGGCTTGAATGTAATCTCTGAGTCGTTACTTGCCTTAATATCATTGTCAGGTTTAAAGAAGAAGTAATGGTCAATCATTTATTACGATTTTAATCGAACTTAGAATAAGCCATCGTAGATATAATACGGGTATTTTTCTATCGATTTTAAGTCAATGTTTACCTGATTATCTAACACAACTAGAACTCACTAAGTCATATAAATTAGCATGTTCAACACAAAAATCATTGCCTTCAGCTAACTAACAATGACTGATACATCAGATTTAACCCCCTACATATAGAAAATAAAATGCATATCCAACTGTACAAGGTATTAGAAACAAGTGTGGCATAAATATTATTGATTCGGCCCTTTATAGGCATGATGTTTCGTTGTGGTGACGAAAATAATAATCAAACCGCCTATTGGAAACATTTCTGTTAACCTTCATGGCCTGCATTTTTATCGCTTGATAAGATTAACTAAGAAAACATTTAATGAATAACGCAACATCAATTATCAATTATTTTCAATAATCATTCAAAGAAGTAATCTTAACAATATATTTGGCACATCGTCATTACGCGAAAATTAAGAGATTCCAAAACAACAAATCAAATGCGTTAATAGCAATTCCAGAGTAGAAGCCGATATTAGCCTTAATCCATCTTTATTAAATTCACTTCGTTGCATACATATCAGTATATAAGGACGAGTTTTCACGTAAGAGTGATTGAGTTATCCGAGAAAACCAGTGGTTTTAATGATAACTATTTTTACGGAATACAAAATGCATGGTACCTATTCAAGTATTAGACCCTTTTCTATTTCAGATTTATTTTATTTCTTCGATTAGTTTTTTTATTACTCGAGCGTGGGATATTTAAAGTATCTTCTCGAATATGGAGTAAGATACTTTAGCCTCTTTGAATGGTAATGTGTTGTTGGCCATCGTAAATCCTAATGAACGAAGGCCGACTTCAACGCCACAATACATCCTGCATTTATATGTAGCACTTGATTGATTCAATACTGTTAAATATTTATAGCAATGCAATTTGTATCCTTATGATTTACGGGAACATATACTGAATACGTTTTGTTCCACACCATTAAAATCTTTAGATGGGCTTTCAATAGTGTATTTAATTCAATTCCTTAGAAACGTTCGATAAATGTTTGACGTAGTTACAAATTATCTACCAAACTATGAATAAATCTTTACATCTAAAATAATTTAATTTTCAGAAAAAAATCGAAAAGATGGATGGTCAGTTCAAAAAATCACTTTTTTCCATACGTCTTCATTTGATTTCCATGGAAGATGAATTCAAGCCGCGCGAACGCCTTTACATACCAACTTATACAGTGGAAATGATAATTGGTCATACTCATCGACGTATAGCGTAATTTATGACATTCTTATTTCATAAATGAAGGATAGATATTAGTGAAATTTTCGTCTAAGAGAGCTTTACTACGGAAAATATTCATCTTGAAAAATGAGTGCGCGTGAAGTTTAGCCGAAACAGTTCGTGTAGTTGCGAACGCTTTTCCGGTTGTGTTCTTTCCTTCTATCAGTTTCACCTCTTATTAATCATCATTAATCTTTTATTATACCGCCGGATGATTAATCCAATCGCGTCAAATTATCTGTTTGGAGATGGGCATTTAGCAACGGTAAATCAATTCTCCGGCCGCCAAGGTCTCTCTCTGGTAGACATCTCAGCCGCTCAAACGAGAACAAACGCCTTTCCGCCACCTACTTCAACAAACTCCACATCCTTCGGCCGCGGAGGGAAAGGGAGCAATTAACCGGACATCATCTCCGAGCTCTCCAAAAGTAAAATAATAACCGAGTCGGGGGTGATATCCTTACGCCATCTCAAATGATTGCCGCCTACGTCAGTTGTGACCTCCGTCAAAGACATCCCTTCCCTGAGACCCTTTCGCACGTTCGCCCCGATGAAGTATGATTACCGTCGATCAATATCGCGGGTTATGTTTTTTTCCCTCATCACGCTCTCCATTACAGAAGTCCCGCTGATGAATAGCCTCCCATTCCTTCTCATGCCCAATTCGACAAAATCGCCGCAGTTTATAATTAAGTCCCAGTGACTAAACCCATAGCTATTTAGTCGCGTTTTGGTCCTTTTTTCGATAGCAGATTTAGATATGGCTTTTTATCACCGCCGATTTTTTGCGCACGTTGGGTCTCATCACGAGAAACAAAAGCCTATGAGTCGTAAGGGATGGAATTGGGTGGGGTCTGCACTGCGTTTTGTGGCGCACCTAGCAAGTTTGCTTGCTATAGTCGACAGCCTTCGGGGAGACGAGTTTCTTCGGCCCTCCCACAGCTCCCCTCCTCCATGCCTATCTCTCACTTTATCCGCACCTTTTTCCCTCTTACGCCACACCCTTTAATTCGCCACCACCCAAACTCATTCCCTCCCCTTCTTACCCTTCTCGTCGTCTTAATGAATTACTAACTAGATAGTTGTAACTCTATATTTTTTCCTTATCAGCACCCTGATTTCCTACCTGTTCCGCTTCTCAACACTTTAGCCAACCTTCGGCTTTTTCGGCCAGATCGGTAATTCCACTACTTGGTTTCGCTACCTTTCCTGCAAGCCTTCCTCGCTCTCTTTGCTTTACTTAATTTCTCATCGATTACTTGACTCCTTCTTTGGTGCTTCACAAGTGATGTTAAATAACACTACACTCGTTTTGATAATTTTTTTTCGATATATAGGAAACAATGATAAATAATGAATTTATTTCCGAACTTAGGAGAATCTGATGAGATAGGGAGGCTCACCAAGAACTTCCATTCCAATCGGTCGACCAAAGTTTTTAGTTCCTCGTCTATATGATACTTTGAGAAACGAGAAAACCTAAAGATTTTGTTGGCCTACAGAGGCGATCGATATGATGCAGAATTCATTTCAATGGAAGAAAAATGATGGTGCTTTTCTAACATTTTATATAAAAATAAATTGTCTTTCCACTTTTTCTTATATCTTGAGCTACTCTGACTAGTCTATATTATTTTCGCTTTATTTTCTGCACAATTTATTACGATTTTAATCGAACATAGAATAAGCCATCGTAGATATAATACGGGTATTTTTCTATCGATTTTAAGTCAATGTTTACCTGATTATCTAACACAACTAGAACTCACTAAGTCATATAAATTAGCATGTTCAACACAAAAATCATTGCCTTCANCAAAATTTTTGTCAAGATCTTCCTTCAAACAAATTGTTAGCTAACGATTTCAAGCAATTTGACTGTTAGAGGTAAAATTTTGTAGTTAAATAAATGAATAAGTGTATTCTCAATGAAACGTTTGTTTAAATTCTTCATTTTCAACACTCTGAATGACATATTTTCCATCCTTTCTGCCTAAATAAAATATATACTACAAAAAGAATAATGAACTTAACAACAAAAACTATGGATCACTATAGATACTTTATCAGCTCCGAATAGAAATGTCAGGTCATTAAGATTCTTACCATAGAATGACGAGTATTAAAATGTGTACTCTCTCATTTTTCTTCCTAGATCTTTCTTTTCATCCGCTTGGGATGGCATCTGAAGAAACGATCAAGTCCCTTGTTTCTCTTCCTTCCCTTGAATCTCATCCTTCGTCCACATCCATTCTTCAGCATCCCTTTCCCTACTCCCACGTTTTCTCGAATTAAGCATGAATTCGACCCAAAGGCATTATCCTATCCTACGTCTTTTCTTCTGCACGATCGTCATCTCTGTCTCTGTCAACCAACTGCGTCAGAGTAACTCCTCCTTAAAAAACTCATAAATGGTTACGCCCAGATATATTTCGGATTTTACGCACGTGTGTGCCTGAGAGATTTAATTGATAATTATGATGATAATGAGTAATAAGACCCATTTTTTATATATCATAAACGAAAATGCGCCTAATCTAATAAAAAATCAAGAACTAGAAAAAAAGGAGAAAAAACAGTGGTAATAGATACAGAAGCGTAAACTCGGGAAATTTCCACGGAAGAACGCTTACCTCGGAAAAATATAGCAGAGGAAGACTTCGTAGACGCCACCTTTCCGCACGAAACATAAAATAAGTATGTTTCGTGGCTAATAAATTGTAAAGATGATGAATAATAAATTGTAAAGATGAACATTCCAAGTAAGATGGTTTACTGCGTTCCAAATTATAGTTAATCAACGCCTAGCACTTAGAAAAAGTATTCAGGAAAAATGTTTCCAACGGAAACCTTGACTTGCATAAATACCAGATAAGAAGTAAAACAATAATATTTTGTCGAGAAATGTTGTTTACTTACATTTCAGTTGCATAATATTTGGATATCATCTTTTAATTGCATTCGTACCAGAAAGCATTTTCATTAAGATACATTAACATTTTTGGCTCACTGATATTGAAATAACCTGATTACGAAAGCGTTATTTTAAGTTTCAGTAGTTTAATCGCCGGAAGAACTAGTTAAGACATATCATTGGGGAAAATGTTCGTACACATAGGGAAAAATAGATATGAATTTTTAAAGAAATTTCTTGAGATGATCCAATTAAATTAACGACTTTTCAGAGAAGGCAATATTACAAGAAGCGCTAAGCTTATAACTTGTTAGTTTATGATAGTAGAACTAGATATACTGTCTGAAACGATTTTTAGAAAATACATCCAAAATTCCTCTTATATAATATGCAAGACGTTTAACATTATCTATAAGGGGAACATTTGAAGACGATAAGATCTTAATAAAACAATATTAGCTCAAACAGGCGCTAATATGAAAGGCGAAAGAGTTATAAAAATTAAGAATTGAGTGGAGAAGTCAGTGGTCCACATCATGGAGTATGAAAATATATAAATGCATAAAATAAGTTTCTGGCATGTACTACGAGTAACTGCAAAACTAAGAGTAGCAAATAATTGCATAAATATAGGGATAAATAGTGAGTAAAAAGCAATGAGAAAACCCAAAAAGAGCTATATGACGCGGGAACAAAAGCGTAAGGACAAAAGAGGACCGTAAGAGGAAGCTGTTCGAGAGAACACGTTGAAAATCACAAGTTCCAGCGGACCCTGACAAAATACTGCACGAGGCACAGTGGCCATTTCAGTTAACTCGAAATGTCTTTCCGTCAAATCCTCCGCCTCTAGCGACAGAGAAAATATTCGGAAATTACCGCATTCCTCTGGAAGGAGTTAATTACTCCGGTCTCTAGTCGGTGGATTTTCGGATGAATGCTGCAGGAAAGAGCTCTGGACATGAGGGTAAACGCGGAAGAATCCGAAGAGAAGCGAGGGGTGAATTTTCAAACTGGGGCACATCGCAGAGAGATTGTGTCATAAAGCAAGAGGAGATATCGTGCTTACAATAAACTCTCAAGCTGAGAGAAGCTTCAAATGAACGGGAATTGTCCGTTACTTAGGAAATGGAACGGGAAACGCATCAAATTAAACAGCCTCAAATATAAAATAAAATATGGCAATGCGTATTCTTGGCAAACGTTGGCAATGAAATAATTTCAAGAACTTTTAAGAAAGAATAAAAGCGAATTGGAGAGAATATTGAATGAAATGATACTTTAACTGAATTATTCCCGAGGTTGTATTCCGTTTTCTGGAGAAATAAAGGGGAAAAAGATGCACTTACGATGGACGAATACAATATTGCACCATGACGCAACTAATGTCATTCGTTCTTTTTACATTCATCGCAACGCCTGCTACGTGACTTGCTAAAAGCAAAACAACGGCTATGAGAACACTATGGACAATTAATGACTTAAAGCCCAGAAATTGCTCTAGAACCGTAGAAAGCCTTATAAATGAAAGCCAATCGAGGGAATTACTTGTTTTACGACGAAAGGCCTTTCATTAAAGCAAGTATAAAATAAAAACATCAGAACAGCAGCCCGCGCTAATTTGGCGAGGGGAAAACCCTCGCGCGTGATGAGATCGTTTAAAAAGGGCCCAATGAATGTTAAAGAAGGAAACGATAGAGGTGGTCGGGGGTAAAGGGGACGTCAAAAGGATGAGGAGGCAGGTTCGAGGGAGGGCAGAATATTCGGTTTAACATAGAATTGGGAGGGGAAATGAGTGGAGAGCAGATGAAGGAAAAGGGAGTGGGGCTGAAGATAGAGACTTCCAAGACATTCGTTTTTTGGGGGACCTGTCTCCGCCCCTTTATTGGTGCTAATGCCCCAGGGTTCCTTCTTAGGACCCCTTCTTTTAACCACATCGACGATTCCGATTCGAGTCACGGGATAGGAAAGAATGGAGACGAAAGGTGGACGGAAGGGGGCGAATAGAGTTGGTGGTGAGGGAATGTCAATGCAGGGGTGCAGTGGATAGGCGCTTGGGTAGTAAGGGTGCGGCAAAGCTTGATGAGCTAGGAGGTGGAGAAGGTTATTTGGAATTCTCTCTCGCATTTCGCGATTCCGCACACTTCCGACTAAGGCCATCCAACTCCATCTCTGTGCAGTTTTTCGTCTCTGAAGCTAATAACGTGGACATCGATTCACCTGACGGACTTCGATTAGGAAAGTATGGGATCCTGGCAGCTCATTTATGCTCTCGGAAGTTTATATCTTTCCCTTGGTAAGAACAGCCAAAACTTCCTGTAAGTCGCTAAAACTTTATATCTACAGAACTCACAATATCTTCGCAACAGCAACAACATATCAATAAAAAAGTTAATTTGCTATAAATTACCCCATTTCTTATGGAGTATACACAAGTAAATAATTAAATAATTATTCAATGCTTTTTAACCCATTTTCTACAATATGATAATCCTACACAGTAACCAAAATTCCAAATTATGTATAAGCTACACAAGTACTTGTATTGACTTTGTGCATATATGAATTAATAAGATCCTAATAACATTAAATTGTTCAGATTTTTTAAGATAATAATAGTTTTTCTGTTCAAAAACTTATTGGGTTAAATCCTCAGTGAAATACATCTATAACTGACAATCTAACAAAAGAGAGACATTGGCTGATTATTATTTTTTCGCATTCAATTTTCATCACTTTAATTCCAGCATAATGGACGCTCAATACATCGTTTTTATTGAATACATCATTATATGAACACATACTCGTTTACACTGTTATATTCTGACCATTACACCCAATCGCTTACATCTCCCTTCAACGTAATAAAAATTCATTACTAAAATTATGAATACTTATCGCCATGCCCATACCTAAAAAGTGCTTATTTTTAGCTATAAACTTAAATCACTAAGAGTTTACTTTGTCTTTTAAACTTCCTTACAACCATTAACTCTCAGCGGATAATTTCGAATTCTAAACACACATTTGTCGTTCAGCTTGAATCATACATGGTCTAATTCACTCTGAGTATCTTTAGGAGGACCCCGCAACATCAATGCCAAAATCCATTAATTCAATAGCAGTTACACTACTCAAATAAAATATTAACAGCAGAAGTTGATGGGGGAGTTGCCGACAAGTTTTCATTCGAGAATTAAAAATGGTTCAGCGAATGCAATACCATTAGTTAAAGAAGTATTACGAAAAATTCGCAAGAGTTGTCCAGATGCTTAGGGACATAGGAATCGTCTTTAGATGAAAACTGATTCCTACGTCAGAGGAAAATAAATTCAGAGAAAGTGCGTTCTTGGAAGACATAGTAGATATAATGCTGCTTTCCTGTTAGAACGACCGACTTAAGAAAAATAGACCGGGAAAGAGATGCAAGGACTGAAATTTAGGGGAGTAATTCAGTAGATATAGATTCTCCTCTTGATGGTACCATCCAGTCATATCAAATGAATACATTCTATTTATTGCAGATGTTTTTAAATATTTTTTCATAACATATATAGAAAATATTTTTGAAGTTCTGAAATCATAAGTGTTGCAGCATCTAAGTCGTTAAGTTTCAAATATCCAAATTCTATGGATGCAATAAAATTTTAAAAGCAATTGTTGAGGCTAGCGTATTTCAACGATAATATAATGTGATCTTAGTAATCGCATAAAACAAAAATTACAGAATGTTACACATCAACAAAATGTTTAAAATCTTCAGGAAAACGAAGATATACTCGGGAAAATGACAAGTGTGGGCACGATGTATTGGGGCTCGACAGTATTACTATTTTTAAAGGTGAAAGCGCCCTCTGGTTTCCCATAATATATTTCGATCTCTCCCTATTACTTGTAGAATCTTGCGGCGATTATTTGGAATGATATTAATTCAAGAATATCCTAAATATTTCCAGCCATACATAAAAAAGTTTTCACCTTTTTCTTAAATCGATAACGTTCTAAATATTCGCCCATGAGATGAGGAATAGTATGAATACAAAAAAATTTGGACGGAGTGATTAATTTGATGAGATACAATAACCACTCACTTGTTATAAAGTATACTCACAAATAGATCGAGCAAAAAATAAAACAATCGCCTCGTTATATCTGGAACAGTTCCCGGAAGTGGAGAGAATTGCGATGGATAGTGATTGATGGATTCCGTCATATCCCGCGAGCGTTAAGTGCTCCACATGCGCGCCCTTAGATCTAATCCTTCTATCCGATGCCATAATCTAACGGATGAAATATCTTTCTCCTCGCCTCGTTTTACGATGCAATCCCCTGTCGCTACGCCGCATTTGATTTACGATATCCCTATTTTCCCTTCTCTTCTTTCCATTCCGATGCCTCTCCACTCCTACGTCCGCCCACTTATTTTATCGGAAAACTGTGATCCCCGATTCACTGCGCGTGTTATTAGAGAAATAGAGTATCGGTCCTAGAAAAAGGTTAAAAATAAAACAAAGAATAATGGTAGTGGAGAAGGGGAGACATTGGGGAAAATAGCAGTAAAGAAAATGCGAGGACTACCAGTTTGGCTTTGAAAGTCGAAGTGCTATTCCAGAAAAGGTTCAATGGTTGCTGTCTCCGACGTAACGACGGCTCGTTGCAGTGGCTGCGTGAGGGAAGGGTAAAAAAGATCGGGTTAAACGAGAGAAAGAATAGATATAGGTGAATTTCTTTCCTTAAGCGCGATTCTTGGAATTAAAGAGGGAGGCAAATGAGAGAATATATGGAAGAGAAAGGAGAATAATGAAAGAAGTAGAAAAAATGGAGACATCTAGGATAAATCGCGTTGTTTCGAACCCTCCTCCATATATTGTAGTTTCAAACAAAAGGGCGAAAGTAAGGAAGAAAGAATCTAAAAGGGAATAATGTTGGTGAAAGAAGATAGGCGTGAAAAAGTGAAACAGTGTACGGATAGCAAAACATCAATTAGCAAGCAATGAAAATTTCAAAGAGCTGAAAGGCGTTCCTTAGAATAATAGAGATAGAAAGAGTACAGGATTAGAGGAGTAAGAATAATAGAATAGAAAGAATTGAAACTGAGAGATATTCTTTTTCTTCGTTGTAACTATTTAGAGCTGAGTTCGACAGAATTCCGACTCAAGAGACTAGTTTATCCCTGAAAAGAACCTTATAATTATTCGAGAGCAAGAAATAAATTTCTCCAATCTACAAAATTTTGACAATTGGACACGAAAATTATAGCTATCTGGCTTTTTGAAAATTACCCCAAAAAATATAAAATAGCCCCTCGCACATTTTTAACGCGCGAAATTTGTATTGAAAAGTTGAGATATGTTATTTCTCTCCCTCTTATTCTCAACGGCATCGCCCTTTTTCGGGGGAAGAAATTAGATTCTTCGCCTGCCTAGGATAAACAGAAGGTGTTGGAAACGTTTCATGGTAATGGTAATTTCATGGTATCCAATCAATTCTTCTCATATTTTTCTAGGGAAATACTTCTCTCGAGAATAAGAGAGAGAGAAATAACCTATCTGCTTTTGACTACCTTTACGAAGCGCCTAGGAGTGTTCTGTAAACATTTTTTATGGTGATACTTTGTTTTGAGGAAAAAAGAAGCAAAAGATGTTTTTGGTCGATCGAACAGTCGGACTGTAGGCATATTTTCACTGAGTCAGCAGGATAAAGATGAGAAACCACTTCAGCCTGAGCGTGAAAATACAATGATGGTATGTGGTGAGGGGTCGCAATGAGGCATCATATTTGTTGCATCGGCGCTAAAAATCATAGCAAACTTTGATGAAATTATCGAATTTTCCAATGGTAAATTTTGAAATTGCGCAATGTAGATGAATGAGAAAATAAGAAGATGAAACTAATCCGTCAGAAAGGCAAATCTAAAATTTGAAGTGATTCGTATTTATGAATGTTATGAAATCATAAAGCGAAATCATATCGTATATTTTCTAGTATACCACCGTTCATGTCACCTTATCTTGATGATCAAACACTATCCTTACTTCTTTTGGTTCAGTACAGAGGTAATGTTTCTTAATGCTAATTTTCCCAGTCGAGTTATAGGCTATGATAATATGCAAACTAACGAGGCATGAGTGATCCTGAATGATGGCATTTAATTAAGCCTCCATTTATCTAATGTTGTAAGAAGTCATATTCAAAGGATCATTGTACAACCCTTAGATGGGTAGTTCCACTCACAGGATTCTGGTTCAGAGAGGAAAATAAGTCGAAACTACCTCACTCCTCATCTTGCCTCATCCCCCCTCCATAAGTTTCGGTAGCTAATGGTAGAGGATTTGAATATCTAACCAACTCTCTTTATGATGACTATGGAGACAGACATTAAAACCATTCCATAATAGATCGAAAGTCTTTCAAATGGAATCATCCAATAGCATTTTATTGAAATAGCTAACAGGACAGGGTTCTTTCAAATATTTCGTCCCAACAACCAATTAAGGAAGAAAAGAATAGCTACCTGCCCATAAACATCCCTTGCTTTCTCTCCCTTCATCCTTTACCCGCCTACTCTTCGACCCTTGCTTCTCGCGTTACCGACTGATTAAAGTAACCAGATTACGATTTGATCCTTATCATTAGACTCCCTTGCCATACTTCCATTGTCCTTTAATCAATTCGAGAGCTCGCGGAAGAAGAGAGAGAGAGCCGCTCCTAATTAGGGCCCCAAAAGGGGAACGGAAATATGTTTAAAGAGAGGAAGAGAGAAGCAAAAGGCGCCTGGGTTTTAGATTGAAGGGTGTCGAAATACCGATACCTTCCCTCTGAAAACGTCTTTTGTATATTTTTTCTTTCTTCAGATCGAAGCGATTGGATTCCGGATCATCGAAAGAGATAAGAGATAGCAGGAGAAGGATGAAAATGGGAGGAAAAAAGAGGATGTAATCGATACAAGAGTTTTAGCGCGGAAAGAAAGAGAAGATATCGGAGGTGGGACAGCGAAAAGGCGGGCGAGCACATCTGGGAGATTCGCCTTGGTACATGTCAGTTGGAGAGGGAGGGAAAAAGAGATAAGTGAGGGACGAAGGCGATGAAAGAAGCCAGAGAGAGGAGAATTGAGGTATTAAAAGGAAAAGGAGAGATAAAAGGGTTGATGGAAACTCTTTGATTGGGGACGGATCAAAATTAAAGCTCGAAAGAGGGGCAGAATAATGAAGGAGAGGATGTAAAAAGAGAAACATTCCTCTCATTTTCGTAAAAGAGATTTACTATGTGTCACTTTCAACGAAGAGTGAAAGACCTCGATCGAGACTTCTAATCCGATTCACTCCTGTTGTTCTTGTTTACTTTAAGTTTCTTGTAACATTTTCCACCAAGACGAAAATGTTACAGATCATTGAATACGCAAAATGATAACAATTAGAATATTAAAATCTAACCGAACGAATACACACGTATATTCCCCACAGCGGAAGAATTTCCTGAATATGTTTACATCCTTTCCACTTTAAATGCTCGTAACGGATGCTGCCTACACCCGAAGTGGTACAAATTAGCGGTTCAACGGCATTCTATAATGAAAGGAACAAGACAAAACTTATACTCGTTACCACGTTCGTTGGTCGTCACCACGTAAGGTTAGTTAAGCCTCTGTCTTCTCTTGTCTTATTCCTTTCATTATGAATAGCTACCACAAAGTCGAGGCCGATGTTGTACATTAAAGCCTACAAGAGAAGGCTACATGTAATGGGAATTCATTACTATTCCTTCAGAAGTTCTATATTGCAGAAGTAAACCATCCATTGAAAGCATTTCTTCTATTTTTGCTATGTGACATGCTGCAGCTAATTTACAAGATTGGGTGTAAATAATATATTTTCAGAATGTAAAAGGTAAACTTCAAAATCAAGTTTAAGTTCTTCCTTGTGACTGCCCACTCCTTGTGTGAGATATAGGTAGGTATAGATACATTTTATTACACGATTTCACCAGAGGTTGAAAATGTACTCTTGGAAAATAGAGTAATGATTAAATTGTCTCTCTTTTCCATCTTTTAATATCAGAAAAACCAAGTTTATTAGTTATCTAAATATTGGGAAACATTAAAGGAATAATATTCATTACCTGAATATTTACGCTGGATTTCTCTTTGATCTGGAAATAGCTTTGTCACTGCTCGCATTTACTAATTTTCCGCCCAATGCATTCGTAAGAATCATCATGTACAAATTGTCGTGTATCTTACGATTTCCTTCTATATTTTTTCAGTTACTGAATGTTTCATTATTTTTGCTCAATTTTTCTCGCACATTTTGGAACTCCTCCAAATTAAGGTTGGTCGTCTTATTATAACCGATGTACCATAACAACAAATCAACTGTATATGAAAAGTTGGCAGCACACATTTGTTAGGCCGAAAGGCACACCAAATACAATGGGCTGAAAGGATAAGAAAACACATAAAACCTCTCCAATGTGCGACATCGAAGGCTAATAAATCTTTATATTGACCTACACTCGATAAATGGTAAGCGTATGGGATCCACCTCAAACGAGAAACAAGAGAGACGAGGAAAAGTGGTCGTTTTCGAGGTATGGCCAATGCTGAGAGAAAGGCATAAAAAGAAATAGAGAAAGGAAATAGCTCCGTATAAAGGGATGGAATTCTAACGGCTTCTGGAAGAAGAAAGAATGAAAAGGAGAAGGAGGAGTAGGCTTCCAGGACAGGTTCCGCAACGAACAAGGGTGGAGTGCAAACACATAAGGCAAGAAGTATCTGATAGTGAAAAGTCGATAAAGGAAATAAACGTTAGGAAAGTTTAACAAAAAATAGCGTAAATATGTTTTGAAGAAGAATAGAACAGAAGAGAAATTGAGAAAATAAAAAAACCAATACCCTGGGTGAGAATCAATTAATAAGAAATGACACAATAAACTCCTGAATGGATTATACGTAAATGCCATTCTTCAAGAAAAATTATTTTGGGGGAGAAAAAATCTGTGGTGACTTGGATTGAGAAACAAAAATGAGAAAAATTCAGGGCAAAAAACGCAGGAAATTTTCTTAAGTTTGTTGCCAAGTTAGGTCATTACACAAACAGAGAAATAGTGAAATTGAAATTACATTTAATGAAAGCTTTCATGCTATACTTAATGGAACTTATCTGTTCAGTAAAACCCGTTTAAAACGCTCCCGTTTGGGACGCTACTCTGCTTAATCGGCGGTTTTGTTCCTGTCCCTTTCACACAAAACAGAGCAAAAATACCACTTAAGACGATCTGCTAACAGCTAACAAGGTTTTTCCCGTCCCCAAAATGAACTGCAATCCGCTATAGTAAATCGTCCGCCTCATAAGATGAAAAGAAAATTGGAACACGGCTGTTAAGGAATTACAGGTTTAAAAACAGCCATTTGTCTACAAACGCAAGTTCCATTGTCGATAAACGGCTTACGGAGTGTTTTTAAACTACTCATTTGATAAGCCAAAAATTGTTGATATTATGTGTACCGCCGTCCTCCGCTCTCCTTTGCTGCTTCACTTTGTCTCTAAAACGGTTCCTTCTGACTCTCTTTTGTGCAAAAACTAATTCTGAGACTAGCTCTGATACATAGCGAGAACTTCCCCATCAAATTCGCCTCGTGGCAGAACGTTAGACAAATCGGCGCTTGTTGGTGTATTATATCATTGCAATCTTATGTAGTAGACATTTTAAACAAGCCAGTGAAAGTGCAATGATTTTTGTGCTGTTGAACGTAATCTTTGAGAGATCGTGTGCCCTCTGTGACGGCCTTCTACAACCGCTGTTAAAAAATTCTTTCCTAATTACGTATCAGTTACAAATTACTCCATTAAAGTACAATTTACCGAATTGAGTAAAAATTGAATTTGCGCTATTTGCCTGAAAATTTCTGACCATTCTTCAAAAATATGACGAGAAGGCAGCCAGTATGACACAATCATAGTTCGTGGACTCTGTAGATAACAAATCTTCAGCTGTGGCAAATAAAGTAAACTAAAGAAGGCTCCCATTTGCTTTAGGGTTTATGGCACTCATTTAAAAGCTAAATAGCCAAAAAAAAAAACGTTACCTTTTACTTTTCAACGTAAAAGAAATAAAAAGTTGTCATATTCCGGTCATAAAGCTCTCTCTATAAAAGTGGTTATACTCGGTCCCCTGAAAAAGCTTCTTTGCTGGGTTTTACTGAATTTATTAGTTCTAGAATGGAGGCACACGTTATTTTTTTAACGAGAGGAATCCCCTGGAAATATACATATGACCGATATTCTGCATCCATACTGTGGTAAAGCTCACGACAATCATATGCAAAACAATGGAGCCACTGATAATTCTCGCCAACAGAAAGATTTTCTTCACTTGACCATTTAATTCAATTATAAATGGATATAGAATATTGTAGTAAAGGAAGTTAATTTTATTATTAAGATTGAGAAAATGTAGCATTGCCTTATTATATGCGAAATAAATATCTGAAATCCTTGTGTCTTAGTGTCTATATTGTCCTTTCCTACTTTTCCTGGTTGAAACGCAATAGAAACAGATACATCGGATCTACCGGTTCTTCGCTGAAAGCAATAGAAATGGCACTTACTTTCCCAGGGTGTAGCTAATCACCACGTATGTAATTCTATGAGTAATCTCGATATCTCAATTTTCTCTAACTAAAGCTTAAAACGATTACACTAGAATATTATATTTATATTTTGATGGCTGTCAGAGATCTTTCATCCGTCCAGTATTTCCTTCTGCAGGCTCTGATTTATGGATTTGCAATGACATGCATGATATGATTATTCCTTTCGATTATCTACCGTGCAACCAACCATATACATCGAATAATAACAATATCAAACCGGTGAAAATATAAAATGAATTGAATTACCTAATCATCTATCAAGGTTTTACCGTAAGGAAAACTTTTTGCGTTAGATTGATAATAAGTGACAAAGATAATAATAGATAAGCGTGTCTTACTGAAGGGAATTTCGCATTTCTGAATGATATCCAACGTCAAAAATTAGTCTTATATTTGATATGATTTCTAAGACGAATTTTTCACTGACGAGCAAAAAATATGCCTAAATTCTTGCAATGTAGTCTACAAAGATTATAGGCTATGAGATCTGTTCGGGAACTGTTTACTAGCTGGAGAAATGATTTTGAGAAAAACTGCCTTTGATACCGCAATACAGTAGTTCGTTGTTGCAATCAATTGAAACTTTATCACTTTTGAATTTGCAGCAAATAGTGAGATCAATATCTAAATCACTCAGAGTCGATATTCTAAACTTTTTTTTAAAAGTGTTATAAAAGATGTAAGCTTAATAAAAATATCTAAATTTATAATTCTACAAAGTTCATAAAAGTCACAGTAATAACTCGTTCTTACCTAAGTAATATGCACAATACGTGGGAAGTAGGGGCCTTAATAAAGTGGTAACCCATACTATATTGTACGGAAAAAGAATTTTTAATATTTACTTCATATAATATATTCTTCATTCTGTGCCTGACGATGAAGCAACTCCGAAACATAAGGCGCAGTTTGTTTAAAATTTTTATTTTGTGGTTTAAGGTTACATAGATCCACTAGTAGGAGATAAAAGGCTTATATCTTCGCAAAAATCATATACAAATTAAACTAACGTATTATCGACAATATATCTGAAATTCTTCATAAAAATACTGAACGATAGATTTACTCGTATTACAGAAGGATAAAATAGAAGATAACGATAGGATTCGCAGTATTAGAACATTTCGTGTTTAAAAATGCAAAAAGTGGAATAAATATCAAATATAGGGATAGTATAATGGAAGAGAGAGTAATTAGAAAAGCTAGAGGTAAAAGTAAGCGGACGTGGAGTGTGTGCCAAGTGATAGGAGAGAAGGAAACAAAAAATCTAACACGGTAAGAGCTTTAGTAGTAAGATAGGGATAGAGCTTTCGGTGTTTAGGGTTCGAGGGGCAAATATGAAGAGGGAAAAATAAAGACGGTTATTTGTGGTGGGCACGGATGTCGACGCGAAGAAGGGATCGAAGGGAAGGGGGCTGCTAGGCGGTAAAGTTACGAGTCCTTAGGGGGATAGGAAGAAATCAAGTGGAATTGACCCGAGGGGAGAGGGAGATAGCAAGAGAGGAGCGGTTGCGGATTTTTAAGGGAAACTGAAGGGATTGCTTCCGAGTGGTCGGAGGGAGCATCTTTTTCCTTAAGAAAATTGACCTGCCATACAAGGATAACCCGCTCCAAATAAGAACATTCGTCAAGATTCTCTCTGTTCCTCTCTATTTCGAGCCTGCCTACGAAATGTTCGATTTTGAATTATATCTTACGAAATCCCCGTACATCCTCCTCAGCTGGAATTAAATTGAAGAAAATCCACTGCATAAAATATTAGGAGAAGCTAAAGAGGCCTGGCGTGTGAAGATAAACAATATATTGGAGACGAACGTAATATATCTGAAATAATGTAGAGGCATAAAAATTCGAGCATACCCTTCGAATGGAAGGCTATTCTTAAATCAAAGAAGTAACTGTTATAGTGACTTACCAGAGGAGGAGGAAACTTCTATTCCAAGCGAAGGTTTTCTCATAATGATGTTTAAATGTATTTTCACTTTTCACGATCCATTAAAAAAGGTGAACTGTAAAAAAATTGTAGAATAATTAATCAAGTACCTAAACATTTTAGAGTATAATGCCGTGTAAAATGTATAATTTTAAATCCCGTCACTTAAAAAATAACCTTACTTCAATTAGAAATGGATATAGTTTGGAGTTTGATATTTACAGAAAATCCACTTCATCTAATACTCGTAAATAGCGGAGAATGCCTAATGAATACTGATTTAGACTTTAATAAAACATTATATAGTCTGGTGGATTTCGTTAATTAGTTGTTTTTTACGTTCCAGCTCTTGGTTCACGCTCTCCGTGTAATTCACTCCTTACCCCTGATCATGGTCTCTTTGAGGGCGAAATACATATTGGGTCGAATCAGCCAATATTTTTATGGTTGTGGTGTTTTACTTTGCCTAATTTTTCTCCTATCAGTTGGTCAATTTCATCTTATATAGTATACTCAATGAAAATCAATTCATTCATACGCACTTTTAAACAAGCAAATTTTCTTCCATGGAAGATAAAATTTATAATATTCAATAAATAGAAACACGAGTCAGCAACCTAGAATTTCTACATCTCCGTAAGAATCAAGGGTATGTTTTCTCTGTTCTAAAATGGAATTTAGAAACTAAGCATAGCTGTAAGAAAAAGAAGGTTGGAACACGGCTGATTATGAATTAGAGGTTTAAAAACACTCCGTAAGCCTCTAAGCATAGATGTCCAAGGTATTTTTGCATATTAGACAAAGGTTTATGTTTGACAAAATAAATTTCTTAAATTCTCAGCTATTCGCGGAAGTAAACCATTGAGTTAGCCGGTAAAAATGAAGCGGTGTGAATAATTTTTTATTAATTAAATTGTGACGTATAATAGAGAAAATAATTGCAATAAAAATGAGTAACAAATTAATAGTAGCTATTTGGAGTTACCTTTCCTTAATAATCAACTACTTTTACATTTAAATGCTGAGTCAAACACTGACGGCATCTTAAAGAAATAAGACAAAGATAGCATCGTCGTTAGAAATGTTCATACAGTAATGAAAGGACTCAACATTGATCAACAATCAAACATACTATTTAAAAAAACTCATCTTAAAAATACTTTAGATTAGCAAAGGTTTTAGCGTTTGAAATAAGATAACTTGCAGTATTTCGAATTCTTTACATCAAGGAGAGAAAAAATCTTGATTAACCTCATTTGAAATTGTACCTCTTCTTTAATATCAATCCGTAATTTCATCAAAATTCGTTCGAATCCAATCTACAAAAATCCATTACTTGAATTGCTTTCTTTCATTTGGAAATGAAGAACTTAAATCCCTCTAAACTTTTAATACTTTTATCTCTATTCCCCTTAAGGAAACAGAGAGGAGAATCAGAGTGAATAATGTTATTCATTGCCAATCTGACTCCGACTTTTCATATTATGCTTATTTTATAGCATCCTATGCTGAGAATTTGTTGTTTTTACTACCCTATATCCTAACTTTAAAATAATTAATGTTTGAGCTACTTTAATACCCACTCAGAGAAAATAAAAATCCACCGTACCATCAAACTGGCTTATATCCGTAAAAATGATTTAATTATGACTTATGTACGATTGTAAAATAATTAATCAAAACAAATTGCGGTAAGAAGAACTTAATAATGAATAATACATTTATAAGCATATATAGCATAATATTTGGTGTCATTAAATTATATTAAAGTACTTATTGAGTAATAAAACAAAATATATAAAAACATGAGAACACATTAAATAAAAATAAATAATATAGTAAGTCAAATAAAATATTCGAAATGTTCCAAAGACGGTCAAAATTCGAAAGCATTTAAAAAGATAATAATTGATATTTCAAAAAATAAATCGAATAAATTTAATCAGGCAAGTGTTGCAACTTCAGGATTTTCACGGAAAAGTACAAAGATTAAATCACAGGTCACATTATGGCACCTTTCCACAAAGGTGAGCCGGATCAAACAAAATTTACTCGAAGAATTTCAATATATAATTCGCTATTCTGCTTCTAACCTTGAAGTAGATTATCAGACATTACTACCAATTCCTTCATTAGTTTAATACCAACATATGGGTATCCTATTTCGCTCTTTAACAATCCAAAACACTCTATTTCAACCAATTCGCAGTGAAGTACTCTAGGAATCAATTTATAAAGCCTGAGAAAGACTGCTCTGATTTCAGCTGCAACTGTGTCTTTCTTCCTTAGCTCATTCTTTTCGATAGCAGCGCAAGCTTCCTCGGGAAACACGAAATACAAACATCTGGTAAACTCCCCGTTCTCATTTAGAGCTAGGAAAGAGAGTTCTCCCGAGAAGATATTGCGTCTTACCCCCTTCCTTTCCCCTCCTACGCTACAGTTTCTTTTATTCCTCCTCCCTATCCACTAATTGTCTCGCAGAAATTGGAAAGCGAACCATAACTCCCATCGCAAGCCAGCCGCCGCCGGCAACCGCTCGTTCCAATTTAATTTTCGTTTTGTCGCCATCTCACTCGGGGCGATGTCACCCTTTCCTCCCTCATCCACCCATCCTCTCCCTACGCCAGTCTCTTCAACCCCTGAAACGCCCTCACACCTTGCCCGTCAACCTCCCCTCCCCCTCAAACTATCATCCTCATCATTCTCGCCTCCTTCCCAACTCACCCACGAATGAAAAGGATGACATTTTTCCCTCTGCCGGGAAACGTCGACACTAATCAGACGCATCCTCGAGGAATGCCAGGTTTTTCGAGATGAAGGGTGTTGATGAGGGGAAAGAGAGGTAAAGAGAGAAACGGAAGGAGAGATAAGGGCGTTGTGCGTGGGAGAGGGACCGAGTGAGAAGATATGAGCAAGTTTACATCGCGGTTTACTCAGGCAGAATTTATGGCGATAGAGTAAAGATGGGAAGGGAATATGCTTGTTTAAGCGAAAAAAACGCGAAAACAGAAAGGAAAATGTGCGGATTTTGATGAGAAAAGAGGAAAACGAATGTATCTTCAAGCATAAGTATCAAAATAATGAGCGAAACATCAATTACATGTATAGTTGGAGATAAATATGATTAACGCCATTTAAGATTTACGTCAAAGCTAGCAAATAACCATCTCTTTTGACAACACCTTATAATATATCTGTATTACCAGGAAAATGTCTCTAGATTTATTTAATAGGAAGGTAAGGAAAGATAAGACATGAATAAGAAATTATAACAGCCAAATGCTTTATTTTATTATGTGTTGAAGATTTACAATGCGTGCATTATTAACGTCATTTACAGATTAAATTGGTATTAAGATAAAATATTATCATTTTTACGCTTGAAAACATGAAAGGGGTCAATCGATAAGTACTTAGCAATACAGTCTACAGAACACTGAAGTATATAATATTATGATATTTACTTGTGACCGAGGTCAAAAGTAGCATTGACCAAAAGGTCAACTATTTTACAAGACTTCTGACCTTAGTTACCAGTATATACAAGCCTAAAACTTAAAGGGATTTCGTAACCCTGTGAAATTTAAACTTGAATTTTTTTCACACTTATTAACTCTTCCATGATTGTTTCAAAAATTATAATAGGAAATGACGGGAGATATTTTCAATTATTATTAATCTTAAACTATCGTTTATTGGCGATAAGAAACCATTAAGAATTACAGGAATGAATTCGTAGATCTTAACTGTAACAATTATAATAATGAACTTCAATGAACAGTTTCCTAAACATCCGCAATTACAGACGAAAGTCGGTTTTTCAACGATGACGAGTGACTAATGCTGAGACACTCCATTTCAGTTGCAACGCAGACGGGAAGGGGAAGGAGAAGTGTAAGGGTAGGGCAAGGACTAAAGCAATAAACTCAAAAAGGCCTAGAAAAGGCGTCGTCTACTGAAAGTCCTTTTAACCCAACCACCGTTTTATGCGCTATCAAATGTCCTTATCATCCGAGCATCATTCAGAGGAATAACATACTTCCAAGACCTCGCTGAAGAGGGGCATTTGTCTTCCGCCCTTTAGGAGTAAAATTTACGGCCTTGGCTTCAATCACAGAAATCGTCTAATTAAAGATGCAGAAATATCTGAATGTAGCTATCAGTATAACTGACTTTCCTATTTCGTGAAAAGTTTCAACTTAAATGCTGTGTAAGTAACTTCTATGTCTAAATACCTCTAACTTTCATGTATTAAGTAAAATCTTTGTAAAAAGAATGGGAAATATACAATTGAATAAAGTAGTCAAAGATATGGGACAGTATTCATTTAAGGAGGAAAGAGATTCGTCTCATAGAATTCAAGGAAAAAAGTTTTTAAGATACTTAAGGGTAAATGTGTTGATATTGTGGATGGGTTGTAATTCATTTATGTTTTTATTCATTGACACTGTATTATATATGAATCTATTTTTGTATTGTGTTCATAGTATTGGATACATTGTAAATATCTTAATGATGTATTTTAATTATAGTAGTTGATGTAATGTGTTGATATTGTAGATGGGTGGTAATTCATTTATGTTTTTATTCATTGACACTGTATTATATATGAATCTATTTTTGTATTGTGTTCATAGTATTGGATACATTGTAAATATCTTAATGATGTATTTTAATTATAGTAGTTGATGTAATGTGTTGATATTGTAGATGGGTGGTATGTTTTTATTCATTGACACTGTATTATATATGAATTTATTTTTGTATTGTGTTCATAGTATATAGTGGGCTTATATTGTGAAGCAGTTGTAATGTATAAAGTTGTACTTTATGAACGTCGCCACCAGACACAAGTCTATCTGCGACGGCTTTGTATATAATAATAATAATAAATTCCGTGTATAGAACTAACAAGGAGAGGCTCTCACTTTTTTCCAAGGATTTTAATAAAACTTTTTGTGGTGATCGCGGTAGTAGAGTAATGAAGAGGTGTAACGGGGTTCGTGTGAACGGGCCTTAGTTTCGCTGCAATAATTAATTGAAAATTGGTAACCGGAGTATAGGCAACCATGCAATACGCCTCCTTGCCCGTCCATGTACCCGCAGTTTGGTAGTATTTTTTTCAATTCCTTTTCATTTTCTTTTATTATATTCACATTCTTTGCTTCCTAATGGGCACTAGTACAACAAGTACATCTATTACTTGATATCCGACCGAATTACCTTAATTAAACCAAAAAACCTCAACGACGCACAGTGGGCTAGAATCGAAAAAAGTTGGCCAAAAATACGATAACGTTTTCTTTTTTAGTATGGACTATGAAACTTCGCATAACCAATCTTGAATAAATTCTACATACGACTATGGGGTTCATTTACGTTGGATCCTACGCATTAAAACTATACAGGGGGTTGAACTTGACCAAATTTTGAGAAAAATTCCGGACTTCAACCGCTTCAACTTCAAACCGCTGGTGAACCCAAACGAAGATAATCATCGCGTAAAATTACTTCGTTAAATTACTTCGTTAACTTACTTCGTTTAAAAAGGAACCCACTCTCTTCGCCAAGATTTAGAGACATGTTACAGTATGCCTGGTACGCGTCTAAACTTGCAGAGATAAGAATTTTCTTTCAAAATGTGCGTCAGGTATGCTTTCCGGATGATGTTATGCAAACAAATTGTGCTTGTGGAAGGCAATGTTTGTTAGATGTTCATGGTGCAATAATTATTTGTGTTTCTGTTGTTTTTATGACAACTTTCATCCTGATAATTGCCAAGAAGCGTAGTGTTCTCATTTACTGTGATAAAACTAATAAAAATTCAAAAACCTATTCCTTCCTACTATTTTGTTTACTTACCAATTGAAATTTCATCAACTGATTGATAATAAAATGTTGCTAACATTAGATCTGTTTTTTGTTGTTTCAGGATAAAATGCAAAAAGTGGAATAAATATCAAATATAGGGATAGTATAATGGAAGAGAGAGTAATTAGAAAAGCTAGAGGTAAAAGTAAGCGGACGTGGAGTGTGTGCCAAGTGATAGGAGAGAAGGAAACAAAAAATCTAACACGGTAAGAGCTTTAGTAGTAAGATAGGGATAGAGCTTTCGGTGTTTAGGGTTCGAGGGGCAAATATGAAGAGGGAAAAATAAAGACGGTTATTTGTGGTGGGCACGGATGTCGACGCGAAGAAGGGATCGAAGGGAAGGGGGCTGCTAGGCGGTAAAGTTACGAGTCCTTAGGGGGATAGGAAGAAATCAAGTGGAATTGACCCGAGGGGAGAGGGAGATAGCAAGAGAGGAGCGGTTGCGGATTTTTAAGGGAAACTGAAGGGATTGCTTCCGAGTGGTCGGAGGGAGCATCTTTTTCCTTAAGAAAATTGACCTGCCATACAAGGATAACCCGCTCCAAATAAGAACATTCGTCAAGATTCTCTCTGTTCCTCTCTATTTCGAGCCTGCCTACGAAATGTTCGATTTTGAATTATATCTTACGAAATCCCCGCACATCCTCCTCAGCTGGAATTAAATTGAAGAAAATCCACTGCATAAAATATTAGGAGAAGCTAAAGAGGCCTGGCGTGTGAAGATAAACAATATATTGGAGACGAACGTAATATATCTGAAATAATGTAGAGGCATAAAAATTCGAGCATACCCTTCGAATGGAAGGCTATTCTTAAATCAAAGAAGTAACTGTTATAGTGACTTACCAGAGGAGGAGGAAACTTCTATTCCAAGCGAAGGTTTTCTCATAATGATGTTTAAATGTATTTTCACTTTTCACGATCCATTAAAAAAGGTGAACTGTAAAAAAATTGTAGAATAATTAATCAAATACCTAAACATTTTAGAGTATAATGCCGTGTAAAATGTATAATTTTAAATCCCGTCACTTAAAAAATAACCTTACTTCAATTAGAAATGGATATAGTTTGGAGTTTGATATTTACAGAAAATCCACTTCATCTAATACTCGTAAATAGCGGAGAATGCCTAATGAATACTGATTTAGACTTTAATAAAACATTATATAGTCTAGTGGATTTCGTTAATTAGTTGTTTTCTACGTTCCAGCTCTTGGTTCACGCTCTCCGTGTAATTCACTCCTTACCCCTGATCATGGTCTCTTTGAGGGCGAAATACACATTGGGTCGAATCAGCCAATATTTTTATGGTTGTGGTGTTTTACTTTGCCTAATTTTTCTCCTATCAGTTGGTCAATTTCATCTTATATAGTATACTCAATGAAAATCAATTCATTCATACGCACTTTTAAACAAGCAAATTTTCTTCCATGGAAGATAAAATTTATAATATTCAATAAATAGAAACACGAGTCAGCAACCTAGAATTTCTACATCTCCGTAAGAATCAAGGGTATGTTTTCTCTGTTCTAAAATGGAATTTAGAAACTAAGCATAGCTGTAAGAAAAAGAAGGTTGGAACACGGCTGATTATNATTCTCGCAATTACGAATCTATAGCAATTTTCCACGACTAAAATAAGAATATTAATTTAACTTACTTTCTTTTGATGTATGGCTAGATTCGTACGGCTATTGTTTCTAATTTAATTTCCCAAATTAAATAAACCCTGCAAGTGATAATAGTGAGCTTGACATGCTTATCTTATGGAAACAGTTTCAATACTTTGGAGTTGATCCGGGGACAGTAAGGTAGTGAAAAGGTAGTCTAATATCTGCGCGGAGAAGATATTTAATAATATACCAATTTAATAATATACCAATAATATACCAAAACCCGCGAAAACACAGATAGAAATGAAATAATAAAATGATAATGAAATAATAAAATCGTAAAAGTTAAGTATCGTAAAAGTTAAAGTAACGGTCACAAATAAGTAAAGTTAAAGTAACGGTCACAAATATCTAATTCTCCACTACCTTTTTGACAGTTCTTAAATATACAGTAAAATTCGTTTTCTTAATCCTAACTTATATGAAATCTTCGAAAGAGTTGTAGAATTCCAGAAAGAATATAATTTCACAAGGTTCCGTTTCGTAACTTGCGATAAAATATTTCAGCGAGGAACTGAAAAGTTCTCTAAAATTGAATGGAAAGGACAAAAAAATTAAAGGTTTGGTAGACCTTTGAGAAATTAAAAATATATTTTTTGGGATATAAATAGACGGTCTTAGCTTGTTGAAAGAAGATAGAGATCTTCATATTCATTTCATTAATCTAAGTAATCCTTCAAAATATCTATAAACTCTTTCTGGATAACCGCACTATCGGCAAGTCTTCGTGCATACAGAAACGGAACCTTGGAATCGAGGAATAACAGTTTATGCACGAAAGGTATCTTAATCAAAAGTTATATTGAGAGTTATGTCACTCGAGAGACAACTTTTGGGGAACGGAAGGGAAACCTCCGCGGTATATGAGAGCTTATTAATGTCCTAAGATAAAAGTTTATAGTGATTAATCATAATTTACAAAAGTTAATTCACTCTGAACCGCAAGCAACCTAGATGTTGGAGATAAACTTACACTAACATCTTCTTATATTCTTCACGTTTCTTATATTATTCCCTGGTATGCTTTATTGCTTCTATGAAGCGAGACCCTTGATTGAATAATTCGATGAGGGTGAAGCGTGTATTTAAAGTTTTCAACTTTACAGAGACTGTTAGAGTGTAAAATGCATTGAATTAAAACAGGATACTAGCGGCAATTATACATTTTCTCTCAATAAGTAAAGTTGGAATACGTAAGCATGAATTGAATTAGCAGAATTATTAGCGGTAAGAAGTATTTGCTCTTTGTAGGACATAAGATTGGATCGGTTCAGTAACACGAGAAAATTCGTAATAAAGTTTTCCGCCATAAGTACCGACGAAAGGCTCGTGTGCAATGAGATTTGCATCTAGTTTCATTAAGTACCAGGGATGAATTCCAATCGGTAAAGGCCCCCCTCTGAAACACGCTTCTTGAGACGTTTTCATTAAAGCATTCGAAGCTGAAAAAGAAAAGAGCGCGGCGAAAAACAGCGAAGATTATTGCAATAGATCGGTCTGGTCGCGAGCGATTTATGCAAGGTCGTTGCCCCTTTAAAGGTTATAATAGAACTGCGGAAATAGTGCGAGAATGTAGGAGAAGAGGGAGACACCAGTGGGTAAGAGGGTCGAGAAGAAGGGAGTGATAGAAAGAAAGGCAGAGAAAGGTGGTATCCTTGTATCCCAAGACACAGCCGCGCTGTGGGAAATCAGAGAACTCCTTCGTGTGCTCGTGAACGAGTGTGTACAGCCCTGCCTTTCTTCCACTCTACTAATGTCCTCTTAAGCCCCCTCCCTCGCATGAGACTTGGTCCTTTCTCCGTTCTATATTATTCTGCAACATTCTCCATCTCTTGATGTTCCCTTTTGCGAGGCCCTCACTCACATTCCCCTCTCCTTCCCCCCCACTAGCCTTTAATAAACCCTTCTCCATCCCCTCAAACTTTCTCTTTTCGTAAAATGCCACCGAGGCGACAGTTTAATTTTCCCCCGCCGCGAATCCCATGCGGCGGATGAAGGTGAGGGAACGAGGGATGCGAAAAGGGAAATATAGGAAGAAATAGGATGAAGAAGCGAGGGTAACGCACAATAGGAAGGAGGGAGAGAGACTGTTAACCACGGAACACGGGGAGAAAATAAAGATACCAATGAAAATTTGGAATTTAATGGAAGGGAAAAGAATGCTCGTTAAAGAATGGGGGATGCCAATTAAAGGATTCTAACACGCGCCATAAGTGGAGGGCTGAATGAAAGAGGACCTATAATGAATCTTTTGAGCTTCTAAAAGATGAAATAAATGAGAAAATGTGGAATCAAATGTGATATATGCCTTCAATGATATGAACCTTGATATGGATGAAATCTATGGAAAAGCTTGCTGATTTTAAAATAAACTATTGAAGTACAAATATTTGACATTTCATTTTAAATATTAAAAATTAAATTTAAAAGTAGAAAATTTAGTACTTAAAATTTAAAAATTAAAATATAAAGATAAATAAAAATTAACTGTTATTATTATGTTTAATGGTAAACGTAAGATGAATGACATGAAATTATGCACCATTAGTAAAATAGCCTGTACTCAATCTTTTCTTTACAAAATTGGTAAATTTAAATTATGATGAAGAACGAGATTTTAGGTTAGGAGAACTTAGGTTTTCATAAGATACAGTTTTACTGACAGAAAAAATCCAAATTTCAAAAATAATATCTACACTTTTAGTAATTCAAATTCATCATACAACGCCTCGGCGCCAGTCAATAACTAAGATCTTTATTCTTGTAAAGATTTCCTATAAGAACCGCAATAATTTTGCATTATTTCTTAGGAAACCTGCGTCGGAAAATTCATTTTCGAATACGAACTTGCCATTTGCTTGCAGACTGTTTTCATTTCATAGTCTAAAAAATCCAACTACTTAATGGGATTGATATTCTTTCAATAAATGAAATATATAATAAAAATATATATTTTGTGATAAATAAAATATTCTACCCTCACGGATCTTTTGTTCTCTCTCTTATGTCTGATATGAAATTCAACCGCCTTTACCCCTACTCAGTTCTTCATGAATTTGTTAGGGTATTGCCTGCATTTTCCTCGCCAACAATATCTATTTATCTATTTGGAACAGATCTATAATTATATATTTTAATTTATATTTATTCCCTCGTGAATCATATGAGTATAAGTAGAAAGAAGGGACAGTTCAGAACAGACAGAAGGAAAGGAAAGTTCCTAAGAAGGAACTGTCATTAGCAGAATATTATGTCAACTTGACAGAGAAAGGGTACTGGGGATTGGGCATTGCTGACTTAAAGATAGGAAGCATTTCTAAGTATGACTGAGAAAGGAAGAACGAGCAAACACTGAGTGAGTCTTCAAGAGCCAAATGAGAACGTATGTACATAAAGTTTTGATTAATATTTACCAGTGAGAGTATCCTGAAGCTGTTGCTTAAAGACTTTTCTGGGAGAATTTTGGGTCAATTTAAATTATTGTTGATAGTAATTTGTATTCTCATTGTCAGTAACGATTTCCATTTCAAATATCCCTCATGTTTATAACCGTGGTTGAGGAATAAAGTAGGTTCAACCGGTGAATCCGGTGTTCACATAGCACTAAGAATCTTCATATTTAAAACACGATGAAGACGCCAAGGAGAGAAGAAGTGAAGCTAAGAGAAAGCTCTACGTTCCATTAGATTAAAATGAAAAGATAATAATAGCTTTTTGAGATATGAATCATTCAGCTCAGTCCTTTAACTCCTGGCGGTTAAACACTGAATTTTCTGTGAATTTATCAGAAATCCAGATTCTGAGATAAACAATAAACGTTCAGGCGTTATTGAGATGATCGAATGTAATAAGTTTCTTTTCGGTTTCATTCCATTTCCTTTCAAAACAGAGTGAAGGTAGTAAAGGCTACAGAGCAAATAGTGATAGATAGAAAGTTGGAGACGGCGCAGGTCCGAGAAAGAGAAGAGAATGAAAGAACGCAAAATTAGGTGCCAAAAGAGTGGCGAGAAGACTAATGTGTTGTCAGATGAAAAATAAAGGCGTATGAGGAGCTTGAGCCCGCAAGTCTGTGGTTGAAGTGAAGTGGAAGAGGGCGGGTTAAAGAAGCGGATTTATATACCTTTCATCCGGGTGAGTTATTACCGTGAGGGACCCAACGCGCAAGAAAGAAAGAAAGAGAGAGAAAGCAAAAATCGGAAACACGGATTTTTTGCTCACCTTTTCATTTTTTTTAGGCAGGAGCCTTATCGAGTTTGTGCGCATGGTTTTCGAATAAAACATTTCCTAGCAAACGCTGAGACAGAAAAATATATCTTAGAAATCCTCGAAACGAAGCTGCGATAAAAGCATTCTGAGAAACCTCTCAAAATTGATTTTGATGACGTTATTTACAGATTGGAGAGATTCGTATCTACGGCCTATCAGTTGAGACATCTCCATCACTACATTTTCTACGAGCTAATTGAATGTGACCGAGAGAGACAAGTTAGTAGTAGTAGTAGTAGTAGATTTGATAGGTGCCTCGACAGCTGAGGTCATTTTGCACCTTGACAAGTTAGTACGCGAGTACTAACTTGTCTCTACTATAACTACTATAGTACTTTTGGGCGAGTAAATTATATATGCTTGGCTATTTTTCTGAACATATATCAACGTTCTTGATCGTTTGCAAACAGAAATTAATATCTACTTGGTCATAAAAATATAAGATTACATTTATACGTTTTACTCTCTAAAATTCAAAATTTTATCAGAGATTTAACTGGTGAGCGCTTATACAAAAAATAACTATCTAGCAGAAATCACAATTTTTCTTTCCTACCTACGTGATTTACGTTAAGAACTCTCGGCAATATAAAGTATGATTCATTTCACCTTCTCTAATTAAATATATTTTATTAGTTTGATTGATCGAGATTAGATTCGGCATTTTACTTCTATCCTATCCGGCAATATTAACTGCTCAAAAAAAAATTTTACAGATGGCCATCAAAGGAAGGAAGACCCTCCCTATAGAAAAAGTATAATAAATTACTTTCTTTGTTCCCGCAGAACTCTGCTTGTGATTTAATTTTCCAAAAGAAATAAATATTAATGGGAATATGAAAAAATATGAAAATATTGAATTATACTACAGAAAAAGGCAGGATATACATCAAAATCAACGTTATTACTGCTAGGAAGTTATTCCTAAAGTGTACGACTTCATTTACAGCGACAAAAATCAGAATTTGGGATAAATGTTGCACGATACGTGTATAAGGAAGCGAGTTAGCTATTATGTAAGTAGTACTTATAGTAGTTAGCTGTTATATAAGTAGTAAAGTTGTTTTAAACTGAGAAAAATTTTCGCACGTGAGTCCCTGGGTTCTATTCCCAATGGAAATCGAACCCGGCACCGCATTCACCGTAGATGACAGCGTTACCCACATGGCTATCCGGAGACCCGATAGACATTTTCATTAGGCAGAAACCCCAGTCTCCCTGCCTACAAAGACTCCCTAAAAAGAAAGCCTAATTTTCAAATAGCTGAATTGGTTTTGATTGATCATGCGCCCCCTGAGATAAACGTATAAGTAAGAGTCCCTATCAAGACTGAATTTTTGATCAAAGTATTTGTTCATCCATTGTAATATAAATATAAATTAAATATCTTTTATCAAAGCGTATTCACGGGCGATAGTTGCAGAGATACCCTTCCGGAGATTAATACGCTCTCGTCAATGGAAATTATATGCTTTACCGAAGATGGAATTGCAAATCTCTTACGTAATATTAAGCCAGGTCCAGAGGGTATTCCGGATAGAGTATTGAAGGAAATGGCAGAAAGCGTCGCCCCTTATCTCAAAATTATATTTTCCAAGTCCATGTCGAAGGAAGGAGTCCCAATAGATTGGAAGTCAGCAAATGTTACGCCTGTTTATAAAAGTGGATTAAGGGAGAACCCAGGAAATTATAGGCCTATCTCATTAACTTCGCTCTCCGGAAAAGTAACGGAGCACGTCGTTGTTAGCTCACTTATGAAGTTCTTAGATAGCAATAGTTTCCTCAGTAAGAACCAACACGGACTTAGAAACAACCGATCATGCGAAACTCAACTAGCTCTATTCGTCCATATCTTACAGTCTGCCGAAAGTAAAAAGCAAGTGGATGCTATTTTTCTTGACTTTAAGAAAGCTTTCGACAGAGTCCCCCACTACAAATTAATTTACAAACTAAAATTAGCAGGTATCAACAAGGAAATAATTGAATGGATCAAGGATTTTCAACACGAGAGAGAACAGCAAGTGGTACTTAATGGTGTTAGTTCCGGTAAAGGTCATAGTCACTTCAGGCGTACCTCAAGGCAGCGTAAGCGGACCTCTACTCTTCCTCATTTATATCAATGACCTAAGCGATAAGATCGATAGCAATGTGAGGATATTTGCGGATGATTCGGTAATATATAGAGAAATATCAAGTGACGATGATAGTGCTTCAATCTCAAACGACTTAGCTCATATACAAATGTGGTGCGAAAAATGGCAACTAGATCTTAATGTACGAGTAAATAACTGCTCTGTAGAAAATTTCTTCGAAAGGAAACATTTGCGTCAGAACCACCCGTACAAAATTAATCTGGAGCACGCATATTCGAAAAATATGCGGTAAAGCAACTAAAAAGTTCGGCTTTATAAAGAGTATCGTAGGTAGATGCAATGAAAAAGTTAGAGAGCGACGCTATTTCACGTTAGTTAGGCCCCACCTGGAATATGCGGCGAGTATATGGGACCCAGCGGATGAAACGAACGCTCGCGAACTGTGCTACGATAGAGAAGAAAGCGTAACGCAAATGCTCTCAGACGCAGGTTGGGAATTCTTGAAAGAAAGGAGATTAGAAGCTAGGCTGCAATTGATAGATAAATTCAGAGGAAATACATTTTTGGAAGACGTAATCGGTATTATGCGATCCCCCTGCTACTTCAGCCGATCCGCCAGTGAGCGTAAAATTAAGAGAAATAGATGCGAGGAAAAGTCGTTTTAAGGACACATTTTTTCCGCAAACGATGTGCGATAACAATAAATTAAAGAGGTAATTCTACTTTTGGTGTATACACCCCCTACACCCCTGCCACACGCCGTAAGGCAGCTTGCAGGGTATTTATGTAGATGTAGATATAATCAACTTCTATATTAATTTCAATATATCTCAATTATATGAGACAAAGTGTAAATGATATTTGAGATAAAAAGATACAGAAATTCATGATAATTATTTTAATTCGGTCAGATTTTACCTTAACATAGTTCTGGTTATAATACTGCAGAATTTTCAATGCTCTGTTACTCTAACCTAAGGTATACCAATAAAAATTTAAAACTTTTGAGGCTATTTCTTTCTTTATAAAACGTAACAATAAAAATTAATATTGGTTTGATATAAGAAGAAATTCATTCGTCTCAGTTACATCCAAAAAAAAACGTTTCATTAATATAATTTCCTAAATGGAAGGCATTCAAGTTCTTCTCAATCACACTAACTAACGGAGTCATAAAATCAAGAAAGTCAAAAGAATCAAAACGTACCATCAATCTCAGTAAGTGATATACTTCCGGTTCACTTCAAAAAGATAGGCTACCGCAAATCCTACAAGGCTCTTTCGAGTCCTTTTCCGCATTACCTCAACCCCATCCACGCACTACATTACAGCTTTTTCGATTTCGGAAATTCTCCCTCTCCGAGCATTCAAATACTGTTGCTCCCTCCGAATTCCTTTTGGGGAGATGCGAACTTGGTAACGCCATCCAACCTACAAGCCCTTGAGACGCTACTCGGTTGCTGGGAATCGTGTTCCTTCAACTCGGAGGAGTGCCTTCGCCGAGGGAGTAGCGGCGTGAGTGGAGTACTCTATGGCGCGGAAAAAAGCAACTCCTCCGCTGTCAGTTGCATTTCCACCGTTCTCTCACAGAGAAGCGACTTCTTCAGACGCGCAATGCCTTAACTGGTGATGCCAAGGATGTCATTATTTTAAAAAGGCCAGGGACATCTCCTTCTCTCCCTCTTTATCTGGGAATGCACCCAATGTTTCGAGGGGCAACGAGATAGGAGTAAAGAGAGATGACTCGTGAAAAGATGAACTACTCGAGAGGACATCTGGCTTTTTTCCGCTCAACGAAACTTCCTCCAGATTTTTCTCCTGGCGTTATTGGAAAGATTCGTGGATGTTCTTTTTCGGCGGCAGGACGGAGGATCGAGGCCTTCTGGTAAAAGAAAGCAAGAGATGACGATGTCCAATTAATCAATGACGCGTCCGCTATTTGTCTTTTTCAGGGAGTCAAAAACTTGATTAATTCGCGAGATTAGACCGATGTATTTTTCCATTCGTCTTCTCTTTATTCCTGCTCTTTTGTGTTTATACCTCCAGCATTCACAGTGCCGTATCCTCTTTGATGAAATGATTTTATTATTCCGGAGCTTCAGGAAACAAACATTATATAATTTCGAAGTTAACTTAATCTCGTCGGGAGAAAGGCGTCCGCATTAGCATGATTAAATATTATTAATTTTTAACACCGCAGGTGAATTTCAATGTTTATCACATTCGTGAAAAACTTAATTATGTGGATATTATATATTAATATTTTGGTATATGACCGGTTAATCTGGCATTATTGAAACAACTCATGAGACTTAACGAGCTCTTGATCTAATTAATGATATAAATGCGTGACTTTCAAACGGCATCAAAAGTTTGAGACGACCGTATCCCTCTCATCTATTCCCACATTTTGTAACGATCGCATTTTTTGCGTTAAGATTAATCTTTTATTAAATTTAAAAAAATCTTATGTGGTTAATTAATAAAGAATTAATCGCATAAGATTTTCTTGACGTCAGCGATTAAGTGTTAAGTCTATACCCTTCTCTCAAAAGTCGAAATCAGGATTTTGCGTAGAAAAGACCGTTGAGAATGAAAAACCTTCCGCATAATGCAGTTACGTACACTATCATCTTACTCATTCAACCACATCGTTCTGTTCATCCTCCTGAAAGAATATGTATAATTTGTATGTCATCGCATCAAACTCTATGGAATCGAGACAATCCGTGATGCTGCACATGACAAGAGATACCGAATTTCTAGGGAATCGGAGTATTTATATTCTCAAACGCTCAGCCGGCGTGTTCAATGTAATGGAAGCTTAGAGAGAGAGGAGGAAATGGAAATGCAAAATGGTCGGTGAAAAAAAAAGGAATTCAAGGAGGCGGTGTAAGAGAAGGAAGACATTTTTCTCCCTCCTTTGCATAGAACTTTACCCGCAGACACGACGTCTAGAAGCGTCCTAACCGCACGAGACCGTATTCCCGAATACATTACACGGATCACGAGAGGAAATGAAGAAAGCTGGCGGACCAGTGGGGGCACGTGGAAGGGAGAGGTTGGGATACGTAGGACCACAGGTCGATTTGATTCACAATCGGAGGGAGGGGGCGGGATTCAAGCGCAGGGAGTGCGAACATCAAAGGATGATAGCCGACCCTTTGATCCTGGGATTCTGCGGCACGTGAGACCGTAGAAAATCGGGGGAAGGACTGAAAAAAGAAAGGCGCGGTCCATCGGAACCCTCCTTCAATTTCCCTCCCACTTTATTCTCACCTCATACCCCGCCCTGAGAGAATCGCACTTCCTAACACATCTTCCTCCCGCACCAAATTCAGAAAAAGAACGAGAGAAAGAGGATGGAAGACAGGGGACTCCTCCTCGCGCCACCCCTTGAAATCTCCGCCGGTATCCCTTCCACCCATATCCGGAAGCCCCCAACTACCTCTCTATTGATGCCACTTCCGTTTGGTCGATGAAGACGTCTTCAATCCCCGCAATCTCCGAGGCGTCCCTTCACCCGACTCGCAAACCTCTTCCATATTGCTCCTTATGCCGCGGAAAAGCAATCCCCCGCTTTGGAGGAAAAAAGGAAGATATCATTCTCCTTATTCGATAGATCCTTTAGCTTCCCTTCTCCCGTGCTTTGTGTTACCGCTCCTCGTTTCCCACCTTCCGCCCGACTTCTGAGAAAGGCATCTTTTTTTCATTCCTCCTCATTCGGACGGAGCCTGGTGACCCTGATTGTATGAATCTTGTTCTCGTGGATACGTGACCCGACTGCTTTTTCCATTCTCTCTCTTTTCGCTCTTTTTTCCAATTCCCAGCTCCCATCTTACACGCACGCCGGTTTTGGACAAGGGATCACCGAAGAGTCCCTTTCACATACGGCTGTGTCGCACCACCCTAATTCCACCCATTATTGCCGCAAATTCGAATATGTACAAATTTCAAAAGCAGTTCCGCACACGTTCGTACAAACCTTTGGCAGGAGAACACATCATGTCTCATTATGGTCTTTCCTATATTCTTTTTCGTGCCTCTCCTTTTATTTATCTGGGCGATCAATGACGGATCGAACGCGATCTACTTGCTTAAAAACGGGAAAACCTTTCTTGTATCTAGGATTCGAACCATGGTGGGGGGATATCGGAGACAACCAATCGGAAGTGAGGTCGAGGGCCAGATAACCTGTCGCACTGTTCGTTTTTTGTTCCATCATCCCCATTTCTTCGGCATCCGTCCCTTTTATTTTCCCCAAAAACCGAATCTCTCCAGTAGCAATCTCCCGAGCGATTTTTTTTCGAAGACATCGTTTTTACGAACGGAATACTGAATCCAGAGGATGTTCCACCAAATAAGTCCTAAGAAGAGGAAATGTCTCGGGGTATCGGTATGATTGACACGACGATGAGACGATATCAAAGATGCCATATCGTCTTAAGTAATGGATCTATGTGATACTTATTAAATGAGCACGAAACATTCATGTAATCGTATACGGATTAAATACTAAAGTACTGGTGCTAATAATACGAGAAATTTCCATCATTACTACATGACTTGGGCTTAGTTATAAAAATATAGCCCAACAACAACGAGGTGAGGCTAACGAGCCATGCACGCATTTTCCGATACCTCTATTCAATCAAATATTACTTATTGTTTTACTTATAAAACTATGAACCTATTATTTTTTATTACTACAAAAAACGTAAGTCTTGTATAATTAAATACGTGGTTCGTAATAAATATATAATAATATAAATAATGGGTTTATGAGAACCTACTACTATATTATCTGAAAAACAAGACTTCCTTAAAACACCGAACAACAATTCAAAGATACATTTCTGTAATTTTGAACATTTAGAATTAAAATAGAGGTGATGTAATACTGTAAAGAGGGATTTAGGAGTTTCTCGACATAAGAGGTATATCTTATTTGTTCTCGATTTTGCGTATTTCCATGGCTTTAAGGAACTTTTATGTGAAATTGTACGCATGAGATAGATGTACGATTGGAAAAGCATCACCACTGAACAACTTTGTTTGTTTTTTATCCGTCTGAGAAATAAAAATAGTCGTATTAGAAAATGTATTAAAAAATAGGATAAAAATATGAGATTTACAAAGAAAATTGGTTACAATTGGTACCAATATTAAAAATGCGACTAAATGCAAAAAGATACCAATAATATTGAATCCTGTGTGTAGACATTCGGTCATAAGTGCTAATGATGTTTCAGAAGGATTAAAAGGCAAGACCGAAAAAAATTTCTGATTTTTTAACAAAACAAAATCGACGACGACGAATAAATTCATTCCCTACCAGAAAACTTTTGTTCATGGCTCCTGACTCAGGATCTTAGCCATGGTTTTCTATTAAATACTTTAAGTTCACTTTCTTTTTAGTGAAGATCACGGGTTAGGGGAGAGCTCGGATCGGTCTGGATCGGATTAAGGTTGGCTATTTAGGTTATGGTAAATTCATTAACACAGCTTTTGGGCGGCGGTATTTGCAGATACTTGTTTTGAGGTCGTAATCCCAGATTGTGGAAAATAAAGTATTTTGGATAAGTTTTAGCTTAGAATTGAACCTTTTGGTTGTTTTATTCAAGGTTACTTATCTGTAGCTGCAAAACGGAGCTATATACTCGTATTCTATTACCAAATGCAGATCAGTGCGCTAAATTAGTCAAAAGAGGAATTCCTTTCGAACTCTTCCAACGGTTAAAAATTATAGATTTTTAGTCTGAATATCATGTCTTATCCTCCGCATGACCAATTATTGGATTTAAATTAAACGAATCTCACAAAACCGATATGAACAAGAGCTTGGTATGCATCGTTAATGGTCCCAAAAAAATATTTTTATCGAGCCAAGAAAATTAGCACTATTTAGATTTGTTTAGCATACAGAAAAACATATGAGGTGATGAAATAATGAAAGACTACACGCTCTCATAGGGTCTTCCATTTTTATTATTATGGCCTACCACGAAGGCTGCCTCAAACAGCTCATACGAAGACAAGTGAGAAATTTAGTTCGGAAAAGAGATATGGTAAACTCTTTAATGCTACAAGGCTAACTTAAAAATTAAGGACATTGCTAAGTGTTGCGGATTTCACCATTAAAGCGGACTGATGCTATCATTAATGTCTACGAAGGTCGGAGAACATTTTTCCTCAATCGGAATGAAATTACCCTGCCTCCGATAGCAATTTAGAGACAAAAGAATCCTTTCGATTGTGTCCATCCGTTCCCTGTACTCTTCTCTGGACTTAAACACTGGAAATTATGCAAAAGCCAAGCTGAAGTGTTTACGAACTCAAGAAACTTCGTAGTTAGTCCGACGAAAATCCTACAAACTTCGATTCATACGAAACTTAGCAAATGCGATGAATCCACAAAAAAATTGATGGAGAAATTAAAAATCCGGTATCTTTCAAAATATTACTACTGATGAATAGCAAAGGTTGGATGGAGATACAATTCTACGCATTCATTTATTTTTTGATCCAATATGATTTTCCGTCGATTTCCATCGATCGATGCGACTACATACAATCTTATTATGATGATTTCTTCCTCGAGAGTGTACGAGAAAAATAACTCAACCGCTACTGTAGGGCGATATGAAATATATTTAAATTTTTGAGAACAACGTTAATCACACTGCACCTCAAAGCAAATATTTTTCCAAAGAGATTTAAACATCGGCGATGGCTTCCTATCTCGTTTGTGATGCTTATCATATTACGGCAAGACGGCATACACATCCAGGATACTGGAAACAGCGATTCTATCTGAACAAAATCCTGAAATGTTTTCTAAAGTTCGATCTCATCAAAGTCTAAGGAAGAGTTGCCATTGCATAAGATATACGTATTTAGTGCCAAGAATGTCTACTTCGCCCATTTTATAGAACCGAGGCTTTAGCACGTTCAATCACATCCACCCAATCTATCACGCGCGTGTCCCACGATTTATCGATGGCGAGCCACATAAAAATGAAAAAATGGTGTCGTGGGGGGACCTTGAAAAATGGACAGAAAAGCTAGATTCGAAAAAGAGCCCAAGCGAAGGAAATATATAGAGAAGAAAATGGAAAGAAAGAGATGAGCGACGACCCAATAGAAGCCATTTTAAGTACAACACAAGGGGAAATGCACTATCCGAGTAAAAGTGGAAAGGATCAGATATAAGGGTGAAAAAACTATCGCAAAAAATTGGAAAATTCGAGAGACAGAAGGATTAGCGTGACAGATGGTCTCGGCAGCACTTTTCAGATCTCGAAGGGAAGGGACTTCGGTTCGAGGAAGAGAGATGAGCGGGACAGGTTAGCGGGGATGGGACTTTTTTTGCCACCAGAGGGAGAGAAACGAAGGATTGATGCGCTTAATGTAAAGAGCCGCGCAGGGAGCATTATCAGGAGATGAGAAGGGAGCGCGACAGAGTGTGGGGTGGGACGAAAGAAAGGGACCATGCGAAGGAGCAGAACGATTAACTTAAAGGGAGAGATAGATGTGTTGAGGGTTGCGGAGAGCGTAGATTGTGCGAAGAAAGGATACAGGAGCAACCAAGCCTGCGGAACGGAAGATTAGTCTGCGGGAATAGGAGTGAGCTAGAGGAGGTGCCCAGGGAAGAATTGAAGCGAAAAATAATTGACCAGGATCCGTAGTGCTGGTAGAACCTACTACTATATTATCTGAAAAACAAGACTTCCTTAAAACACCGAACAACAATTCAAAGATACATTTCTGTAATTTTGAACATTTAGAATTAAAATAGAGGTGATGTAATACTGTAAAGAGGGATTTAGGAGTTTCTCGACATAAGAGGTATATCTTATTTGTTCTCGATTTTGCGTATTTCCATGGCTTTAAGGAACTTTTATGTGAAATTGTACGCATGAGATAGATGTACGATTGGAAAAGCATCACCACTGAACAACTTTGTTTGTTTTTTATCCGTCTGAGAAATAAAAATAGTCGTATTAGAAAATGTATTAAAAAATAGGATAAAAATATGAGATTTACAAAGAAAATTGGTTACAATTGGTACCAATATTAAAAATGCGACTAAATGCAAAAAGATACCAATAATATTGAATCCTGTGTGTAGACATTCGGTCATAAGTGCTAATGATGTTTCAGAAGGATTAAAAGGCAAGACCGAAAAAAATTTCTGATTTTTTAACAAAACAAAATCGACGACGACGAATAAATTCATTCCCTACCAGAAAACTTTTGTTCATGGCTCCTGACTCAGGATCTTAGCCATGGTTTTCTATTAAATACTTTAAGTTCACTTTCTTTTTAGTGAAGATCACGGGTTAGGGGAGAGCTCGGATCGGTCTGGATCGGATTAAGGTTGGCTATTTAGGTTATGGTAAATTCATTAACACAGCTTTTGGGCGGCGGTATTTGCAGATACTTGTTTTGAGGTCGTAATCCCAGATTGTGGAAAATAAAGTATTTTGGATAAGTTTTAGCTTAGAATTGAACCTTTTGGTTGTTTTATTCAAGGTTACTTATCTGTAGCTGCAAAACGGAGCTATATACTCGTATTCTATTACCAAATGCAGATCAGTGCGCTAAATTAGTCAAAAGAGGAATTCCTTTCGAACTCTTCCAACGGTTAAAAATTATAGATTTTTGGTCTGAATATCATGTCTTATCCTCCGCATGACCAATTATTGGATTTAAATTAAACGAATCTCACAAAACCGATATGAACAAGAGCTTGGTATGCATCGTTAATGGTCCCAAAAAAATATTTTTATCGAGCCAAGAAAATTAGCACTATTGAGTTTAGTTTAGCATACAGAAAAACATATGAGGTGATGAAATAATGAAAGACTACACGCTCTCATAGGGTCTTCCATTTTTATTATTATGGCCTACCACGAAGGCTGCCTCAAACAGCTCATACGAAGACAAGTGAGAAATTTAGTTCGGAAAAGAGATATGGTAAACTCTTTAATGCTACAAGGCTAACTTAAAAATTAAGGACATTGCTAAGTGTTGCGGATTTCACCATTAAAGCGGACTGATGCTATCATTAATGTCTACGAAGGTCGGAGAACATTTTTCCTCAATCGGAATGAAATTACCCTGCCTCCGATAGTAATTTAGAGACAAAAGAATCCTTTCGATTGTGTCTATCCGTTCCCTGTACTCTTCTCTGGACTTAAACACTGGAAATTATGCAAAAGCCAAGCTGAAGTGTTTACGAACTCAAGAAACTTCGTAGTTAGTCCGACGAAAATCCTACAAACTTCGATTCATACGAAACTTAGCAAATGCGATGAATCCACAAAAAAATTGATGGAGAAATTAAAAATCCGGTATCTTTCAAAATATTACTACTGATGAATAGCAAAGGTTGGATGGAGATACAATTCTACGCATTCATTTATTTTTTGATCCAATATGATTTTCCGTCGATTTCCATCGATCGATGCGACTACATACAATCTTATTATGATGATTTCTTCCTCGAGAGTGTACGAGAAAAATAACTCAACCGCTACTGTAGGGCGATATGAAATATATTTAAATTTTTGAGAACAACGTTAATCACACTGCACCTCAAAGCAAATATTTTTCCAAAGAGATTTAAACATCGGCGATGGCTTCCTATCTCGTTTGTGATGCTTATCATATTACGGCAAGACGGCATACACATCCAGGATACTGGAAACAGCGATTCTATCTGAACAAAATCCTGAAATGTTTTCTAAAGTTCGATCTCATCAAAGTCTAAGGAAGAGTTGCCATTGCATAAGATATACGTATTTAGTGCCAAGAATGTCTACTTCGCCCATTTTATAGAACCGAGGCTTTAGCACGTTCAATCACATCCACCCAATCTATCACGCGCGTGTCCCACGATTTATCGATGGCGAGCCACATAAAAATGAAAAAATGGTGTCGTGGGGGGACCTTGAAAAATGGACAGAAAAGCTAGATTCGAAAAAGAGCCCAAGCGAAGGAAATATATAGAGAAGAAAATGGAAAGAAAGAGATGAGCGACGACCCAATAGAAGCCATTTTAAGTACAACACAAGGGGAAATGCACTATCCGAGTAAAAGTGGAAAGGATCAGATATAAGGGTGAAAAAACTATCGCAAAAAATTGGAAAATTCGAGAGACAGAAGGATTAGCGTGACAGATGGTCTCGGCAGCACTTTTCAGATCTCGAAGGGAAGGGACTTCGGTTCGAGGAAGAGAGATGAGCGGGACAGGTTAGCGGGGATGGGACTTTTTTTGCCACCAGAGGGAGAGAAACGAAGGATTGATGCGCTTAATGTAAAGAGCCGCGCAGGGAGCATTATCAGGAGATGAGAAGGGAGCGCGACAGAGTGTGGGGTGGGACGAAAGAAAGGGACCATGCGAAGGAGCAGAACGATTAACTTAAAGGGAGAGATAGATGTGTTGAGGGTTGCGGAGAGCGTAGATTGTGCGAAGAAAGGATACAGGAGCAACCAAGCCTGCGGAACGGAAGATTAGTCTGCGGGAATAGGAGTGAGCTAGAGGAGGTGCCCAGGGAAGAATTGAAGCGAAAAATAATTGACCAGGATCCGTAGTGCTGGTCAGTTGGAAGAAGTGGACGGACAGGACTCCCAACCCCAAAATTGAGGCTGATGTGTGAAAGGTAATTTGTCCAATTCCTAGATGTATCATCACCGACGACCAATCATTAGACGAAACCTATGATTGCTCTGGTGATGACAGGTTTGCTTTATAGACTCAGGTTTACGCAATACAAGACCCATTCGTTTTCTCAAATTATCTGACGGATGAAGTAAAAGCTTCACAAATATACTAAATTTCGTTTAATATCATTACTGTATTCTGTGAAATAATCAATCGAAAGGCTCAAAGGATTCTTATCCCCTCCACCATTAGCTATCAGCCGATGTTGAGAAATAATGAGGTTCCTTAGGCTAGCTGATAAACGAGGTAGTTTTCTTCTTCTTTCTTCATTGAACCAGAATGCTACGAGAGAAAAAAGTTCAAGTAAGAGCAATGACCCTATGAATAACACTTTTCATGTCGTTCGATGAAGAGTAAACAGGATAAAGGCCATTATTCAGCATCACGCATATCGCAACTGCATTCATATCATCAATAATACTGGTGCAAAAGTAAACAACATACTTTTTACTCCAATATGCTCCAAAATGAAAAATATCCTATAAATCAAGATGTAATTGCAGAAAGTGATACCGATGCGATGATTTAGAAAAATGTACGTAAATAAACAATATTGTCACTATTTTTAGTTAACAAAACATTTTATTTTTTCCTTTTATTTTAATTTTAGATAAAATATTTGAAAGCAACCAAAATAATTTTTGAGCTAAAATTTAAAAAATTATGATAATAAAATTGAATTTATTCTTTCTGGCGGGTTCAGAAAAGGTTCAACATGCTTTAGATCTTAGAAAATAAACGTCTGCGAGAGAGTAACTTATTTTCGTCATTATAAGCTAATTCGTCCTTATAATTTATACGGTGTTAACTTCACATTAACATTCCATGATTTTTTTAAGATAGAAGATAAAATAGTTACATAAGTATAAAGGTATTGATGCCGGTACTTCTTTCAAATTTCCAAATATCTAACCATTTATGCAATAAAAGGTGATTCTTTGAGCTTAGTGGCCCGCATCTGTAACGTCCGATTTACAATACCAGTACTTGAATTATCAAACTTTCCAGAGGCGAAATGGACATCTCATTTAAACTAGGGGACACTTCTTTTCCCTGATCTAAATATAACAAACCTAATATATGATCCTCCCAAAACGGGGGAACCTCTGCAGTCAACTTTGCCCTCTCGAAATCACAAACTCAATGAAAAAGAAAGGGAAGATTTGCAAATGAAAAATATTACGGAAAAAAACCATAAAAGCGTATCGTATTGAGGATAAAACTAAGAGCGCAAGTGAAAATTTTTCCATGACATTAAAGGAAGTTGATAAAAAATGTCCAGAGGAGTTGGAATGAAAGGCCAATGTATAGCGGGAGGAAAATGGACCGAAGGTGTGGGCGGCGGCGGGGAGTTCCGGCAATATTGCCGCGCCAGACGGACGCCGCGCCTCCCACACCCAGCTCGAGAGGGGGTCCCATTCGTCTACGCGCCTTTCTCGGCGAGAGAGAGAAGGAGCGCGGAGTGGGATGTAGATATGCGGCTGTCGGGAGGGATAAGACGGGTGCATAATGGCGGGACGAAGAATGGGAAGGGGGTCTTGCAGGGTGCCTCCCTTTGTTGGGCTGAATGGGAAATATGAGTTCGGCAACAATGAGGTGAGAGGGGCTAAAGAGAGACTGCGGAGAAGAAGAGAGCGTTTCAAATCACACGATTCGCGCATTTTGGACGTCTAGAGAGGATGGATTTGGTTTGTTCGCTATTTTGGCAAGCCGCACTTAAACCTTCGAGGTGTTTATGAAAGGGGATGAGAAGTTTTAGCCAATCTGCGCCTCATTGTTGCCTCGAAATACGTTCCGGCGCCGACGAGTCGTGCTACGTCGTTAACGCTTCCAAATAACTACTCGCGGCGGAAATTTACGAAGTGCTTGTGCTGTTCCGAAATAAGAGGGACGAAATGAAAGTTCCATTCTATTAGCGGATTCTCAGGAAATTCGACGCGTGATTTGAGAGGATGGAAAGACGCGCTGATTCATGAGCATTTGAAAGTACTCTTGCATCCGAAATACAAGATCTTCATTCGAGCAGGGTCGACCCGAGGTATACTGGCGCCAGGTATCATCACGTATCTATATACATATAGATACGTGTAAAATTATTTAAAGGCCAATATGCAATGATGTTTTAGTTTTTCGAGAGCTGCGCACAGGAGAGAAACTTGGTTGGCTTTTGAGAGGCTTTGAGATCTTGATGGCTTTTGGGGTCATAAACTTCAACATTATTATCATATTTAAATGTAAGATAACCAATCTTTTATCAAAATTGAATGCAAACAAACAATTGGCAAATTTTATCTTTTACGACCGATTGAATCAATAAGTTATAAATTTAGAATTAATTTCACAACTTCACTCAAGACAAATTCATCAAAAATTTCTTAATATGCCAGTTTATCGACTAGACCAACGCCATGCGCCCCCTAAAACTCGGAGCCCCGGGCAATTGCCTGACCCGCCCATATCTCAGACCGGTTCTGATATTGAGCAATGTATCATCTCGAGTATTCCTTCAACTAATTGGAATAACTACACTAAAAAGGGATACCAAAATGCTAAAAATAAATTTTTTCCCTTTCAGTAAAATAAATGAAATCAAAGATTAAGAGATACATAGGAGATACCAAATTTTCCTAAACCTAACATCAGAAATTTCCACTTAAGGTAAATGACCGAATTATTTTTATCGTAAGAAATTTTAATGTAAATAAATGTTCAGATAATAAAGGGTTGATCGGAAATTATAGAAAAGATATCGGTAACTATTCTTGAATCCTGAAAACCTCACTAAACTCATTCTTATACGAAATTTTCTCGATGAAATAAACAATGCGTCGGTAATGTGATGAGATTCGTCAAATGAAGTTACACTTTTAATGTGATGATTTTCAAAGAAGGAATAAGACAGTCTTTTGACTGATTGAATTTCTTATTCTATGCTCGAACTTCAAAACAGTGTAATAATTACAAAATAAAATATTTCCAACATGAACTAGCAAAAATATACCCTTGATACTCTATATATATGTCTAGGTATTTGAAATCGATAATATAAACTAAGGTTCTATAAATGCCATCTAGGTATATCCAATAATAAGTTCATTGTGTACAGAATTTGAATAATAATGGGTAAAATAGCGATGAAAAATAGGGAACTAACAATCACCCGAGATCACCATAGAAAAGGTCATTCCGTTTACAAATAAAACGCAAACCAAGCATGATCTAGAAGATTAAGGAAAAAGAATATTAGTAGCTTAATGAGGATATGAATAGCTTCCGTAGAAAAGCGACTTCCAACTGGTGACCCGTTTCACCGATGTTCCTCATTGTATGTGTTGATAGACCATAAAGCACACGGAGTCGATGAGATTCCATGAAAAATTTTAAAATTTATCGGGATGAAGGCCAAAGATTGCCTTTTTGAAGATTGAATATGGTCATTGAAATGTACATACAACAAAGTAGTGCCCGATCACTTTGAGAGAATACGTATGATATCCATTCCCAAGAAGATCACTGCACAGAAATGTGAAGAGAATAGAAACCTAAACCTGGTGTTACATCCGCCAAAGATACTGAGAAGATTAAATATCAACGCATGTAAAGCATATTGAAGAAAACCTCATGAGGACCAATTTGGCTTCAGAAGAAATCATGGTACACCTGGGGCCATTCAGGCCTTGAGACTAATTGTGGAAAAATTGATACAACTCAACCAAAAGGAAGTGACAGCTTTTATTGATAAATATTGGCCAAAAAGGCTTTGACAATATAAAAAATCCTTGTGAGGAAATGTTGAAGTAGATTATAGAGACAGGAGGATAACTCTCCAACTTGATCAGAACCAGAAAGCCATCTTAGGTGCAGACGGAACAAAAGCAAAAATCTCTAAACGTATTAGGCAAGGATGAATGAAGACTATCGCAAATAATGTTCAATTTGTACATGGAACAAGTAATGTAAGAATTTTCAGAGACTTATCAGAATGGATTAAAAAAGAATGGTAAACTCTACACAATCATCAGATTCGCAGACGATATAGCACTTTTAGCAGATAGTGACAATTACCAACAGGAAGCATTATATGAAATTAATCAAATTTTTAAAGAATAAGTGGAACAAAAATTAATAGGAACAAAACCAAAATAATGAAATGCACAAAAGATGGACAACAGAAAGCCAAGGTATATTTGGAAGAAGAAAAACTTATGCAAGTCACTACTTTTAAATATCTTGGTAGCTTCATAACACCTGATGTACAGCGGATGTGACAAGCAGCGCAAAACACAAGCAAAACAAGCTTTTATCAATAAGAAATCTCTCTTGAAATCAATAAAATTATCACTACAAACACGTAAGGAGTTTGTTAAAAGTTACTTATGGAGTGTGTGCACATACGTACAGCTCAGAAGCATGGACTTTAAGAAAAGCAGAAAAAATTAAGTTAGAAACATTTGAAGTGTGGTGCTGGAGATGACTACTAAGAATACTTTGGAAAGAGAGAGTTACCAACAGAGTTTCTGGAAAGAATTGGATATAGTCAGTCTTTAAATGAAGATGGATTAGACACGTCTTAAGGCATTCGTGTGGGATCATTACCTTGATTGAAGGAATGGTAGATGGACGAGCCGGAAGAGGAAAATCAAGGTAGGAATACCTGGATGGAATCAGAGCAGGGAGGAGATACTCTGACACATAGAGTTTTGGAAAGAAAAAAATTGAATGCCCACCAACCTTATGGCCGAAGAGAAGAAGAAGCCGCATCCCACCAGATATTTATCCTTTAAAGTTGGTTCCTAATGAAAATTTTAATGTGTTATGTAGCAAGTTTCGTGTTTATTCTTTGTCGATTTAAATTAAAGAAGCAAATTCTACGCTGGCCTAAATTAGTCTGGTCTAAACTAGAAAATATGTAGATTAGTGTGTCGCGAAGTATGCATTTCCGCTAAATTATATCGTGGAAGACAACAGGCTTGGAAACACTACCACGGGGGATAATCAATGAGCTGTTCATCCTCGTCTCATGGTTCGCGGTTGGTCATGGCGATTCAATTATTACATTTCCGAAATACTGAAGCAGGGTCTTAACCTTTGCCTGATTTTCAATTCCGTTTCGTTACGGGCATAAGCTTGCTCCTCTTGGGGCTGAAGGGGCTCAATACAAACAAAGGTCAGAATATCAGGACATGCCAAAGCAAACACAACTTCCGACAAGAGCGATCCCAAACAGATTAACAGTAATGCGCGTGCCTTGCGTCAATCGTCCATCATGCAATAACAACATCCATGCGCGCACACGACGCGGAAAGAAAGCCGCAGGAAAGAGGGATCATTGCAACCAAAACCAGAGAGAATAGGAGGAATGCGTTCTTGGAGATGAGAGGCGAAAATTGGCAATAAACAAGTCAAGAGGGGTACGATAATGGCGGATAACAGTTGAGAAGGAAATATGGAGCATGATTCAGAGGACTCGCTTTCATGCGGGGGCAATCGAGAGAGGATATCAAGCGGATGACTCAACAACTGCGGACCCTAGATACAGGGGGTGATATGAGAGCGAAACTGCATTGACATTGGAAATGGAGATGAGGCAAAAATAGCATCGATGGAATTATCTAAACGAAGGGCGCAATTGGATAATTGGTGTCGGATGATAAGATGCTCAGAAAATGCAACTAGTCGGTATTCGTGCATTTTGAGATTATAAGTACTAATAAGTATGCAATATTGAATATTCGCAGGAGAAATTTGGTAGAGGTCCATGCTTTAAAGAATATGAGTCGCAATCTACAACACCGAGACTGAGTATAGGACGGACTAATTAGAATTCAATTTATAATTAGCTGGAATATCTAATTAAGCCGATACAAAAGGCCAACCCTCGCTTGCAGTTCTCTTGACGTTTTTACCAGTGCATCCTCGACCAAGTAACTAATATGACGGAAGAAAATCAAGATTCGGATAAGCTGTAATATTGTTATATCATAAAAAATTTCTTACGCCTCCATCTATATAATTATAATTAGAAAATGTGCAGATGAGAGCAGCAACGTTTGCCTTGGGCAGATATGGGAAGACGGATAGCGTCACTACAATGCTTAAAGAATTTGGTTGGGAAAAATTAGAATCGAAACGTAAAACAAAAAGGTTAGGGAATATATATAAAACTGTAACCTGAAAGCCTTCGTTGAAAGAATTAAAGATTAGACTCAAAGAACCGAATTACCTTTGGAGAAACGACCACAAGCATAAATTCGCAACTCTTAAAGAGAGAACAGATATCTGCAAACATTCATTTCTAAATCGGGGTATAGTAGAATGGAACAATTTACCTGGAGAAGTTTTCGAAAATTTCCCACCTTCCTGCAATGTATTTATTAATAGAATTAAAAGGGCTTTGTTTAATACTTAATATGACAAAAATTTGTAGTTTGTAAATATTGTAATAACGTTGTAAATTTTATATTTTGTAATTTTTATATTTTATAATTGTATTGTATGACGTACTGCCTTCGGGAGGTTTTGGGGGGTTTTCCTCCCGACTAGGGTGAATACCAGGCAGTACCTTATTTTCATCTCCCCCCCCAACAATGACTATCAGCTGGCCTGGTCCCTACTAGTAGTCTGAAGAAATAATAAATAAATAAGTATAGCACTTGCAACTCTCTAACGTGTAGGTACCAAAGAGTACACCCTTAGATCTAATTTCAATGTCCATTGCTGTCGCTTTAGGGGAAAAAATGAATTATTATAGAAGCTATTCCTAGAATCCAATTCCTTGATTATTCTTGCGGTATCTGATCGAACTAAATAGCTAAGTGGAGACAGAATATCCACTTAAATTTTCTAGAATGTCATATCTTTATATTTAGTGGACATGTTCCTTCTAAATTTTAAGCTTCTTTCTTGGCATTGTTTACATCGAATGCCAAAAAGATTCTTTTAAAAATGAAAATAAGTAACGTATCTATTTATTTACTCGAACCTCGGAGTTGAAACTGTGACTCCGTATATCTTATATGTAGTACTCATACTATAATAATCTCTGAACAAAATATGCAAGTCACTACTAGAAAACCTCATGAGGACCAATTTGGCTTCAGAAGAAATCATGGTACACCTGGGGCCATTCAGGCCTTGAGACTAATTGTGGAAAAATTGATACAACTCAACTAAAAGGTAGTGACAGCCTTTATTGATATATATAGGCCAAAAAGGCTTTTGACAATATAAAAAATCCTTGTGCAGAAGATGTTGAAGTAGATTATAAAGACAGGAGGTTAATTCTCCAACTTGATCAGAACCAGAAAGCCATCTTAGTTGCAGACGGAACAAATGCAAAAATCTCTAAACGTATTAGGCAAGGATGAATGAAGACTATCGCAAATAATGTTCAATTTGTACATAGAACAAGTAATGAAAGAATTTTCAGAGACTTATCAGAATGGATTAAAATAGAATGCTAAACTCTACACAACCATCCGATTCGCAGACGATATAGCACTTTTAGCAGATAGTGACAATTACCAATAGGAAGCATTATATGAAATTAATCAAATTTTTAAAGAATAAGTGNAATAACATAATATATGAAAAAGAGCAGGGAAAACTAGTTAGCTCACTATAATTAACATCCTTAAAAAATTTAGCCGTCGATTTTGGCTGTAAGGGCAGCTACTATTAAATGCAATAGAAAACAAACTAGATGAACCGCAGCCCCTAATTTCATTTCAAATTCTAATGAAACACATGCCTGAAAACACAATGAGCTGAGATGGATATTAAAATTATCTTTTTCAGATAAGTCATTTTAAAGGTTTTCTCAATAATCATCCCCTTTCCCCTCTTCGATTTTCATTACTTTATAAAGAGAAATTTATTTACTGCTTAAATGAGATAAATAGAGATTCCATCAGAAAATTCAGTACCATAGCTATTACTATGAATAAAAAGCTATATCAACTCCATAGGAGTGGTTTTTTACTCTTTTTTTATCGTATATATTTGAAATGAAGTGTGTTCGATAAACAGCAGTCTTGCTCTGTAAATAGTTTAAATATAACTCGATGCATATCTATTGCTTACTCTCTTACAGTTACGCAAAATGTTTAGAGTATCTTCATCGATTGACTATACACGCTTTTCTAGGGCGAGTGTCTCGTAAAGGTCAGCGTTACAAGGTCGGTATAAAATCGGTCCACATAATAACACATCTTCTCTACGGAGCCATTAATTTTCGAAACCGTCACCATTACACAGATTTAACAGATTTTGAAATGTTTCCCGCAACAGCTGACATCGGGATCTTATCTGGATTCATTCATTCCGAAAGCTTCTGCATTCGAAATTTGCGACGAATTTTATCGGCGAAAATTCTCCGGTGGAACAAACGCACGTCGCATTACATAAGCCAATGACAGCGTAATTAATTGGACGCGCGATTGGATATTTAATTAAGGAACATCGTGGACGCCTATCTCCCGAAACGAAATTATGCGTTAATTTCTTTCCTCCTCGGAGAGCCTCATCTCCTCGAAATTTCATTCCGCAACCAATATCAGTCACGCGTCGCATCACCTCCTCGTCTCAATCTCCTGTCGTGACCAACTTCTTTCCCTCGCAAGAATACCCGGGGCGCGTGCATAAATCCTTCAACGCCATGCGTCTCGAATGGAATCCATCCTCAGACAAATGATCTATGATCCTTTAGACGACCACATCGCCAAAAATACCGCTCCGCAAAATTTCGCGCTCGAGTACAACACGCATCAACGTCGACCCCGTAAAATCTCACGCACGTGTGAAATTGGGCGAGTCGCGTGAGCGCATGTCATCCGAGCATATGACGTTTTCTCTTCCACTTTTCAAAGACCCTCCTCCCGTCGCGTTTTAAAGCCTCCGGGATCCTCCTTTCCTTGCCAAACTGCGTCCCCTCTCTTCCCTCGGACACTTGCCTAATTAAATGCTCGGCGTTCCATAAGCCACCCTCTCTCCTCATTTCTGCCCACTCTGTCCGAAGCGTAATTGCGCGCTTCTCGGCCCATGCGTTCTGATGCTCTCGCCGGATGACCTCCCTATACCAACGGGGCATAAATTATCTAAAAGCCTCACCCTCTCTCGGCGTCGCGTCCAACCCCTCCCCGGCCATCTCCTTTTCCTCGCCCTTCCTTGCCCCGCGCGCGGCAACTTCTAACCCGCCTACTGGTGCTGATCCTCGGTCGCATGCTCTTTTGCTAACCGCCGCCGTAGGGTGGAGCACGCGGAAAATTTAACAGCGGGGTTTTTGGGCTGCTGTGCGAACTCTAGATGGGGTGCACGTATGACGAGGGCGTGGCGGTTGAGGGTGGCTTAGGAGATGGAGGAGGTATGGGAAATGGTGGAGGGCGAAAAGGTCATCTCAAAACGTTTTCAGCATTGCGTACATACTTTCCATTCCCTCGTTGCTTTCGAAGAAGAGAGGGGGAGAAAAGTGCGTTTTAGAGAAAGAGGACGCATTTGATGAGGGCTCCCACCCTTCTTTATTTATTTCCGTGTTCTTATTGCTCTCTCAGGCTGAGAAATTCGAAAAAACGCCTCATGAATGGTTAACGAATCATGCACGATGCTTGGTGCGGAAAGAGATGAAAACAGATGAAGGAAAAGAGTCTTTTGCAGAGTGCGCAGATCTTTCTCGGTGAAACAAAAGAGAAAATAGTAGTGCTAGAATGAAGAATTCGTTTTTCACCAGTTTCAATCTTTCAAGTGTATCAAAAGTTTTATTTTAATTCCTTTAATTGACAGAAACTTGCGCTATTATTTGGAAGATAATCTTGACTGAAATTGAAATACAAGTGTTTTTTTATTTATTTTTACAGTTGCATGGTTATCAGTCTAAAATTACATTTCAACATCTTGATTAAATTTTTTATCTGTGATCTATTTGTTTTATACTCGTCAATTTTCACTGGTAATTAACTTAAATGTGGAGTCTTTCCCTAGAATATTCGGTAAAATAATTTATGCCAAACAATCTTTCTTTCGCTCATGTATCATTAGAGGTTTAAAACGCTTCAAGATCCGTTTCGCCGGAACATTAAAGAAAATACAATGCATAGTTTTGCGTTTCAATACTAATACTTCCGCCACCTGCATGAACATATACGAAGTTTATATGATCTATGCCTTCAAATTTATAAAAATAGTTATAAATATACAGAGAAACTTATATCCATTTGCAGTTCCATTAAACTTTTAAACTCAAGTTCAAGCATTACCCCAAATCGTGTAAGTGAAAGTGATGCAAACAATAGACGGAAACAGCCAACTTGAACGAAACACTTTACAGCAGAAAACACTTCAACGCGCTTTATTGATAACTTAAATATTTACGATGGAAAGTCATACCACTCAACAAAGTACGGAAAAGCCTTCTCCTTCCATTGCCGGCCGATCGACGAGGATCCAAAAGAGGTAGGGGGGCTATCGAAGAGGCAAACAGTTTTAACAAATGCATTTGAGCAAGAGATAGCCCTTTCATCCTTTTCCTCTCCAATTTCACGCCCTTAAAGCAATTGAAATTCTCGTCAGAAAACATACTATTCTCCCTCAAAACCATCCCTTGGATAATGGAAGATGAGGGGGCGTTAAAGAAGAGAAAATAGGGGGAGAAAGTGAGTTGAAAGGGAAGGAGAGAAGAAAAAGAGAATGGATAGGAAGGCGGGACTGAGATAAACGTAGATTAAATGAGAGAGGAGAAAGGAATAAGAATGGAGAAAAGTAGAGCTAAGGTACCTAAGAGGGAATAAATGGAAATAAGGAAATGTAAGGATTGAAAGGGGATGGATAACGAGAGGACAAAATAGAGAGGTCATTGGCTGAAAGAATATATCGGATAGTAAAGAAGAATGTGATGGGCGTGAAAAGAGAATGTAGCGGAAGAGACAGGAAGAATGGCAGAAATGTGAAAGAGAATAACAACGTAAAATAGACAGAGATAGGAAGAAAACGGGAAGGTAGTACCAAGGAAAAAATAAGACTGGAAGAAGGAGAAAGTTTCAAAAAGAGTCGTTGATTGACATAAGCTCTTTTTTGTGGCAAACAGCCTTCCATGTCACTGTAAACAATGTATAAGAGGTTATGTAAACAGTAAATCAAAATTTATAAAATATAACGAGGCAAAATAAATCTAGAAAATCCACGAGAAGCCGCTGAGGGTAACCATGTTCTGTTTCAATTTATCTCTGAATAAAATAAGAGTTTCCACTATCTCAGATGGAATTAATTTCATATCTCAGATGGAATTAATTTCATATGACAACTGGTTACGACAAATCGTTATCATCTGAAGGCTGTGAATGAGAGTAATCCTTGATAGAAAGTGATCTTTTGCCAATTTTATAATATCTGAAAGACTAACGGATAGAGAAATTATAATAAGATAGAACTTTTCTAAAAGAATAGAGGCATCAAATGTTGAATCAATATTAGATTCGAGGTATAATGGCGTAAGCAATGATTTTAATGCTTGTAATGTGAATTAATGAAATAGAATATGATTTGAAATTATAAAGCCTTCCGAGGTCTGACTGTTATACAGATAATGCAATAAATTTTATAGAAAAATGTCTTTAAGGTGAAGAAGAAGTCAAATAAAACACCGATAGACATGAGGAGCAAGGGGGAAGACATTGAAAAGAAATGAGGAAAAGATAGATGAAGATAATGAAAGATAGGAGATAAAATTTACACGAAGCTGAATGCACAGACAAAGAAAGATTGGGGAAAAGCGAAGACAAGTAAAATTTAAAAAGACTGCTGAAAGTTACGATGATGGTAAAAGAGGAAAGAATGAAACAAGAAAGAGTCAGAAAGAGGCAGAAGATAAAAGAGAAAAAACGAATGAAGAGAATTATAGGAAAAGAACTTGGTGGAGAACGTTTTCAACGCTTTTTCCCTCTCCACCTCTACATCACTTATTCCATCACTCCATTCCTATTCTCTGCCACTCGCCCATTCCCACTATCCACGGCCATTACGCATCTACACCTCTCAGCCTCTCAACCCACTCTGCAAACTTCCACACACACACACGTCCTCTCTCCCACCCATCCGAAAACTCACATCTCTCTCTCTCTCTCTCTCCCTTTCTTTCCCGTTTTCCCACTCCTAGCATGCGGGAATAATTGAAAATCCTTTTGTAAAGAGCGGGTACGAGGGTGACAAGCGGCAGGAAGGCGTTTAATATTACCCAAAGAGGTGGTGTTGGTGGGTGAGAGAAGATGCTTCCCGGTGCGGGTGTGGTGGGGGTTGGAGATGGAAAGTGAGGGATGAAGAACCGCTTGCGCCAAGAATAGGGAATTCGGAATGAAGATGAGGGGAGCATGAGTTCGGATGGGTATGGGATAATTCAGTGGATGGGGACGCGGAGTGCGGGATTTTTGGGGCCGGATTTTTATTATTTTGATGGAGAGCAATAGGAAGTATCCAGGCTAAGGAACGTTTGGAGAGGACGAAAGGGGCAAGCGGGAGCGAGGGTGCGAAAATTTCGGATTGCATTAGATATGAGGAGGAGGATTTTTGAAGTGGCCAAAGGGAGGGAAAACTGCGGAGAGGAATGGGATGACTGCGTTTCGACGGGAGAAGATGCCTGAGTGACAGGTTATGGGAGGATTATTTTGGGTGGGCTGAATTAGGTAGGATATGAGGTGGTGAGACCGGTGAAAGAGGCTAAAAAGCTGTTTTACGCAGTGATGAAGTGCAATGCAGGCAGTGGAAAGATATGAGAATATTTCGATATATTCGAACGAAAGAAATTTGCCGTCTGACTGTTGGGAAAGCTAATAAAAATCGCTGGAAGTAAATAAAGTCGATACGGGGAAATGCCTTTTGATTTTTAACCTCAGTCAGTGGTCTGAAACTGAGCGTTTTCTGTGTCATGAAGATGAAAATACAGTAAACGTCGATATTCTGATAGATGCATTTAAAGAAGGACACATAGGATAATCATATTAATTACTTAGAATACCGAACTTACTAAAGCACCACCAACTTTGGTCGAGGCATACTTCCACCTTACCAGCCAATAATCTGAGTAGCATAGGGGGTATTACCTCTATTTATTTAATGCACTAAAATGAAACAGTAAAAGTATTTACATACATATTTTTACGAATATTCAGATAAGAGAATTTTTTCTTTGTAATCAATATAGCTCGGGCGTACTTTGTAGAACGCAATACAATTAAAACTTTCTGATGGTTACTCTTTGGGGTCGAAACTAATAAGCAACAGTTTGGGAAATAACTAAGATTAGATAATCAGCTTTCTCATTAATGAAGCTCATTATCGTGATTCTTAGTGAATTTTTGTGTGACCTTCCCCAGCATTAATTAAAAGTAAAGGAAAATTTTTCATTTTAATCTCATGGTTCTTAACTCTCCGACTGAAACGAAATGTTATCCCATTTTTCATAAATCTTTTATCAGAAAATTTTCATCTAACCGCGAATAATGTCATTTTCCTATTAAATATCATTTAAGGTGTTATAAAAGAAAATGAACTTGTTGTTTCGTCATTTCCTATGAGGAAAACTTCGTGAATTCTGAATAATTGATTGAAATAGTTGATATGTGCAAATTCAACTGAACGAATCGGCTATTATTTACATAATTTCCAAATTCTGATATTACGAAGAAAATTTTCCAGAAATTACACACAAGAATTCAGAAGCTAAACTGATACGGATTATGTGTTTGTGAACAATGAAAGAACTGCCTTAAATAAAATATTTTATCACAAAATGAACTAAAACTCTGGAGAAATACTATCTTTTTAGCGTATCAAAGTTTAAAAATTGGCCTGCCACTCTAAAAAGAAATTTCTAGTAAATTTCTTCATTAGGTTTATCTGCATTCCATCCCCTTATATCACCCCTAGGACATATTAAATTGAATAATAGGTCTAACATGATTTACAGCAAGCAAACTATCATGATTAACAGAATACATTTTCCGAGAAGATGGCAACGTCCCTGATGTCTCCGCCATTAGGGACTCAACGTCAGGAAATTAGTCGGGAGAAGAAAGGAAACAAGGAAGCACTTTAGATGGGAGAATGGTTGAAAACTTTTGATCGCGCGATGATAGGACGAACAGAAGTGGGGAAGAAGTGATAACAACAGTGGGAAAGAGGCAGCGTAAATACGTCACACACACGCGAAGTTTCCAAAGCATAATTCCGCTCGAAATGGAGTGTGGTGAAAGAGCGAGTTGGAGAGAAAGATGATTCGAAAACCTCACGCATCATATACTTCAGCATAATCGAGCGAAGAATGGATTCTTCGCGGAAGAAAGTGGCAGGAACGAGCGAAGAAACAAAAACGCCAACTTTCCGTTATTGTTTGCGAAGTTCTCGCTAAAAGCCACCATATTCCGCGAGTCCCGAAACCTAACTTAAAGAGTTACGATAAAATCATGTATTTGCGAAATCTTGCGTCTGGTCAAGAATACTGTCGCATTGCGTTATAGAGAAAATTTAGTGAGCCATACCACGTGTAGCCTTTTCCTATTAAGAATGACTGGAATTGCCACAAATGTGGATTTCTAAAATTTAATCAGAGAACGGTTGTCTATAAATATGTATCTCTTTCTGAGTAAGTGAAAATTCTGATTGGTTAAACGGAACGATTTAACTGAAGTTTTCGATCCCTTTCTTCCCCTACAGCTTCATGCCGAAAAACGGATTGCAGGGTACATATATACGATGTGGATGTATGTGGATGTGGATGAATCTTGCAGACCACTTTTAAATGCAGATAAAACAAGAAGATTGTAATGCGATATAATTATAAGTATAATTGAATAATTTTATAATTTCTTAGATGATATTTATAAGACATGCATTCTTGTGGTGAAATGAGTAATTGAAGAGTACTCTCCTTACGAAAGGTTTTAGAGTGATTTTTCTCCGAACTGCAATGCAGTTCAATACAGAACGTCTATATCAGGCTAAATTGGGACTAGAAAGTCCCATCTTCCAGTTAACCACTGTCAAAGTATAATTGATGATAATAAATTTTAAAAGAACATTAAAAGAGAGGCCTTCAATTCGTCATTATTAAAAAAGGTCTTCATTTAATTCAACGTAAAATTATTATAAGATGCATCCCTTTATAGAGAGAAACAAAGAAATTAAATCAAAACTTACTAGACTAAAAACGAGTACAGTGTACTACTAAATTTTATTCCTTTTTCCAAACGTTTAAAAGCTTCCAAAAATCCAGGCTGACGAAATGTTCCTATAATATCAAGAGCAACCCGAAAAACAAACAGTACTTCAGAAGTGAAATTAGCCCTGATTCCGTAGCGACGCATCTTCCATCTTCTATGGTCTATCCTTCCTTATATCATTTTCAAAATATTATAACTTTTGTGGAGAGGTGAGAGTAAAGGTAATGCAAGTATTTTTCCGAAGGAAACTTTGTAGTAGAATTTGTGAGATCGTTCATACCACTGTACTTACGCGTCTATCAGCAACTATTAAAGATAAACTTCAGGACTAACTTTATCTTATTTGCAACCTTTTTCCCCAATAAATTCATAAATGGCTCCCGGATAGCCAAGTGGGCAACGCGTTCGACTTCAATGAAAGCGGTCCCGGGTTTGATTCCCGGTGGGGGCCTACGGACTTCAGCCGTCGAAGCACTTTTAACAATAATACTACTACAAATTTATAAATTCCAATAACTTTAAATGACAGATCAGAAGGATTAGCCATTCTAAGTAAAACTTTAATAAAATGAGAAAGTCGCAGAATCTTTCAAGGTTGTGTTATGAGGTATTGGTGTTAAGACAATGACGAAGTTTGTGAAGGACCTTCGAAGTCCAACGCTAATATTACTTCCGCTCACGGAACCCCCATTCAGCAGGGATTAATCCATCACGTAAAGAATAAAATAGGTTTCCCGTAACGGGCGCACCCATTTACTCCCTCTGTACTTTTAATACTCTGAAAACAATACTTTCCAGTAACGATAACATTGAAAACCTCAAAGAGTAAATGATAGATTGCAATGACGTAGGCAAATATTGTCGAGCATCTCGGAATTCCCAAAAGAGACCTCACGTATGTTCTAAGATAACCATACCTGAGATAAATGGGTCCGCCAGAATGAGAATAAGTTATGTCATCAGGATTTGAGAAAAATCTCATGGTGTACTTGTGAAGTTACGAACTTGACGGCTTAGGGAGTTCCCGAAAGTAGCACGAACATTGGGCTCGTTGTGTAAAGTCCCTAGGAGATTACTTTGAAAACGACACCGTAGGAATAGAATGTAAGTTTGGCTGTTATGGAGAAACTGTTTGATTCGGAAATTACTTGATCACATCTCGTATTAATTCGATGTTCAGAGAAGTTGGTGGAAGACTTCCCCATAAGGGGAGGACTCGACAGAAGGAAATCGGAGTATAAGAATTGAAGTGAATGTTGACGTGGTACGTCTAGACGAGAGTATCCGCGTGACGGAACAGAGGACTAGAAAAAGAGAAACCACGGAAGTGGTGGAAGAAAGAATAGGAGAGAGAAAGAAGGTAAAAAAGAGCAACGGGTGATTTTTTTTTATCAGGGGAGGGAAGAGGATGCGGAAATGTAGGCGGAAGGGGAATGCGAAAGAGTATTATTCATGGTTGAAGCGCAGAAAGGGAGCGTGGAGATAGATTCATCATCCCTCTTTACTTCCCCTACAACCTCCTCTCTCCCCCTCATCTACATCCTTCTACTTATTTCTCCCCTCTCCCTTCGTTCAGCCTCGCTTGGTACTCTTCTCTACCCTAAACGAGAGAAATCGATTGCTATAAATCGCCGGATTATTCGAGGAATTTGCTTAATCCAGATCTTCGCAACTGCTTTTACGGTGAAATAGATAAAATGGGGCATCGTAATTATAATTCACACATCTTCCATTTTCATTTCCGTTTCGATCAAATTCTTAAATCGTTAAACTTCGTGCCAAAGTTATAAATCCGTATTATTTGGTTCATCATACTCTAGTTACTTCTCTTATTCTCATGCACAGCTCCATAACCGTAATAGTACTCGAGGTTCCCCTGTACGTTTACACCCGATGAACTAGTTCGTATGAACCCAAAAAACAATAACCACCATTATTCATAATTAGACAACAATTCTAGTATTTCATTAGTATCTCACATTGCATTGCTCTGCTGTCATATCTTCATGAATGGAATATTTTTGACTTGGGTACAAGTTAGTGGTTCGTTTACTTTTTATTTATTTATTTAAATTCACGCTGCCATTTGGCCTTGTGGCCAGGCCAGGCTCTTTTATTTAAGACTTGACCACGACTATTACAATATAAACGCTACTGAGGTACCATTAATGCAGAATAATGCCTTTTGTTTCCTTATTGAATGATATGAAATTTGTTATTCATGGTGTCATGGTGCAGCACATCTAAGGACATTTTCTGTTTTACAGCATCCTGGCTCTGTGAGGAGCTAAATGAGTAGCTGAAGATTTAGGAATAAAATCACACTATAGAAATTATCACAGTACTCCATGGTAACCACGAAAGGTGCACAGATTAACAGTTCAAATCAACTGAAAGCGATTTGGAATGACTGAGCACGGTGGCGGAGTGATAAGCAAGCCAACCCAGAGGTTTGAGTTCCGACTCACCGGATTTTTCTAGTAAGGGGGCTTATTTACTTGTGTTCGTCAATGATGGCAGTTATTAAAATGGATATAATTTAGATCTTCCAGTTTCCATTAAGATATTATTATCGAGCAAAATATCCTATATCCGGTCGATTCCTTTTCAATCGTGAAATGTAGCTAAACTTCATATAAGGCAGCTTAAACTGATCAGATGCGTTTAAATTTGGATACCTCAATTTTATAATAAATAATCTAGGTAAATCGGTGTCAGAAAGAGGATATCGTACACTTTAAACGATAGACGGAACCATCTATCAGACGATTTAGCAAATGGCTGAAGACAACTTACCCTTGAAGATAACATTGTGGTTAAGGCAATCGTATTACTCCAGCCTGCGTAACTGAGGAATGACGCCTTGGTGGAAACAGTGATGACTCAGAACCAGCTCAGGGCAATGATGGCAGAGAAGATAGTGACAGCCATGAAGATCAACAGGAGGAGAATCTGAAAAGGGAGCGGGCGACTGCGATACATTCTCGATGGTTAAAAATGATTAATCATCCAAGAATGAGCAATCATTTTATACGGTGACTAGCACAGTATAAATTTCATTTTTCTTATTATTCTTACTCATTTTATGAGGTTAGCATCAGCTATTTATCTATTGTAGCAAATTTCTTGTTGTAACAGTGTTAAAAAAATGTTGTCTATCGCTTGAAAGCATTTAAGGGAAATAAGTGAAGTGCCCGGAAGTCCGATTTTCAGGGTTTGTCCCAGATTTAATTTTTTAAACATTTACGGGACGTCCACATGTGGAGACTTCCCCCTGCTATATTTTTGAATTTTTTACTTAAATTATTTTTAGTTTTGATCATCTTCTTGAGCATCTTTTATGACGGAAAAGTGTGATCATCGATAAAGGTGATATGGGCTATTGTGTGACGCAATTCATCATATAATGAAGCGATTTTAGCCTAAATATAACTTTCCAAAAGTTTTTCTATCTCCATGTATGACGGGCAAGTTGAGTATGGCTGGTCAAATATCCAAAGAGCATAAACTCAAAGAGGATACTAAAGTAAAATCACCAAAAATAGTTACATCAGACAGCCGTCGGTATTCATGCGAGAATATTCATTTAATATTCAAATTTTTCAACAATAAATACTTTAAAACCCCATTTTATGTTAGGATTATCTGCGAAACCAAAGAAATTAATCATTAGAAGTAATTCCCGGTGGGAGCCTAAGTGCGAAATGACCTAAGCTGCCGAATCACTTTTAACAATACTAATACTATGAACACTGCCCCGGATACGTCCCTGTAAATTCTCGGTTATGTCCCGAATGTCCCGGATTTTTCGTCCTCAGAGTGGTTAATGTCCCGGTTTTGCACAATCTAGACACCCTATTAAAAAGACAATGTTATCAAAATGTTCTTTACATTGGGAATAAATACCGTACACAGATATGCCTAAAAAGAATGTTACCACTGCATTATATCTAATGATAGCGCTATATGTCCTTCGTTGATATGAATTAATTGATAACATTGGGGAATTAATTAACCGTATTACGAAAAGAGGATGCACTTTCTATGGTTAGAGTATGATATATATACATACATACATAACAAACTAATTAAGTGAAATTTGATGGAAGTTAAAGCTAAGGATAATTGCACAATTATTTCTATTTTTTTAATATTAGAGCTATTGTTATTAAGAAATTCAGGTGATGTATCAAACCAATATTTTTTTAGTATTCTCCATCTTAGGGGAGAACTCCGCTTCCAGATGTTGCTGCAAAACCAAAATTTCCAGACGAAATTTCTCCGCATGGTACGCATCTGCGTATATTGAAGTTGAGCTCAGATAATTCAATATCCTTCTTTGCAAACGAAATTATGTCCAACCATTTTGAAATGGTTTCCGAGTAAAAGGAAGTACTTTCCCATCACATAAAATTTCATTCGTAAATACAAATATGTCCCCAATATATAGGAACAGAAAAGGGTGTAATTTGTTCGCAAAAGTATTTTATAAAGTAAATGAAGATGCTTGCTTTGTGAATTAATCAGTCAGAGAAATGTCCATGTAATTAATTGGGATAGACTTACTGAGCATAATTAAAGGTTTGAGAAGTATTCACCCCTCAAAATAACATTTAAAATTTCCTCACTAGCTAATTTCGAAAGGTTTTCAAGTCCTCCCATTAAAAGTCCAGACTCGTCCTGGCCTCTTATTTGATCCCAAATTATCAGAGCAATTATCTCAGTCCTATGCTCCGCGTTGGACTTTAATCTGTCCTAAAATTCTGATATTGCCGTGCAATCAAAGACAACCGCATCATTACCTTCGGAAATGTCATTCTCTGAGAAAATAAAGGTAATATATAACTCTCATTGAATAGAAAGCGTCCTAATAATCGTTACCTATCGAGAGAACCTTTTTCCTCCCACTGAGCAAACGAACGGGCAGTATAAATCTCGTGAAACTACAATAGGTTCTTCCTTTCCGAGCGATTTGACAAGGACCAAAACTCACTCAGTGGGTCATTCCCTGAGTAAACACCGTGGCGAAGACAGTCCTACTGAAAAGACCCTTTTGTCCTTGGGAAAAGAGTGGGAGCCATCTTGCGTGTTCCTTTGATGGGGGTGGGTCGAGGGGTTTTATATGGGGGGATTGGCGATCGCAAAGGAGAACCCAATCGTCTCGAAGAAAGGGACAAGTGACAGCGAGGGCGCGAAAAGAAGCGTACCCGAAAACGAAGGGATCGACAAAAGGAGATGAGATATGGACGTTAGGAAGGGATGGCAAGGGAAGATGAGGCGACCCTTAGGTCACGGCCGTCCCCCTCAATCTGTCAGAGGTACGACGGGCTGAAGGGTCCGGCGCCCTCATGCGTGGACTCTCGCATAATCCCTGTTCATCAGTTGATTGGGAGGAGGACGAAGACAGGGGAAACCGGCGAGGGGAAATTGACGAAAGAGGGGAAATCGACGCGTAGGTGAAGGCATTGATTTAGTGTGCAATGGGAGGAATGCTGAGAGGGAATATGGAAAATGCAGAGAGAGGAAGGCGGTAGGGTCAGCACAGCTCTACAAAACCTCCGCGATGTCTTACCGTCTTTCTCCCCCATGAATGTGAAATTCGTCGGAATGGGATGCACGAGGAAGATCCTAAACCCCTCGGTGAGGATTTGAAATGGGCGACTCGTAGTACGACATGATAGTTCCAGACACCCGCTTAATAACGCGTTATTTACGTCCCGCTCTTAAGTGAATGAGGGTGACCCGAGTCTTTCCCTTCTTCAAATTTTCCTATAAAAATTAAACGAGAGAAGAGGAGGCGTAATACTCGGCCCGAATATACGACGCGCCAATCATTTCGGTTCGTTGAAGTATTCGCGGCGCGGAATAAATGGAAGGAAGATTAAAAACTTACCTCCGTACGTGGAGAGAATTCATTATAGAGTGATGAGGTATTTGGATAATTAGACTGACGTCCATTAACCTACGGGAACCACGATTTATCGATGTAATGCATCACGTACCTACTTTAAATATCTCTTGTATTCGTCCAAATAAATAAGAAGGTGGATGATACGAAAAATTAAAAGAGTTTTACTTAAAAGTAAAAATATCAAGAGATCCTGTTTAGAAATTAAAATAAATACCTGAAAATTCTTTCAAATATTACATTATTTTTACTCTCGAAATGAAAATGAATTTACTAAGTAACACCAGGAATGCTATTCAAAACCTATCCCTTACAAATAATTCTAAGCTTCGGTAAAATTATATTCTTGAGCAAATTATTGTTATTAAATCTGAGCGAATATTTACCGCTTTAAAAATAAAACTTTAAAATATAACGGTTTACAGCAAACACTAACCACAGTCAATGATGAAAATTACTACTTAAAAATATCGCGGAGGAATCTTATAAACAAATAATAGCTGTAAACCGCTGAATTATCTTAAGCTTTTTAGAAAATTCAGTGATCATGGGATAATTCTAATGAATTCAATTACAGGTTTATAAATTAGTATTCAATGTGAAAAGGAAATCATCAGAATATTCGGTCTTCTGGAAATATTTTCTTCTCCTTATCTTTCACCGTTTCTGATGGCAAATAAATTTTTGATTAAAGACATTGATATTGATAGAACTAAATATATCTTTTTGGGTAAACTAGTTTCTGTATGTAACCAAAAGGTGAGGTGATACATACGAGGCAACAAATACGGTACCGTAAACGAATCTTATTTAATTCTATTGTCCTATTCGATCCTATATTTTTTAAAATGTTGTAATAACTCTCAAATTAATAAACTTCCGGGTTTTAGAAATCTAATTACTTTTAAAGAATGTTTTCCTTCCTTTTGGTTTACCCCTTTAAGAATAAAATTATGTGGCTATTGAATTTTTTAAGTTATATTGCTGAAATTAAATGAATTGATAAAAAACGTCCAACAGAATCACTGGTTCAAGGCCAAGCCGGGCAAAATTAATAGCTGCGACGGGTGGTCAGTACTTCGGTATATGTGTCATCTTCAGGGGGCATTTCGTTTGGAGGCTCCCGCATGAATTTATCTTAATCATACTTAATCATTAATGATATTTTTGTTCACCATTAGGTATGATAAGACCGAATCTTTAAACTCAAATTCATAAATCCTATAAGAATAATGCTCCACATTTCCTGATTGAATGTGACCCAAAACTGCTGGGAAACCACTGATTTTGATCAAAGAGGCAACATAAAAATTAAACACTCCCACTCGAAGTTCAGTAGCTCATCCAGCATCCTCTCATGAAATAAATCAACGAAAACTACATCTACGATCCATTATCTAGGACAAAATATATATCATATACCACGAGGATTTTCCTCGATGTAAGAGGAAATTACATACTAATGCCCTAATGAAACCCCATCATAACCGCAACTTGGATGAAGTCAAATTTTACCGTATCATTCAATCTGACGAGCTCAATTCGTTTTGCTCCGTATATTTCCACACCCTGCCTTTCCTATCAACCCGCCAACGTCCGCCGCTAACCGGGTCTCGGGGAGCATAACACGTAACTATAGCGCAGATTAGCGTACGCGGAAGTCTCTCGCAGTCTTTAAAAGAGTGACTTCACCAGATCGGGGAACGGCGCACTTAAAGTGGGGCATTAAGATGAAGGTAGGCGTGAATATGGCAGCGGGCGGAGTGCGATGAGGATACCAGAGATGCGGAAACTTTGCTATTTCGGGAGGAGCCGAATATGCGACGATAAGGAACTCTTCCTCGAGGGAGAGAGAAGGGCCGAGGAGGGACCCAAGGAGGGTGAGGAGATCAGTAAGCGAGGATAAGAAGAGTTGCAAAAGAGGGCTTAAGTGGAGGAGAGGTAGATGGAAACGAGAGGATAGATGCTTCCCTAATCCTTAGTAGATATAATCTCCCTCGGCAGTATCCCATTCCCAAACCTCTCCGAATCGTCCCCCTGCTTCAAACCCTTAGCAATTCTATTCCCCTCTCTCCCGTTCCCTTCCCGTCGTCATCCTCCTATCTTCATTGTCTTTCACATTTACAGCCTGCCTACAAAAATTTCCCTTCCGCAACGTCCTCCAAAAGGGAAAAAATTCATCTCTCTGTACTTGTCCCATCGTCGCAGCAGCCCTTTCCCTGCATCCGCTCCACCCCTTCGCCCTCGTTAAAACTCTCAACCCCTCTGCCCTTAATTCCTTAAGCGATGCGAACTCACACCCAACGCCATTCCACCCCCTCTTTCGCCATCAATTCTCCCCCGAATCTCTCTCTTCCTTCTACGACACTCATTTCAATGCAAAATAAAGCGGTGGAGCCGAATTGTTGGCGGTTGTGCTTCGGGGCTTGAGAGGACAAATGCGTAAGAAGGACGCGTGAAGAGAATAGATCCCCGATAGCGAGAGATAGGGAGGGTGAATGGAAACGAGGTTTCTCCAGCTCTCCTTGCCTTTTTTAAGCGAGGAACTTTCCAGAGCCGTTAAGGGAGAGGGCATCTGCCTTCTTAACGTCCTCCGTTAATTTGCAGGGGATGACTTGTTTTGCGACGCGTACGAATGTTTCCTCATCAAAAGAGTATTTATTATGGAGAAGCACTCGGGGCAATTAGTATTAGTTGGCATCTTTCCCGCAAGAAAGGAGAGAGATCCTTTTTCACCTGAAATTCCTAAGCTAGCGAGACCGCATCGTCATTTTCACCCTCTCCCTTCTCTCTAACCCCTCTATTCACCCCTCTATGTCTCCCTCCTTGTCGCATTCTTTCTCCATACGTTACCGTAATGCAACTTTAATGAGAGTCATTACCTGTCTGGAGGCTGAGGAGGAAAAAAATCTAACAATCGCAGATTACGGCAGATGTGATGATTTTCAAAGTTGCGATAACTAGGCATGTGTTCCTGAAGAACTGGACATCTTGTTATACCATCCGATATGGCTGGAATAGAGAAATCGATAATTCTCTCGCCGTAATGCTTTTGAAATAAAAATATCCCAGAAAATGGTATCTTCAATCTTCGAACTTCAACTATGAATCATTATGTATTTTCATAAATACTTCATTCTGGAAATGTGGGTTTCGCGAGTGTGATCACAGATAAACTACCTAGACTAATAACTGCATTAATGACCTCACTGAATTACAGTAATATTTATAAACAAGCTTTTAAAATTCAAAACCAGATTATGTCTCTATAGAATTAGTGTTAGGCCCATTTTAATTCATTTCAACATAAAATTTTAGCCAAGGAAGAAAAAGACGTCATGAATATTCACTTACAATATTAATAAATGAATTATTGATTTCGAAAGCAAGCTCCATAAATGAAGAAACTAATTTATGAATCATTTTGCTGTTAAATATGAACCTCATCACTTGGAAAGAAAACTTCGCCAATCAAAAAACCTAATTCAAGTTAACTATGAACTATTTTTTTTAACCGGCAAGATGAATAGAAACGAGCCGTTTGCGGTAAAGGGTTACATTTCCACGTTATGACACTATTAGAATTATCGCAAGAAAATACGTGGAATTCTTCTTTTACACGTCTTGATATAAATCTGGAGGTCGAAGAAAAAATTGCCTTTAGAATCTGGTAATATTTCCGATAATATGTGTTCATGCTAAGCAGAAAATAATTTCGTCTTAAAAATAAAAAAAAACTACCCGCAAGAATCCCTTTAGGGGAAAAATAATGGATTCCCAAGAGTTATCCATGGAACGACGTATTCAGGGCATAAGTAAGACGGATAGGCACTTGATTACCTACTTGTCACAGATACTCCATGTCTACAAGATACCCAATTCTTATTTCCTCCGAATATCAGCAACGTAAGAATGAGCAAAAAAGGTTCAGTTCTTAATCGCAAAATAAACTTCTTCCGACGTTTCTAACGGCAACGGAATACCTCGCTTTTTACGCCTAATCATCGAAAATTTCGAATAATTTTGCGATAAAAACGAGTTTCCGAAACTCCGCGTCAAATCCAAGCGAGGGCAATCAATCCCTCTCGGATTCCGCCGTGCATTTGTCTCTGCCATTCTCCGTCCATCACAGTCCCTCTTCCCCGTTTTACAGCCATGCCTAAATTTTGGAAACAAAAACCTTTAATTCCAAGCGGTCCTGATACCTTTTTTGTCCCTCTCACGAAGATGGGTATATCTGGGATGGCGAAGAAAATCCAAAGAGAAGATAGAAGTCCTCGCATTCCATTAAGGCCATCGAAGCATCAATCTACTTGGCAACGAAGCCGGTTCTGGAGGAACAGATGACACTCGCGGAATGCTAGAGCTTGCGGTTTTTGCAATCCATCGACCATTTGAGTTTTCCCAGCTTCTGTCACCGCTTCAAACTGCTTCCTTTAGACGAATGGAGGATAATGATAGTCGATGCAAAGTGAAAAAAACATCCAAGCGAAAGACTACTGCTTACCACGTCAATGCTCCTATTATCTCGTTCAATTATTTACTGTTATTTTCTAAAAAATAAATAATGTAATATAATACAACATTATGGTGCGAGAACGACAAACAATTACCTCACTCCTCATCTTGCCTAATGAGCCTCATTCCCTCTCTTGTGCTTTTAGGCGGAGGAGTTGAAAATCGTGCCGGGTTGAGTACTTTACAGACAGTTGAGATGTTAATTCCACAGAGGAAAAACATAATCCAGTCGACTCGTATAATTTTATAAGCTGATAGGGCTAAAAGTTATCGTATATAAAAGAATCTTATAAAAACCGCATAATCCCTAATACAAAACTACGTCGCCAAAGTTAGCCCCTAAATAATGAAGCTTTTCGGGTTTTTCGTCAGGCCAAAGATATAATGGGAGAGACAGGATGAAGTGATGAAGCGCTCGCTACGGCTATATATGTCCATGGAGATATCAAGTTGAAAGATGACTGTGTGGCTATTTTTTGCTGCTTTCGGTATATTTTCAGGATTCATCTCTTCGTATTAAAGATCTCCAAGGAAAACGGCTCTTATGGAAGCAAAGAAAATGAAACAAATGACTCTGAAACTACTGGCCTCCGTGGACTTACGCAGAAAAATGTGTAGCGGGACTTGATTAGTACTTATTAACTTGTCTATAACGTATAATAATTACTTTCACTAAATTATGATTTCCAGTAAAGTTCTTCGATTTAAAACATAATTTATTATATATTATAAATTAGACGATGACGGAACAGAATACAAGCCACAGAAAAAAGTCATCGATAAAGATTCTCGTGATGCAACCATTCTCTTTATGTAATGATGATGAATGCATTAAATACTAATTAAAGGCGAATAACACCTTATAAAGATAACTCTTCAATAAGTGAAGAATTATCTTCGCATACGATCAAAAAGATCCTTAAGCATACACTAAGTTAGTGTATGCTATTCCATAAAGTCACCAAAGCTGACTAGTGTCCTCAATCATACGTACTAGGGCGAGATGTCATTAATACGGTTCGCAGCAAACGTGATGCATTGGCGAAAATCTATAGGGAAATTGTAGCTTGGATGGCTCAAAGCATTAGGAATACTGATAGTTCGTCCAGTTAGGAGGTGCTTTAACACTCTCTACTGCACGTAACAGGAAGCTAAAAGTTTAACTCGCCCGTACGGCGAGGACAGTGGATGTAGTATGATTCAATTATTCAAAATTTCGGCAGCAAGGCAGTTGAATGTACTCGGATTACCGCAGTGCATGTAAAAGAACTGAGATCACGAGGTATGCTTTGCTGAATTACCTTAGAAGTTTCCCCAAGTTACATTTCACCACCAAAGCTCGTTTAAATTATAATCTGACGCCACTGAACTCCTAGATTAAAATAAAAGTCAGAGAAATGAGATCATTAATGTTTCACCTTTAGAGTTCGACTTCAAAGAAAACAATAGAGTTGAAAAGCCATAAAATAACTGAACAACAATTTTTTCGACGTCGATAACTAAAATAATTTAAAATAAAACATTTTCAATCAAACAAACATGGGTGAAATTTTGAGACACTTTTAACCAAGATAAATACCACATTAATAAAAGCATATTTTGCGATTGAATTTTCAGACTATCAAATAAGTTGGAGAAGATAAACTTTTAAACATATACAGATTTGGGACTTGTGAAGCGTTGAGGTTCCGTGTGAAGCCTTGAGGTGAAGCGCTGAATCAACGAATCCTAGATCCGATTTCGTGGGAAAACAAAAACGAGTAAAGTCAAATATAAAAGTCTAAATGCTAACATATATTTCTCCAAGTATGATATTCATCATATTCTCATTTTCTGGAATGCTTAAGGCCCTTCTACATCTACATCTACATAAGTACCCTGCAAGCCGCCTTCCGGCGTGTGGCAGGGGGTGTAAACACCAAGAGTAGAATTACTTTCTTAATTTATTATTATCGCGTATCGTTCGCGGAAAAAAAGAGTCTCTAAAACGACTTGTCCTCGCGTCTATTTCTCTTATTTTACGCTCACTGTCGGATCGGGCAAAGTAGCNCTAGGGGAGAAGCTTTTTCCTAACGAGCTTGTAAAAATGTTCTTCGACAGTACATTAATTCCAAACATAAGATATCTTCCTAGAAATATTTGTTAATTAGAGGAAGAATCTTTATAAGAATCATGCAGGAAGTTTTAATAACGCTTAATTAGTCGCGTGACATGTTGTTACGGAACTAGTCCCATAGGGTCATACTGACCTGAATGTTAAATCGCTTTTTTTTACAAAATTATGCTTATGAACATCATGCAAATTCTATGATAAACCTAAATTATTTATATATTATAAAAATGTACAAGTTTTACCGCACAATTACGGTAAACAACAAGTACTTTACGATTAGAATTAGTTGCGATATAGTAAAATTTTAACTACGATACACTCCCTAACCATAAAACTAGTCAGGGTAGGAACCCTAATTCCCTTAGGGTCAGGAAGGGATATTTTCACGACGCAAACAATTGTGTCGGGTCAAAACGTACGTTTAAGTGACTGTATATATTATCATCAATGTTAAACCTAAAAAAATGATAGATAGGAATAGATGAAAATTTACGCAGATCTCATGTTTTCGTATTTAACATCCAAACAAGATTTTCGCTGAGTTTGCTTCGGACTACATCAGGGTTGAGGAATATAAGAAAAGTTTCTCTAGTTGATTAATTCATAAAAATAACAATTTGAATGTGCTAACATAAAAACTATCATATTTACGATGAGATTTTAGTGAGTCAAACGATACTTTCATAAAGACACTCATTTTGAGAGGCTGAATAATTACTCTGCTACAGATGATTTTGGTTAAATGATGTCCAAAAACCATAATATTTGAAGATCGAACGAAGTATTTGAATATTTTTATTGGTTGATAATTCTCCTCAACATAAAGTAAATCATAAATTCTTGACATTAATTTAAGATATATCTATCTACATTCATTACAGCAGTTTCTAATATTTGATTTCAAATCCAACCGCATCTACTCTTCTACGTATTCTATCTACGTATAATCCGAACTAATAGTAGCTGAAATGAAAAGATGAAAGTAAAAGCTCTGATTTTGAATGAAGATATGGTTTGATTTCCATTTATATAGAATATAATCGGTCTCAATAGTAATGGAACTTATAAAAATAAAAATGCTTCTTTAATATAAAAAATAACGAAATCCTTTAAGTACAGGATAATATTTGTTTACGGTACTTGATGATACGAATAGGAGGTTAAATAGTGACTGTGTATAATTTTATTATACATAGACAGGCAAGTCGTCGATACATCCCTACTTTTGAAGCAATAGTAAAATAGCACTGTTATATATCTTACAAATAAAGCAGAAAGTTTTTATGTGTGCGTATGTTCGCTTAAAACTCTAGAGACAGAAGTTACACAACTTTCAAACTTAAAGATAGTCAAATGTCCTCCCTGGGTAGATAACAGGCTATATTATTTGTCTAAAGGTCCCCGGTTGGACTCCTGAAGTGCAAAAGCGTTCCCAAAACATGTAAGTTTTAATTTTATTGTTTACAGTATTTACTTCTTTTGCAGAAATAAGTTGGAAAGAACTGAGACAAGCACCAAAAGAAGGAAAACTGAATAAAAATATTTATTTAGAACATGAAATATTGCTTTCTATTCATAAATGATTACATAGAAAAGTATCAGATAAATGCACAAAATATACATAATATTTTGCTATATGGTGTTTCTTTGAATTGGAATTCGCTGATTATCCTCTCATTCAAAAGTTTCTTTAATGTGTTTGCTTGTCTATAAAGCCATCAGCCGAAAGGCTAGTTGAATCCTCACTCCCTCCACCATTAACTATCAATATCTCTGCTTCACTAGGTTCACTAGGCAAGATGAGGAGTGAGGTAGTTTGCCCTCGCTCACCCTACTGCGCTAGGATACTAAGAGTGGACCAAGTAAAAGTAGAGGTAAAATTTATGTATCAACATTTCGAACATTTTAGCTTTTAGTAAATAATTTATAACTGCTCTTTGGGAACCAAAGTAAAACTATATCTACTTTTTGCCGTCCCTTTTCTTACTGAGCCGGAATGGGGTAAAACAGAAACTTCAACGTGAGTACAACACAATGACTCAATGAAAACAAATTTCATAGCGTTCAACTAGCAATTCAGAAAAACTCATGCCTCAGTAACTTTCATACTACGGCAAGTCTGAGACAAAAGTAAGTGAATTAACCTTTCCATTCTGTACCAAAATACAAATTAATGGAATTCAATTCAACGAGTTATACACGTATATTGTGATTAATAACCGTAAATTAAGATGATCCTTTTCTGTTTTGTCTTTATACCCCCACTGCGGGGAACATGGGGAATACCCCATGTTCCTCGCAGCCAGGCTTTGTGTACCCTACAATTATTCTCCTGACGTTTCGGATATAGCAATGCTATTTTCATAATCAAGAGGTGATGATCATTTCCGAAAAGCGAAACTTGAGCAAACTGAAAAATACAAAAACAGCCATCAAAAGTAGTCAATTTTGGATCATTTTTAATAGCCCTAGAATGGAACGTACTGTTTGCTTTAATTGCGCCCTCTTACGATGCTTAATTCGTCCATTCCAGTAATGACTCTGCATAACGCAGGACCTGGCATTTTGGAATCCAAAAAGAAATGGCAGCAACTTGAAAAAAGGCAAGGAAAATCAGTTGCAGAAGTGGTTGGATTTACAACGCAGGCCGATTTGGTTTTGACGTTTCCCCGAAACTCATTATTGTCCTCTTTAATGCCTGGCGGAGGGCTTAATGCTCCAGAACGGAGCAATATAATCAGCTAACTTCACAGATTGCGCATTCTACCCACTCACCATTCCTCCTTGTCCCTCTCTCTTTTTTTATTTTTTCATTCTCTCTGCACCCCTATCGGTTGCTTTACCTCTCCAGCCATAGTCTACCTCTCCCGCATTGCTTCATCAAGTATTAATGAGGGGAGGAAGAGAAGTTCCGGACGGATTAGTGGGTTCTGGCGCCACGGTCGCGTGCACTTAGCGCCACAAAACGGACCAATCGTAAAGCGTTTTCCAAAAGAGAGAGGGAGTCGGGAATGAGGCAGAAGAAGGGAGAAAGGAAAGCAGTGAGGCGATGGCTAATGGAGAGGAGCGCAAACTGTTTGTGCAGTCGATTTTTTTGGAAGCCTGAAATAAAGCGTAGTTGCTCCAAATAGGGACACGTGCGACGCAAACCCTTCTGTCGAGTACCTCGAAATATACCAAATTGTATTATCCTACGACGCCTAGGTACGTTATTACGCTTTGTGAAATATTTACTCCTTTTCCTATCATGAATATTAGTGAAAAATAAATCGACCATATTTTAAAAATAAAGAATAACTCGAGACACGTTACACCAATGATTACTCAGACCAAGGTAACGAACTAAATGCGATCCAGGATTTCGAGGATCATTTCTTTAAAAGAAATAATTGTGAATCAAGTTTTAACCATTCCCTTACGCACCCGAGATATCTCGTAAAAGAGAGTGGTTTAAAATCCAGTCACACCCGAGATATTTCGTAATTAGGATTTTCTCCTTTTTTAGCCATTTCATTTCTTTCAAAAGGAAATCTCTGTTAAGCTGTCGATCCAACTGAGCTTGTCTAGAATGCTTTCTTTTATCTGCGTTACATTTGTACATCTCTATTTTTTACCAAACATGTGGGTACACCGTGAATAGGTTAAGACTTAAGGAAATAAAAAAGTGAAATGTAACATTAAATAGCTACCCGAGGGAAACTAAAGGCTCTCTCTTTCTAACACAAACGCCTGGTCTCGATTACACTTGTTATTTTTACCTAATAAGAACAAAAAAAGTCCATTTACGGGTCCTTTGGCTTAGATTCAAAACGAAATAATCAATGGCATTTCGGATGCATTATTCGTGTAGAAACGGTTTCACAGTACACTTCCTTGCTTTTGTCTCCCTCTCAAGCTACGCCAAGTTGACTTTACAATTCCTTCACCTCCTACACTTAACTCCTCTCCTCTCCACTTCATGGATCCCCCTTCTCCCCATTAGCCTCTTTCAGGGTTCTAACAGACAAATTAAGCAAGAATCCCTTTGATTCCGAACCGCCTCCAACAGCCCCCAACCAGTGTAAAGTTTCTCCCTCCAACTTCAGAAACAAGCAGTCTATACGTTTCTCTGTTATAGCGTCTAGAAACTTGAGCCTACTAATATTCAAGGCTTTGACCAAATCATAGAAAAGAATCGCTGAAGAAAGAAGACATGGATAGACATCTTATAGAAATATGTAACCCAGGGTATCCTTCCGGATAGCCAAGAGGGTAGCATGTTTGCCTTCGATTAATGCGGTCCCCTGGTTCGATTATTTGTGGGAGGCCTCATGTATAAAAGAACCTCAGCTGCCGAAGAATTTTTCAGAATTCTATTAATAATAATAAGTGCGTAAGCTTCTCAATTAAACAGGAAAATCAAGAATTGCATAGGTTTGGATGAATTCCCTCCTCATGTCGACAGAGCAAAGTCCATCCCATCTACTGAACAGGTGAAATTGTTCCACTAGCAGTAGAATAAACGCTGAGGAAGTAAAACAATAATAGCCTGGAGGAATTAAAAATAAAATGAAATAACTAAAGATGATTTAATCAGAACATCTTTAGATATCTTCAAAATTATTACCGATGATAGCTTTGACGATGAACCTTGTTTGAAAAAAGAATTTTTTACTTGATGTATTTCATAACGCGAACGTTGTCATCTTCACTCATAATAATGAAACTATCTGAGTTAACTTAATTCTAGAAACTGTGATTTCGGAAACTTTCGGAGTGTCGGGGAAATTTTTTTTCCAATATTACTTACTGTTAACATGAAAATATATTTGAAAACGTAAATATGACTCTTAAGAGATAGCAGGACTACCGTAGAACTCAAACATGAAACAAATATTTCCAAAAATACCTTTTTTGACCATAGAAAGAGCTACCCGTAATTGACTTATGGCAGTTCTAAGGCCGCGTTATCTACATCTACATAAGTACCCTGCAAGCCGCCTTTCGGCGTGTGGCAGGGGGTGCAAGCACCATGACTCTACTTAACTAATCAATTGCATTTTTTTCGCGTATCGTTCGCGGAAAAAATGTATTTTTGAAACGACTTGTTCTAGGATCTATTTCTCTGATTTTTCTCGCATTATCAGAACGGCCTATATAACACGGGGACGCATTATGTCAGCTACATCATCTGTGAACGTGCTTTCTCTAAATTTATTAAGTAGATTTATCCTTTGTTTAAGCCTTCTATCTTCTAACGATTCCCATCCCGCGTCCTGAAGCATTTGCGTAACAGTCACTGACTTGTCGTAACAATTCTTTACAAAACGTATCGCTTTTCCCTGTACTTTTTTCTAATTTCCGAATACAACATTTTTCTGCAGGGTCCCATACACTACACGCATATTCCAGGTGAGGCCTGAGCAACGCAACGTAACAACGCTCACGGACTTTTTCTTCGCTCCTACCGACAATTCGTCGTTATTATGCTACTTCTTGGAATAAATTTACCAAATTACTTTCAACAAAAGCCCAACATGTCTATCGCCGTAGGGAAAAAACGCCAACTCTACATATGAACTAAAGAAAACACATCCGCAATTTACCTTAAATGCCTTTCAAAACACGTTATCTTGTTACATCATGGTCGCAATATTAAACAGAAGATTAACTCATATTTGACAAATCTGTTTATTAGGGGAAGTATTTTAATAAAGACATTGAACAACACGAGATGAAAACAAAAGGACGGTTGCAAAAAACAAAACAATTCAATGAAGAGAATTGAATTGTTTGTGGAAGGAGTAGACTGGCGTAGAAGAAGTGGAAAATAAAATTGAAAAGGAAGGTGCATGGGAGCGTGAAAGTGGCGTTCGGAGAGATGAAAACTAAAAGCGAATATGAAGAGAGGATGAGTGGGCAAATGGAAGAAGAGAGGAGAGAAATTAACAACAAAGAGAAGTCTTTAGCGTGAGCGAGAATTGGATGAGGACGGGGTCGTTGGAAGTCGGGGAATGGACCCTACGACTGCTGTGCCTCGAGGGCGTGGCAATGGGAGGAGAGATGCGGTATTAGGATTCTGGGAGCGCGATCCTAGGACAGGATGAGATTTGAGACGGAAGTGCTGCAGAAACAAGTTAAGCATCAAAGATCTACTGAGAGAGAAACGTTGGGAAAGAAGTTCTTCATACTGTAAGTTAATCTCGAAAGTATAATCTGGAGATCGCATGGTCGCATTACGGCGATCTTTCCTCATCGAATGCTATCATGGGACAAAAATGGAGATGTGTGGATGAAAATTTCCTATATGCACGTGACATTTTAAACTGATCTTTTCCGCAAATTACCCCTACGAGTTCCCAAATCTGTTCCTCAAATTTCTCATAATTATGCAGAATTTTCTGCCGGAAGCAATCAGCAATCCTTCAGGAGCTAGCAACTCGGTTGTCAAAGGTAAAAAGATTACGTCATTTCTCAATCCAACAAAATAATCTGTTCTCATTCGAAATTTGATATCTTTGCAAGTGCATTTTTCCTTTAGATTTCCCAACAACATTATAATTCCGAGCAATTCGATAACTTCATTTTGCACGTCTAATACTAGTACATGTAAATACGAAATTCGAATAGTCTTTATCGTTGAAATCTGCCTGTAAGTTGATGCAAGTAATTTTGTCTACCTTTCAATTATTTCTAATATTTTATATTCCTTCAACTAATAAAAAACTCTCTCATCTTTTCAGAAATTGGTATACAGTCTCGCATTCCTTATTTAACCTAGAGGATGATATCTATAGCATGGTTAATGAACAAATTTATGAAATTTTATGAAATGAAGCATATTTTTCTTTATTATTGGCACCTTTACTCACTGAGAAAATAGCCTTACGTTATTAATTGAGAAATTCAGAGAAAATATCGCATCCTTATAAAAAAATCTTAAAATCGTCATCATTTTAAAGAAATCATTCATACTAAAGGAAAAAAAATTAATGTATAATTATTGAAAAATGAGATCTGTAAAATAAGATTTCCTAAACAGGTAGTAGTAATTTTAAAAATGTATCGACAGCTAAAGTCATTTCGCACGTGAACTTCCCCCGGGAATTTAACCCGGGACCGCACTATCGAGGTCGAGCACGATACCCACGTGCCTATACTGAGTCCCGCGTAAATAGGTTTAGGCATAAGAAATGTATAAAATGCATTCAATAAGGTTATAAACAGTATCCAATATTCCTTTTTTCTTGTCGTATTTTAACAGTTTTATTTTCCTTATGGGAAAAACATTTTACAAAGTGAAACGTGAAAGCGGAAAAATATTTAAAATCTAGGGGAGAAGCTTTTTCCTAACGAGCTTGTAAAAATGTTCTTCGACAGTACATTAATTCCAAACATAAGATATCTTCCTAGAAATATTTGTTAATTAGAGGAAGAATCTTTATAAGAATCATGCAGGAAGTTTTAATAACGCTTAATTAGTCGCGTGACATGTTGTTACGGAACTAGTCCCATAGGGTCATACTGACCTGAATGTTAAATCGCTTTTTTTTACAAAATTATGCTTATGAACATCATGCAAATTCTATGATAAACCTAAATTATTTATATATTATAAAAATGTACAAGTTTTACCGCACAATTACGGTAAACAACAAGTACTTTACGATTAGAATTAGTTGCGATATAGTAAAATTTTAACTACGATACACTCCCTAACCATAAAACTAGTCAGGGTAGGAACCCTAATTCCCTTAGGGTCAGGAAGGGATATTTTCACGACGCAAACAATTGTGTCGGGTCAAAACGTACGTTTAAGTGACTGTATATATTATCATCAATGTTAAACCTAAAAAAATGATAGATAGGAATAGATGAAAATTTACGCAGATCTCATGTTTTCGTATTTAACATCCAAACAAGATTTTCGCTGAGTTTGCTTCGGACTACATCAGGGTTGAGGAATATAAGAAAAGTTTCTCTAGTTGATTAATTCATAAAAATAACAATTTGAATGTGCTAACATAAAAACTATCATATTTACGATGAGATTTTAGTGAGTCAAACGATACTTTCATAAAGACACTCATTTTGAGAGGCTGAATAATTACTCTGCTACAGATGATTTTGGTTAAATGATGTCCAAAAACCATAATATTTGAAGATCGAACGAAGTATTTGAATATTTTTATTGGTTGATAATTCTCCTCAACATAAAGTAAATCATAAATTCTTGACATTAATTTAAGATATATCTATCTACATTCATTACAGCAGTTTCTAATATTTGATTTCAAATCCAACCGCATCTACTCTTCTACGTATTCTATCTACGTATAATCCGAACTAATAGTAGCTGAAATGAAAAGATGAAAGTAAAAGCTCTGATTTTGAATGAAGATATGGTTTGATTTCCATTTATATAGAATATAATCGGTCTCAATAGTAATGGAACTTATAAAAATAAAAATGCTTCTTTAATATAAAAAATAACGAAATCCTTTAAGTACAGGATAATATTTGTTTACGGTACTTGATGATACGAATAGGAGGTTAAATAGTGACTGTGTATAATTTTATTATACATAGACAGGCAAGTCGTCGATACATCCCTACTTTTGAAGCAATAGTAAAATAGCACTGTTATATATCTTACAAATAAAGCAGAAAGTTTTTATGTGTGCGTATGTTCGCTTAAAACTCTAGAGACAGAAGTTACACAACTTTCAAACTTAAAGATAGTCAAATGTCCTCCCTGGGTAGATAACAGGCTATATTATTTGTCTAAAGGTCCCCGGTTGGACTCCTGAAGTGCAAAAGCGTTCCCAAAACATGTAAGTTTTAATTTTATTGTTTACAGTATTTACTTCTTTTGCAGAAATAAGTTGGAAAGAACTGAGACAAGCACCAAAAGAAGGAAAACTGAATAAAAATATTTATTTAGAACATGAAATATTGCTTTCTACTGGCAATTTCGAGAATATCGGAAAATATATGAAAATATTGTGATAATTTTAGATTGTATACAAGACGAGCGGGAAAATTGTAGAATCCGACCGCATGCTTTTTTTCCATAAAACGCACGAGGAATTTAAACCCTTTTAAAGCGATAAGAATTAATGATAAATTATTTGAAGAGAAGGCAATTTGAATATTTCGCGTTTACGATGACAAATTGCTGGGTCAGATTTACAGCCAATTAAGAGCTTTTCATAATAGGCCCAATTTTGCGTATTACAAGCGGGACAATTATTTGTTGTTTTTCCACGATCAAAAAAGAGAAAAGAATATATTCATCAGTACAGGAACAAAAAAAGGAAAACTTTTGGGGAATGTATGGACGTTTTTTTCAAAGCTTTGGTATACAAAGAAAATATCGTCAAAAGTTCAACGATATGATTGCCGTGTGGTTTACATTTGTATTTTTTGTAGGACCGTTCCGAGTTCTCCGATCCCCCTCGGACAGTCGATCAATTTCTGCATTTTTGTTTTCTACTATTAATTAAAATATTTCGTTTGCATATTCCCCGTATATATTTGAAAGTAAAGGTATGCTTTTCGTTGAATAACCAGTTATGCCTTCGTCACCTTAGATACAATAACACTAAAATGTTTTCTTATAGTCCACTAAGCCACGATTTGTACTTTATTTACCAATTTTTGTTTCCCCGTTGTGAATCAACGGGAAGTACCAAATATAATTCATGACCCACTACAAAAGCCTTCTCTCCGGTGAATCTTAATGTGCGAATTATACACCGTGAAATACATTTACCTTAACGTAATACATAAGTGTTACGGTTTTCCCTCTTTCTTATTTTATGAAAGCCAGTTTCAACGCAACAGCTGTACCATCAAAGCAAAAAACCACCAAAATAACGACATAAATATCCTTAATAAGTGTAAGAAATAGATAAGGGAAATAGAGAGGGGACAAGAAAGCAAATCAGTCGTTAAGAGGCCATTGGAGAGGAGCGGTTGGAAGTGCAGTTTTGCAGAAGATATCAGCGAGGGGTGACTTGGAGATAGGTGATTACATACCAAGTTGTATCTGCAATGTGTTGGTAGATTCCATAGTTCCGAATATAACCGTACATTACTGATGATGAATACTGTAAGAGTTAAATCAATTACAGAAATTAATCTCTCAACTCTTTTCCAATAAAACATCACTTATTTATTACGACGAAACATTTCGTATTGAAGTTGGGCAGATGATAGAAAAGGCAGGCTGAACTCAGGCTAGATTTCTAACTTCCTTCGTGACCGATAAATAGAGAATATTCTCTCAGAGAAAAATTCTTGACGTTCGGTCCAGAAGCAAAATACTGCGGACTTGTTGGCCATTTCTAAGGCGCTTAAAATGTTTTATGGAACCACGTGAGACGTGTGGGCTCTTCGCTAAGGGATACTCCCATTCGCTGCCCCTGTCTTGGATAAACGTCGGCCAGACCATGGCCACCCGTCGACGAAGGACTGTGCACACTTTAAACGCGCCCCCATCTGCCAACAGGGCTTTTTACGCCCACTTCACTGCTTCTTCGGAAGGAGACAGGTGCAAAAGAAACGCTCTCAATGTCCAGTTCTCCCACTTTCGACCTCCCTGCACTCGACAACATCTTCACCTTCATTCGTCTGTCATCTGCACGCATTCATTCAAAAATCAAAAACATAACTTCCAATTTACAATTCAAGACTGCTAGACATTTTTCCTTATTTTGCGCACGCATTTTAATGAGATTAGATAGGCCATAAAGTTATCTGAAGCCTGAAATGAATGCCCAGTATCTCAGAGGGTGTAGGCATATTTTCTATATACATTAAAATATAATGCATGATTATTAACCACAAATTTTTTAGTCACTGCCTTTGAAGGCAATTTTATTGCTTCTACTTAGCGGCGATGTTTTTAAATATATGAAGCCACTTTCGAAAGGTATTAATATAAATATCTTAGATGAGATGAATATAAAAATTTTAAAGATCATATGCGTGTGCCTTTGATAATATTTTAGCCGAAGTATATCTCTCCTTTCTCTACAAATGAAATTCATCTAAATCATCGCAATTTTATCATATCGATACATTAAAATTACAATATTTTCAAAGCAACAGATTTTTCATGTAATGGTTTGTTATAAATAGTCTACTTATATCCATTTTAATTTATCGATGTTCAAAAACCCAAGTAAAAATTCTTGGGAACAAAGAGATTCTCATGTATTCAGGAAATACAATTCAATCCTAAAATAAATATTATGATTCACCATCTTGGCATCGAAATTTTATAATTTTAGAGTTCGAGAAAAGCTCCAAAAAGCCGTTGTTTGCGAGCAAACTAACCGTTGAAGCGGGGGTTAGGGTACTCAGTGGTAGCGTTTTGCCAGTATGGTTCTCAATACTTATTTCGGCAACTACGTTGCCATCTTCGGAAGAGAAGAATAACTGCGAGAGAGGAATAACTAGGCATAAATACCCCTCACCACCTCCACAGCATTCAGTCATCTTCTCTCCCGAAGATAGCAATGTAGTTGCAGAAGTACATTTTGATAACAACACTTGCAAAGCGTGACCATTAAGAACCCTAATCCCGGCTGGTTGGAATTTTTCAACGGTTAGTCTGCTCGCAAACAACGGCTTTTTGAGATTTTCTCGAACTCTAACATCAAAGTTTTAAAAATATGATAAATTCTCAGTGTCCGCCATTGGAGACAGCAATAAGTCTCATTCTAACGAATCTCCTTAGCTTTAGCGAAATATTGACGAATTTCTTCCAACAAAAAACAAACTCCTCAATTATTACAACACCAAAAAACGTAAATTTATACAAGCCAAATAATAGGAACAAAAAAACTTTAATAACAGGGATTCTGCTAAAATTAATAAAAAATGCATGACGTTCATACTGACTAGTATTGATGAATACATATACACGATACTAGTGTACCTACCTCGTCCATTATTACATTTACATTAACGAAAGGAAGAGAAAAATAAAAGACAACAGACAAATAAAATCATGATATGGCTTTCCACGAAATAACGCCTGAACATATCGATTTTATTCGTTAACAAAAGGGTTAAAGAATCTCTTAAAATTAAAAATTTTAATTTTAATTGCAGAAAATAAGTTATTCGTCAAATAAAGTGAGAAAAATAGTTTCCTACTTGGAAAATTCCACATTCTATGAGGTATTGCACGGTTATGGTGAGATTGTCCAACTCCGATTTATAGCTGCAAGTTGGCAATGAGGCCTATTGGAGGCAACGGCTGGACTTGTATCGGTTTTTTAGAACAATAAATATACCGTGACAGTCTTGAGAGAATTTTTGTTACGCAAATTTGGTGTTCCACTTCAAATAATAGGAATATAATAATGATGAAATCTCTACCTCATAATCCATATTACTCCGCGGAGACGGCAATCATATAGAGATTGAAGCATTTTAGTAAACTGATGCGATAAATATTCGTATATCGTGGCTGAGTCCGTAAACTTTTCATGATTTCTTATTACACTTATCTAACATAACGTTTCTTAATATAAAATGTGTTATGTATTCGATCAAATATAAATATAAACTTCTCAAATATTCACTTGTTATAACGTATAGCATCGATTAATCGTCAATAAAAGCAAAACGTAGCCTCAGAAGCATCCAAATTAATCCTGAGCATATACAGTATACCAGACTTACATAACTTACAAGGAAGAAAGGGACGTTAAAAACGACAAAAAAATTATCACGCGGCGTAGAGAAAGAATTTTCGAAAATTAGGTTTTTTGTAATTTAAAAAGGAATATTAATTTAAAGCTTAAATGATAATGACTAGCTAATGAGATAACTCAATTTCATTAGTTAACTAGCTTTATGTAATTTTGGATAGGATGAGGGGTCTATATTCTTAGAAGAGTCTGTTGGAGTCTACTTTTATTAATGTCTTTAAAACTCAAGTACGTAAGTAATTACTCTTTCAGTAATTACCAGTCATATAAATAAGCAAGTCTCTATAAATCATAGTAAGCCACAGGCCTCATGTGGTAGGTGATTCTTATGTGCACGCCTGAAATGTAGACATTATTAAAGATAATTATTCGACATTAATTTTCGTGTTTCTAATACTCTCTTCCCCTTTGGTCTCCGATTTCATTTTTTGTTAGATATAATTTCTCCCTAAACAATAACCAACTATCTTCAGACTTATCACTAAAACTTGTTATTTAAAAACTATAAGTTAAAGACTGAATTTCATCCAAATAGCCTTAGATATAAGATAGAGCTACTGGAAAATTAAGTGCTTAGGGTTGCATATGATTCGGGATGAAATTGAGTTCTTGCTGTCTTCTTTCTATTTAGATTTTTCGGCGTAAAAATGAAAATTGCGTCATACTCGTCAAATTTTACTCACAGATTCATGTGTCGTAGTCAACTGTTCCAAGAGATGATTTCAATGCTATATCCGTCAAGTGCGAGTGAATCGCACTTTACAAAATTTACATTCCATATTCCAGTACTGCCAAGCTTTTAAGCAGCTAAAACAGGCTTACTTCAATTATGGAGCTTATTTCGTTCAAAACCATGATTTCGTTCCATCTGCGAACTTAACACGCATCCAAATGCTGATTTTGTCTCTACTAAACTCCATGCAAAACTAATCATTCTCAGTGTGAATTGGAAGTCAGCCAAACCGCGCTAAAGCCTGATCTAATGTACGAGAAACGTGATCTGTTGAAACGGCTACTAGTGTAAAAGTAGTAGTAGTAGTAGAGATAAAGCAAATATTCTCATGGCATGCTATTTAAATCCAGATCAAGATGATATATACTTGAAAATATGCCCAACAGGTAACTCTAGAGTTTTAAAGATACAGAGGAAAATTACTATCCGATTTCATACAAAATTAACACTCACAACCTTTTATAAACTATAGAAATGTATAACAGGAGACTACTTTCCATCTCTTTTGTATATAGCCAGTGAAAAAGTTCCCTTAATAAAACGTCTTCCTAGTTCTGGTTGACAATACTTGAAATCAGTCAAAGAAATGAACATTACAAATACTATCACAATAAAGCGTAGCATATATCTCCAAAAATCATCATTCACTTCCTCCACTTCAAAATATTTCATTTTTCCGCCGTATTTCCAAGAGAATCGCAGCCATAACAGATAATGCGATAAATTTCCCTTAGCATTCACCCGAATAAAACGGAATGTGACCCCGCCATCGTAGAATCTAATGGAGATTTATTCAAACAACGTGAATTCTTTAGACACGGAAACGCAATTTACCGTTCATTATGGTGAAATAAATGCTATTATAATGGATGATCGTAACATGCAAATGATTCAAATTAAATGTGAAGACGATGGCACAGTAATGACGGAATTCTAAATTACCGTGATCACCTCCGTTATCTCCCCTTAACAAATATAATCCTTACCTTAAAAATTTCTTTAATTTCTCATCGAATATCAAAATTCTGGTTTACATTTTAGGAACGGATAAGGAAATTGCCAACGTAACTCGAAATTTAAATATCAAAGTGACATAAAAATTCCCAAAAATACTTCTGTCGAGTTATACCATTAAATCACTAATACATCATTAAATGCCTAGATTCTGAAGAATTATACCAATCACTCTCATCACACATCTAGACAAGGAAGCTACATCCAAAGTTTTTAATTTGAAATAATTGGTCATTCATGTAAAGTTCTGAAACTGAATTTACAGGAAACAACGTTAATAGACGGATGCGGATCATGTGACTGTTCTACAAAGAAACAAATGACTCTGTTTTAGTTTTTTGTTATTTTAGATCTAAGAGATAAAAGAGCTTTTTCATCATGCTCAGAGGTAAAGTGCTTAATAATAATTGTTCATTAATTCTCAATTAAGAATTAGTTATAGAAAACCCCCAGAAATGGGAGGTTTTCTTGATAATTGCTTGAATTTCTTGAATTACCAAGATAATCGAATATATCTATTTTGTCAACTCGTTCGTCAAGAAAAGTCTCAGTTAGAAGAGGATACATTTTGATTAAGATAACAATTTTTAATTCATGTAAAAAGCTTAATATCATACTCTGATCAAGCCATCAACTGCTTTGCGAGAAAAACTATATAAACGTTTCTATCATAGTTTTGCATGTACTGCGTTCTGAATTATATTATTTCAGTACCAGTTAGCCATGATATTGGTGTATAACTTTTCCTGTTGAGTTGAACATGTACTGTGGATCAAACTATAATTAAACTCTGATCAAACTATAATTAAATCTTAGAAAGTAACCACATTACCTCATAACTGCATTACCTTAAATTTCTCAACCTCTGTATCACTATTGAACCTCTAAAATGTTCACGTACGAGAACACTAAATCTACTCTACGTAGTTATACAATGTTATACAATCTTATTCAATAAATACACTTCAACAAAATCTATATACTTAGAGCGGCATAGACAAAGAATTGAGATTCATCTGTAATAATGGCAATATAAAAAGGAAAATCGGGATTTTTAAGCTCAAGAAAACGCGAAAATGCATTATATAAATTAATATACATCAGTTCTTTCTTTTACCATTTAAATTCAACGATTTGTAGAGTAAATTTAATTTTTTTTCTTAAGTCTTTGTATTAATTAGATCTAAAATGGAGTGAAATTTACAATGGAGAACATAATTAAGATCGAATATAAAGAAAATCTTAAGATCGGGATAAAGAGAGTTTTAGATGCGTAACGATGATACTGGGATATATTTAGACCTTTATGCAAATATTTTCTTCTTCTTTCCAGGAACTATAATTTTTGGAAACCTGTCCAGCAACTTTTATTACTATTAGTTCATTAGTAACCATTGAAGTCCAAAATTGTATTGAATTTCTCTATAAAAAACCTTAAATTTGTTATAGAATTTCATATTCTAAACGATAACTAAACTAGGATACGTACAGATCCGCTATTTATAGAAACACTTCATATTAAATAACCCCTTGATATGACGAATGTTTAACTTTCGTGTAGAAAAATTCGAATAAATCGTAAAAAATAGAATGCAACTTATAATCACCGAACAACTTAGATAAATCCTTCCTAAGCTATAACAAAAATTTGTATAACATTAACTACATCATGATAAACTGCGCGTTACTTCTTGTAGGCCCAAAGAAAATTCATCGCATTAAATTGATGATAGGGAGATGGATGCGCTGGTAGATATATTAGATTTTATTTTTGAGATGAAAATGTTTATACCAGGAGGGTTCCGTGGATATATTGAAATACACAAAAGAATACCTTACATCTCAATGTTGACGATGATAATTTTAAAAGAAATAAGAAAAACGTAAATTTCATGTGGGCAACTTCGTGAATAATTACGACAAGAAAGTCGACTACTCGTTCAGAGAAATACATAGTTGAGATTTATATTACTGACTGATTCAGGGTTGAGTCGGTTATATTACAAGAAAAAGTGAATATGATCCCTGAGAATCTTCCGAAAAACAATTCAAATAGTCTAGAAAAAAGAGCAGCCAAAGGCAGGTGACACTTAAGTAAAAAGACCAGCAGAGCGTAAACCACAAACTGTTGACCTCATTTCCGCACATCCTTAGTTCAAGTTAACTAACTTCGCGAATCCCTCCTATTCTTCAATCGTACCCTCCAGTCGCCCACCCAATGCTGAATCCAATGAAGCAAACGACGTTTTTACGTATCAATCTTAGTCGGCCAGCCGTTATTCTCGCTCTGCTTTCATTAAGCTTCTTTAAGCCTTCATAATAGAAGGCGAGAAACTCGAGCGTCCATCCATTCATTCAGGAGGCCCGCCTTCGCATCTCGCTAGCCCCTTCCCTCTCCCTGCATCCACGCTCTCGTACTTCGTATTGTGAACACGCCCGGAACTTAAGTTATGGCCGGTGATAATTCACGGTTTGCACACCCGCGGAGGGAAGGCGTCGGATAAACGGAATGAAAGGAGCGGAGAGGAAATATGGCCGAGGCGCGTCGTGATCCCACGGAGTGACTTTACGACGGATATATCCTTCGGGATCAGATTCGCCCTCCTCCGCCCAAAGACGGCGACGAAACGCCACGCGAAAAGACTTATGATTATTTTTGCCCCGTTTAGAAAAGACCGCAGCGCCAATGCAGAGTCCAAGAAAGAGAGGAATCGGCTAAAGGAAAACAAGAGCGATTGCACCTCTGGAGATTAGTGCACTTGTGCTATTCTCCAAGGACTTAAGCCAAGTGTGGCGAGCGGCGACGGAATGAACTTCCGAGCTGTTTTTGTCATCGCCAGAGCACGTTGCGATAGTAATTTCCTCGGTAACGGAGCTAGACAAGAGAATGCGTCTCATTAAATTAGTTAAATGCACTAACGTTTCGTAAACACGCGAACGTGCATACAACTGCGCCAAAAAATTAACCCATAAGAAAAAAACCGGAAAAGCCCATACCTTCTAATATTTAACAAAGTAGTGTGCGTGACTTCTCACAGTATCCGGGAATTGTCTTTTCTTATAGATTAAACGTTGTATTCCTGCCTCTAAATACAAGGTAATTCCTTCCTCTAAAAAAAGGATACCACGATACATTCCGAGTTAAACCAACATTAAATGGAAATTAATATGTCCAAGTGTGACTTTGTGGGACTCAACACCGACCTATGTTTCTTTCTTTCGATTTATACAAACGTTCGTACTTTTTACTCACTAATACCTTTAGATAATGAATATAGACCGATTGCAACAGGATATTTCTAGAACTAAGAGGGTCGGTCAGAAAGTAATGCCCCACAATTTCCCCTTCATCCAATAAAAGCGATAGACAGTTGCGATTAATTACTCTTCAAATTTTCGTATTTTCCACGTCTGCATATAAAGTTTCAAGTCACTCCTATTGAGAGCAGATCCGTAACAGACCGTTGAAATGGCGGCTGGAGACGAACAGCGTGCTGTGATTGAGTTCCTCGTTGCGGAGAAGGAAACTGTTGAGAACATCCCCAAACGCTTGTTTGCAGTGTATGGTACCTCTGCTCTCCATAAGAGTACCGTCCGTTGGACGTTGGGCTAAACGAGTTAGAGCCTCGGAAAGTAAACAATGCGGTCTGCCGTTGTCCAGGCGTCCTGCCACAGCGACGGATCCTGACATACTGAATCGCACCGATGCCATCATTCGCGCGGATAGGCGTGTCACAACAGAGAAACTGGCCCTACAGCTTTCGGTGAGCAAGGGAAGTGCTGTTGCACTCATCACGGAACTTGGATACTGTTAAGTGTGCGCCCGATGGGCCCCACGAATTTCGACAGAAGATCACAGATTCCGAAGGAAGATAATCTTTTCAGAATTGTTGGAGCGGTTTCATCACGAGGGAAAGGCTTTCCTCTCTAGGATAATCACAGGAGATGAAACGTGGGTTCATCACTTTGAACATGAAACGGAGACTCTAGAGTGGCGTCATCCGCACTCTCCAAAGAAGAAAAAATTCAAGACAGTTCCCTCAGCTGGAGAAGTCATGATCACTGCCTTTTGAGGCATTGATGGTGTCATTCAGGTTGTTGCTATGCGCAAAGGCACTATCATCAATTCAAATTCCTACATTAATACTCTGAAAACCTTAAAGAAGCGTTTTCAGCGAGTTCGATCCCAGAAGAATAGTGCACAAGTTTGCTCCTGTGCGAAAACGCACGCCCACACACGTGTCGCAACACGAGAATAGCTCACAAAAACGGGTTGAACAGTGCTTTTCCATCCGTCCTACAGTCCGGATTTAGATCCCTCCGATTTCCATCTCCTTGGGCTAATGAAAGATGCTATCCATGGAAGAAAATTCGAAGTTGACGTCAGTGTGATCTATGAAGTGAAGGGATGGCTACGTCGCCAGGACAAGAGCTGGTACAGGCAAGGCTTGCTCGCCCTTGTTTCGCGCTGGCTCAAGGATGTACAAGTTGACGGAGATTATATTGAAAAATAAAGTAAGCAGAAGAACCTAGCATTAATATTGTGTATAAATTTCAGGACGTTCGATTACATATTCCGGAGAAAAAAAATGTGGGCATTACTTTCTGACCGAACCTCGTATCTTTAAGAGGTTTTAGTTAAAAGAAATCTCAAGAAAGTTTTCTGCCAAAATTCACATAATATTTTAAACGAAAATATTGCTGAAGTCGAAAGTAGAAGGCATTACTTGGCGGAAAATCATCCTCAAAGAGAGTTAAACTATAGAGTTTACAGTTAAACAGGATATTTCTTGTGGAAAATCACATTCCTGTGGCTCTCCTATTTCCACAGGATATTAGTGAGCAATATAAAGATACGAAGCTTCTCCTTTGAAAATATTATTGCAAAAATTTGAAGAAATTGAAAAATAAGGTTGAAAAATAGACGATGTTCATATTCATATCGATGCTAATATTTTTTGGTAAATATATTTGGATGTCATTTAATTTGGCAAAAAGTATTACATTTTATCCACCCAAAACATGAGTAACCAACTCACATATTTAACCTCCTACAACGAAATCGTATTTTCCTTTAAATATCACCGCGGTAAGATATGAAAAGGATTAATATGCCTTTTCAAAAAGCTTGCCAGAGCATTTAATGACATATTTTACCTCATACGTGGGGTTTATAGCTATGCAGTACTATTTATCACAGAAACGTGTGATATTCACCGTATGTTTTCTGTCTAGTAATTCTACACAATCTTTCCTCTGATAAAATGTCACAGTGGTTAGGAGGACAAAAGTTTATAGCAAGAGGCGAGTTGCCCTATAAAGTACGTGGAGCGAGGGTTATGAGTTGTTATGAGGAATCACAACCGATGAATGAATGGGATTTAAGAAGTAAATCACCTCTTTGTCCTCAGATAACTGTCACATGTGCATTTTGCGAGCGAGTAAATCAGCTGTTTGCAGTATTTCCTATCATCCTTACTATGTGTATAGCCATTACATTGCTGACATTGCTGAAAGCTAATAAATTAAAAGACGCTTATGGAAATAAATATATGTTAGTATTTTTATATATAGAAGAAATTATGGATGCTTACATTAAGAAATATTGAGCAGCTGTCGATGGGTGTAAAATACAACCGAGCCGAAAACATTTATTAGGAGATAACGTTGAATGAAACTAAAACTAATCCAGAAGAAATGCATGAAGTTCTATGAATACTTCTATAGTACATACATACTTGTAGAATCTTTGGCTTGTTTCAATTACTTTTCAATGTTTGTAAGTAGGCATCACAATGCACCGCATTTTAAAGTAATTGGTTTGTAAGTAGGAGACATATGGATTCATCATACCTCATCTAATGTAATGAATTTCGGAACTTATTTGTAATCTTGATCCTGGGTTGATTCATCCGGAATTAACTTTCCAAAACATTACAAGTTAATGATGAACTAATATCAGTTCCCTTACATCAAAATCGAAATCGTATAGCTTTTTTAGAGAAGAGCTAGTTACCCCTGATTCCGTTTCAACCCGCAAATTCATCGTTTGAGTAAAATTTTATCGTCATAAGTTTCACGAAACATAAAACATCCACTAAATCATCGGTAAGGTGAATGCGAAATCTAACTTTTATTACTGCACTGATATTTTTGTCTTCGCTTCCGAGAGATGTATAAAAAAATAGGAAAGAAAAAACAGTTTCAGAATATACAGTTAAATAGAGTTATTCAAAAAATATCTGAGTATAAAATTTAAGAAGAAAACTTTCGAAATCCAACACCAATCTCTCGACAAAACGACATAAACTCGTAAAACTCACAGGTAAATGGTGCTGGTATTTATTTGCTTATATAGCGCCTATCACTCTCGATTCTATGGCAACTTCCTCTGCCCACTCCAAAATCGTCTCCTTTCGCTATCAATCCACATTCTGCTTCTCTCAGTCGACCAATATGTGTCGTCCGTTGGCAGGCCGAAAGCAAACCAAATCCCATCGAAGCCCCAGGGCATTTGTCAACGTCAGGCGTGAAAAATCCATTGTCTGATTTTCACCAACGAAAGTCTTCTTCCAGTTGGAAACATCTGACTCGACGCCAGTCATTTTGTGTCAAATTCTGAGGGTCCAAATCGATGTCTCTCTTTCTTCTAGTATCATAAAATTGATAAATAATGAATAGCAGAATAAATAATAAATCATTCTTAATTCGCTTCTTGATATAAATGAATAAATATGGCAAATGATCTTATATGTAGTAAAAACTAGACGATACAAACAACGGAGTCTTAAGCTGTATAGTTTCCAATCCATATGGAAACCCTTAATAATATTCATCCAACTACAATGTTCAACTACATGCAGTCATAATTCAATTAAAATCGGAGACATTTCACAATCCTTCAAAAAGATTTCAACCAAAAGAGATTCAAACTTATTATGTCAAAATAATACTCCACAGAATCAAAGTTCCAATTTCGCCTTCCCTCTCTTTCTCAGTACACATAGTGAGAGGAGAGCAAATACTATAAGAACGAAAACAGGCATGGACGTTATTCGTAGTTAAATTTTTCGTAAGAATGCTTATGTTATTTTTGAGTTTTGTTTATGATAGAGTGCGAAATTTTGTCAAACAGTTTTATTAATCTATGCGATTCTCTGAAAAAAATCATATCATATGAAATTGTAATTAATCTTAAGAATTGATAAATTTGACTTGTTACATATCGGTGCAATAATAATACATCAAACGCGATTAAAGAAATTGTTTTTCGTATAATAGACGTAAGAAAGTCATTTCAAAGCTAGAAAGAAATTATCTATTGTAAAAAAAGCGTCGCAAAGGAAATATCGAATCAAAAGAACAAATTACAGAATCATGACGCAAGGAAATACCGCTTAAGTATCTTCACTTTCGCGGAGTGAAAGCTGAAATTCAAAAACTTCTCTTCGGTCTCGACAAGGCCAACAATTAAGTCGATAGGCTACCAGATAACCGAGAGATAATTATCAGAGAATCCAGTCAACTAGCTGAAAGCCATACTTCTAACGAATCTCTTCGCTACGTCTTTCAACTCTTTTCAAAATTCTCGGCAGGGAAAAGTTTTGCATCGCCATGAAAAAGAAAAATTAACAGTCGAGCGATGGGAAAGTCGAAAGGGGATCATTTCAATACGACTTAGAGACAAAAGAATAGAAACTGAAGGAGTGGAAAGATACTGCAGAAATGTTCATTCCTTCTTTTAGAGGAAACCAAATCTTTTATGCTGTAATAAGCGAAGTTTTCCCAAGAGTTTTCGCTTAACGAGTGGTGGGAAAAAGAGTACCACCAGGAGAGAGATAGCGTGTGTCTGTTATTAAAAGATAGCCGAAACAGAAAGAAATCTCCTTCACTATCCAAGCCGAAATAATAATACCCCAAGCAAGGGCAGTGATAGAAATATGTATCAGTCGCAGCGGATCGGAAAGAAAGACGTGAAGTCTGGCGAAAGGGGTGGAAAGGTGAGGGACAAGAGGACGCCGGGGGGGCAGGAAAGAGGGGGCAGCGAGAGTCACCCTTCTCGCTGAGAGAAAGACACAAGATTATAATGAGAGAAACGAGGTCAAAGATATAAAATGAGGAGCAAGTTGGTTATGGATGAGGGACCGCTCAGAAGTTTGTCCTTTTAATAGAAGCGAGGATCTTCCCTATTTCGACCGAATTATTTCTCCGCATCTCCTCCAAGGTCTCCAGAAGCGAGAAAGAAAAGAGGAGAGTTTATCCCCTAGAAACTTTTGGGGGGTAACCCTATTTCACATCGCAGAATATGTGCGGGAGGGGGAATTGCGAGGGGGGTATATAGGGGGTGGTTATATGAGAGAGGAAAGAAGAGACGGCAGCTAACAGACACACAAACAGAGAAGGGTTTATTATCCGGGTGGGAGAACAAAGATTCGCCGCAAGGCAAACGTTCTTCTTCCATTGTGTGAAGATAGAAAGGTTTACTTTCATCCTCTTCCAACGTGACCTTTTTCTTGTCTCTCGTAGTAAAACGTCCCCCATTGCAAAATAATTTATTCTCTGGTGCGAGGAGAAATGAAAGAAATCGGAGGTCCGTGGAGAAGTTTCGAGTGGTAGATCCCACGGAATATGGTTAGAAGTGATATTCTCTGCGGATCTCTTTTCTCGTTTTTCCGTTTGGACTCTCGCCCACTTTGTTACCCTCTCTCTACACCTGTTCTGTCCCTCCGAGGGGGGAGAGAATGGGAACCGGAGAGGGGAAAATATTATTTTCCGCTGTCAAAGCATCGATTCAAAAGGCTGTGTATTGTCGAAAGGAAGAGGAAGAGCTCAAAACAAACACCGATTCTCGTTAAAAGTGATGTTGGCGTTAACGGTTATGTATTTTCATTTCGTTACTCCCGAGTTTTTCGGACTAAATTTACATTACCCTCGTTTTCAGAACGAGAATGTTTCATTATTCATGGTGTTCTTAGCTACATACAAAGGTTCCTTCGACTTCAAGAAATACCTCGAATTAGAGGAGAATGTATTTCGATATAAAATGTTGAGCAAACAGTTGTTCCGTAAATATTTACTTGGGTCTTAATGGGATACTCGTGCTCTTTCCCTTGAGCTGGTACTCACGTAGGACTTGATCATTATTTCCAGCAGACATTTTTCGAAAACAAAGTGGAGCGTAAAGGATATTTCGAAATCATGAAAATACCTTCAGCCTCTATCTTGGAAAAACGAAAATGAACGAATCTGACGTGGTTCGTGTATCTCGAAAATAATGAATTAGGCTCTTAAAACCAAGAATTAAGTAAACTAAAATTAGATATACACTATTAAACTGAAGTGGATGCGAGGAAAATTCGATTAATCAGATTAGGGAGAATTCGAACAATATAATTGGCATAGAACAAAGGTACACTTATTCACTTACATTTTTTTTATCACAGCATTCGAGGAAAAGGGTAAAGGAGACTTGCAAAGTCACCTTTACCCTTTTTTATATCATATCCGGAATTATAAATACCGGAACAATACATATCTTGATCTGCAAGTAAAAACTATTTTCCAGGATTTTGGAATACCAGAGTTTTATGACTTGGTTTCCTACCTTACATTGGCCACAAGTATCATTAACAATTAGTTATGTATATACCGTACGCTGAAATAGTAAATTGTCATCATAAATTCATTGTTCACATTACTTTCGAGTATTATTATCATCGCAATGTGTATTACTTAAAATGATGATGATTTGTATTACATCTATTTTTCGCAACTAAATATGAACGTTTAAAATAAAAATTGTATTGCCGCATAAATAATCACGCATTAAGGGAATGGAGGAAAATAAGCAATACAGAATAACATTGAACTTAGAAAATGTATGTAAATCTGGAAAACTCAACTGCGAATTCTTGTACAATATCATCAAAAGTAAGTCCATCGCAAATGTCATTCTCTATGCAAATGAGAGCCAAGTTGTTTCGCCTTTCTTGGATCATCGATGAACGGAAACGTTTCTTGAACAGTTCGAATTTCGAGAACAATCGTTCTCCAGCAGCAAAAGTCATTAGAAGTCTCAATTAAACTCGCAAAGCTGCTTGCAAATTAGGAAAGACTCGATCAAATCTCCAGTAAATATACATTCCAAAATCTAAGGAAGGTTTATTCTTGGTACCAGAAAATCTTTTATTGATTTTAATTCTTCGATTATATCCACTGTACAAATATTTCTTTCTCGTCTTGAGTTATTCGTAATTCTTTCCTGTAAATATTTGCCAATCTTTAATTTCACATCGTAATCTTTGCTAGACAAGTCATGTGTATTATACAGAAAGCAACAAATAATATTGTTGTAATAATAATGGTTGGCTACGATTCTGTGGCCGCCCTATAGATGCCGCCTCCCGCGTGCGATGCACCCATAGGACGGCGCGGCTCTGGGCGTACACATTGGAAAAATTCACTTTGCCCTTGCCTAAAAAGTCTCCCAAAACAAGAGGATATTTTGGCTCGATAGCTTGATTGGATAAAGCATCCGTCCGGAAAACGGAAGATTTCAGGTTCGAGCCCTGGTTCTCTCTGACTTCTTTCATATCCGTATTTTCTTAGGACTTATCATTATAACGAAAAGTACAGAACTGAGGATAACAAAAGAAGTTTCAGGAATATGAAAGAATACTGCAACTGCAAACTGAAGAATTCCTTTTAACCAACATTCAATTTCTGTTAGACAAATATGTGAGAGAAAAATGAACACCATCATAGGTGCAAATGACAGTCCTCACAGAGCCAACTGTAAAGACTTTACAAAACCAAGCTTCAGCCAAGACTTTTCCTTGCAAAATACAACACAATTTTTCTATTAATAGAAAGCTGATACAATTCATACTCATGATCTTGTTCTGAAATATAAAGTGAAACCTGTTTAAAATGTTCCCGCTTAAGCCGCTATACCGCTTGATACGATGATTCCTCTCGGTTTCGGTCCCTCTAATACGAAACACATAGTAAAAATAACACCTAAGACGCTCTCCTAAACGCTAATAAGGCAGATGTTTCCCTTCCTCAGATGAACTAAAACTCGCTATAGCCAATCCTCCGCCTCATATGATACGCAAAAATTGTTTACATTATCTGTAACGCTGTCTTCCAATCTCCTACTTACATTTACCTAAGAGTGAAATTTCAAGCATTCTTAAAAAATACCGACCGTTAATATTCTATCCTTAGTGAAACTTATTTTAGAAGTATGGGGTAGCGACAGAAATTACCTAAATATTTAATCTTTTAACTAAGCTTTAATTACATCTGAAAACCAAAGGGAGTAGTAAAAAATGAACCTTAAATTATGTGAATTCTAACTAAAAAAAAGAGGACTTAAATATATCGAAAAATAAAATCTTGGGCTCTTTTTTCTACGAAAAATCTCCTTCTTTCAAAAAATCTCTTAAATGCTTCCTCTGCAAAGAGATTGTATATGCAGAGATGGGTTACAGAGAATACATCTACAATATTTCGCTTATTGCTAATTAGGTTGGAAAATATGAAGCCAAACCATGAAGTAAATCATGAAATGAAGCCTGTCATAATTCGTGCTGAAAAATCTTTAATAGGACGATAGATAACTGATAATTAACTACCATTCGTCATTTCTCAAACAAAGGCATTTCATCTATGATACGATTCTATAATTGTGGGACTTTTTTATAAATTCCATGATAATTTCTCTTTACCATCAAGATAATAAGAGTAAATCTAAGTTCCAGTCATAAAAATAAAAAACTTGGTAAAATTATTTTATTGACTATTAATTTCCCTGATTTACTTTGAGGAAAAAGACAGGTGATTTGTTTTTACGTATAATGGAAATTTATGGAACACAAATTCAATAAAAATATTGATTTTCGATCTAAAATTTTACCATGAGTGAATTAATGATGCTTGTCTATTATATGATACACAGAAAACATATAGAAGATAATATATTGAATATACTGAAGCTACCTTGCAGAATTGATAACGAATACACATAATGAGGCGGAATATACGATATGCGATTTGCGACTTCTCGGAAAAATAAAATCATAGAAATGATAAAATAAATGTAGCATTCACATGCACACAAATTTACCAAATATCTTATTCCAAATTCAACTAGTATTCGCCTCAACCAAAATAACTATTTATCGTAAACATACAAATGGGTGGTACATGGTTTTATATCTTACGACATTTTCTAGAAATAAGTTACTAAAATTGCGAATCATCAGTTCAATCATATCAAAAACGCGTTATGGCAAAGATTAGTCTATAATACAAAAGTAAAACTACAATGATTGCTGAGTTTCACACCGAACGGTATTCATCTTATCTAAATAACCGGTAGATATGTATTTTATTTTCATTGAAAAATAATAAGGATAGTTTCTCATGTTCCCATGAAGTAGCCATTCTCGTTTACATTTTTCAGTATTACATTCGCCGATAATTGGTGAGAATCATAATTTAAATCAATACAATGAATATTAAAATGAATGTTCTCTAGCGAGATATGGTGGAATTCCATGTTTCACTTCTTCTTTTGCATTCCTAAACCTGAAGATGAACTGAAAGTTCGAAACCATTGATTGCTAACCAAAATATATTTGTGGAAAAGTACAAGTTGTAGTTGTTATTTCATTAAATCAATACCTACAAAGTACCAAAGATGAAGTAATCTGAATTTGAAACTTTTTAAACTGCTTGCATATGGACGACATTTTAAAATTGTATAATCTCAAAACAAATAAATCATAAATATGCGACATTATTAAAATTAATACAATACTTTTTCGAACTGTTTGCCTTAAAATAATATCAAACAATAATAGAACGGCAAAACAAAATTTTCCTTTATTCAAAACACTGCTTTGAGTCTCCTTTGAAGATTGCACGCCACGATGGCCAATAATCGGCCCGATCGTTTGCAGTAGACGCGATATTGAGGAAAAAAAGTACTCTCTTTAACAGTGCTGGTGTAACATTCAAGTTGATATTTGTTTTACGTTATTTATTACTGATGGTTTAGCCCGTGGAATCGATATGCATGATTCGAATCAGTCACGCTTGATTCGTCGCGGTTTGAAATCATTACTTTTTCTCATCATACGCAAATCACTGGATGAACACTGATGAAATTGGGCATAAAGAAATCATTGCTCTTATAACGATCAAACCGCTTGTTACGATACACCAAACGCGGAATTTAAACGATTCCGAACCACATGAAACGATTTGAAATCCTTTTCCGAACGCATATTTGCTTTTATTCGTTTCAATTGGCTTTGCACATCGGAAGCAGCAATGGGAAAAATATTAATCTATTCTGGCGCCGAAGTGGATAACACTATTTTCAATGAGTGCTTACTCAACCTAATCGATATTTTACAGCGATATTTTCTCCGTCAAAACAGCCAAAGAAGAGAAATTATTATTTAACTCGACAGTGGAGGGAGGGAATTAGAATTTGATTCGCCACACTCAAAGCAGCGTTTACAAATATAATGTTTACTTTATATCGGAAGGTTGCGCGTCAGAAAAGAATCCAGTGCCAATCCCAATAAATTGAACATCTGAGTAATTAAAATAAATTAATGATAGGAAGAATGGAGATTAAGATACAAGCCCGAAGATTCGATTACTGAATCGAAGATCGATTGATGTCTTCTTATAATTTAATTTCTAATCACAATTATATAGCGAATAAATTCTCTTCTTCGTGAACTGTTTTAAATTAATTATAATTTCAGGCTTTAGCTTTAGACGCAATTCATAGAGCTTAAAAAGAAAAAATCTGAAAATATCGAAATTATAACGTTAAAATTAATTTTAAAATAATTCCCCATTTTCAAGTTCTTATTTCGCAACATATGCGGGTATTTCTTCAGATTCTAATTTAAATCAGCTAAATTCTTTCGGATATGCTCAGAGCCGCTCCCTGTCTATCTGCCGCACGGGTGCAAACATACTCGTAATTTGCCGCCCCTTAAAATTAAATACCAAAACCGTATATTTCCTGATTTGCAGGTAAAAATTATTTTTAAAGACTTTGAAAATTCAATGTTTTGGGACTTCGTTCCACAGCTTATATTGGTCACAAAACATAAGTAAGAATTAATTATGCACATTCCGTATGCTGACATAGATAATAGTCAGCATACAGAATAGTAAATTATTAGTAGTTCGCATTACTTTCCAGTATCATTATTATGGCAGTGCGCGTAACTTAAAATGATATGATTTGTATAAAATTTATTTTTCGGAACTAAATATGAAAGTTTCTCATAAAAATTGTATTACCACTTAAATAACTTTGATAAAATCCACTGAAGTAATATACCCTTTTCGTTTTGAGTTATCCCTAATTCTTTACCATATATGTTTGCCAATCTTTGATTTCACTTCATAATTTTTTCTAGATGTCGTCTGTATCACACAGAAAACAACATATACATATATTATTGCAACATATGTTGCAATAATAGTTACGGTTGGCTACGCTTCTGTTGCCGCCGCCAAGATGCCGCCGCCTGGGTGCGATGCACCCATAGGACGGCGCGGCTCTCGATATGCTAATCAAAAACATTACCTGAATAAATCAATCCTGAGCTTTTGACTGTCTGAAGAAGTAGTGCTAAAATGACTCTTTTTGGAACGCCAATACCAAATGCTACCTGAACATTAGCAACTCATTCTTCCTTATTCATTCCAGAAAGTTAAGCTATTCTTACTACGCTATGCACCGTGAAAGGTTTATGCAGCAAGAGAAGATTCTCATTTTCAACACCGATTTATCTTTCGACAAATAGCGTCACGTGACGTTAACGAAGGCGGCTCACCTTTAAAGCGATAGCCCTCTAATCTCTTCCTATTATGCGACTCCTTTAAAGATAATCCCATCGTTTTTAGGCGAACTTAGACGATTGATAATCCCAATTTGTGAGCAGTAGATCTCGAAAAGGCGATAGCTTAAAACGAAGGAGCAAAGACGTTTTCTCTCTCAATGTCCCGCTCATATAGCGGGATGAGAGGCGGAGAATGGAAGCTTACCTTCTACTGCCAGTCGTTTTCTTAGCAATTTAGCCGATGAGGAAAACGACCTCAAAGTTCTATCAACTCAGCGAGGAGCTCACACGAAAGGATTTCTAGGCGGAATGAGAGAATGCTTGGAATCCTGCAAACGAAAAAAGAGAATGTTTGAAATTTTTCTAAAAGATAACCATTCGCTTTAACTGCTCGGAAGTTAAAGTACTACGGCTTGAAATCTTTAAATTAAGAAACTGAGTTAACATTTATCAAACATTTCTTGATAAATTAAATGAATTCAAACGTATGGACTTTATAATAAAACTATGTTATGGAAACTTTATACAATTCGAAATTCGGCTATAAATGGTGAGGAATAGTTCCCGGTTGGGAGTAAATTTTCTAAATCTGGAAAAGAATAATACGTTCATGACTAATTCAGGTATTATGACTATTCAGGTAAAAGAATATTTCCAACTTATTTTCTGAAAGAGAAAAAACTAATCCTTCTGCTGCCTCTTATACCCTACGACACTAAAAGTACATATCTGAATACCCTAATACTTGATTTAAATTAAATAAATATTTCCCAAAGTGTATAGGACTTAAATATAAAATAAATTACCCATCAAATTATAGGAAAATTTAAATGTGAGTCTCAATTTGTTTGCATTAGAAGAGTTACTAATTGATGATATTAACTAGTAGATAATACGGGGTTTAAAGGGAGATAAAATTTGATGTATCCATGTATAAAAAATACAATACGCAACGAATTTATGTTTTGTATGAAAATACATTATATCTAAATATTTTATTATAATTAATCTGTATATAAATTGGTAATCGTGTACAAAGGTTTAACTTTAATTTCAGCCTTTATCTGTATTTAATGTAGCACATCGATATTTTTCTTTTCGTTGCAAATACACGTGCTGAATCACTAAGGATGCTAAGTCAAATCTCAATCATAGACTTGTCATCACTTTCACTTTCGATACCGTACCGTATATTGCTTTCCATATAATTCAGAAGAAAAATTTTATTAAGAAATAACTACTTATTACGTACAATTCGACGTTTATCTAAGGATTCAGCATCATATTTCAGATATTATACTCATAGAGCGTCAACAAACCACTGACACCACTTGTTACACAACATAATTAAAAATCATGATTAAAAATGTTCATTTTAAAAATTAATACTGCAATAATTAGAAAATAGCAGCAGAGGAAAAGAAACCATTGAGCTTCTCGTGCTACCAGTGTAAACTTTGACTTTTTCTACCATTTTCACACTCCATACTTCTATGTACCTTAAATTACAGACTTCCTAAAGTTATAATCTTAAATTTGACATTTAAACGGGAGCTCCTCTTTAAATACGTTCCCAATATTTAACCAAGGAATTTCCAATCCACGTAATCAGTTTACGAACAAAACGACGAAATAAACACTCGTTGTTGAAAATTTGAGAATTTATTTTCATCAAAATATTTTAAAATAACTTAATTTTTAATTTGTTGCAAACTATCATCGTAAAGTAAAATTATTATATTATAAATTCCGACTAAGAAGGATCAAATACATCTATTCCACCAGAGAATACACTTTAAAGCAATTCACTTTTAAAATTTCGTAAAATTTTCTTTTCGACTCCGTGATTTTCGCAGACACTTTGTCCCATTCCCTTGCTCCTCACGGAAGCGGTCCAGCACATGTTACAACCTTTTTAAGATAACTATTAATTTAAGGTTCATTATATCAAATGTTCCCTATTAAAACCAACCTTAATTTTTCAAGGAAAAGAATTTCTCGATGGAATTGAATCATATTTTCAAGCATGATACACTCTCATCATAAACGTACGGGATAACGTAAGGCATGATTTTTTCACTAAAATCATTTCCCTCTCTTAGATTTGCTGTCAAGAAGTAATTGAACGGTTAATTCACGAAAGATTATCAAAATAAACTGACGAAACTGCACCTCTAACGATCCACGACACCAACGCCAATATTCTAACAAGAATAACGTCCAAAAGAGAAAACATACGCGAGTTAATTTGTTTTCCTTCTAAACGAGCGAAATCTCCTCCGCAATCCGAAGCATACCAGAACTCCATCAAACCACGCACAAGAGCCGTGGAAGGAAAACTAATTTTTATCCCCGCGGCAGTTTGAGTGATGAATATTCTACTCCCGAGGGTGGGATGCGAGAAGAACAGAGGAAGAGACAGGGAGAGGAGGAGGGAGATAAAAAGCGTGGTAATTGAAGTCGGCCGGTGTGTGTGTGTGCGGCTGACTGAAGAAACGGTATCTGACGAATGCAAGAGAAAGAGGGATTCCCTTGGCCTCCCACTCCCTCGGGCATAACCGAAGCGAAAGAAGAAGAATACCGAGGTTCCTACGGATTCAGCAACCATAGCACCACCTCTCCGCAATCGCAACCCCCATCCCAAGCGAGCATCCCCCGCCCCCACAGGGGCGCACAAACTCACACTCCGGGGCGTCGCCCTTCCTGACGCAGATAGATTCGAGGGATTTCAAGCTCGTCACCCGAGCACTCTGTCACTCCCGTACCGCGCCCCACCCCATCTTCTCCCCAACCCTCCTCCACTCCCTCTCCCCATACCCTTTGTTCTACTCCACTACGGTTTAATCTCGTCATCAATCACTTCCCATTCCCTCCCTAGTCCGTCCGAGAGATGATTCCCCCTCCTGCATACATCCTTCCGAACAGAAAACAGTCCTCGCTTACGAAGAGCGCTTTCTTCTCATCCAGCCTTGTCTTAGGCTCTTTCGGCGACGGGGGCGGGGTCGGAGAGCGGGCGATGGGCACCTGAGGACGGGCAGAGGGGACTAGTGGGGGAAGATTAGGGAAAGAGACATGAGGATCTAAGTAAAAGACAAATCGAGGAAGATAGCTGGAAATGGGGGAGCCAGGAAGGGGGGTATGGTAAAGATTGGGTGGTGGGTGAAAGGGTTAAGTGAGGATAAAGGGAGGTGGTATAGGGAGGCTGAGAGAGGATTGGCTGGAAATGGCAGTGATATGAACGTTGCTGCCTCAAAAGGGAAATCGCCTACATCTCGGATCCCCCTTGTGCGTCTTACATGGACATCCTCCGAGGCCAGTTTTAGAGGTAAGCGGGGAAAAAACTTGGCGAAGAAAAAGTTTTGAAGATTTTCGGGAGGAGGTTGACTCCAGGCTTTGTGTGGGCAATGACACCATAAAAAGAGGGAGTTACGTTTCAAAGGCAGGGAGGTAATCGCCTCCCTTTAAGGAAATGTTTTTGCGAGCGTTGTATCCTTGGGACAAATCTAATAAATAAGTTTCCTCATCTGCGAGGTAATCTAAGAAAAGATGAGATAGCAGGAAAGGGAATCATTTACCTATTTCCCCATTAACACCTTTCAAAAAAAACTGATACAAGCACAAAGTAAATTAAAACGTTTGAGTGATTTACCTCACAAACTTTTGTTTGTGTGAGGTAACTTATATAATTAGATAAATAAAATGATTCCACGAAATGAGTTGGATGAATGTTTGACCCAGTGTAATTTGCATATATGAACAAGATTATACGATTACTATATTTCATAACACAATCCTTTCTACGATCTTTGAGATCTCAACAACACAAGTGTTGGCAGGTTATTCCGTAGATAAGAGGATCAAGGCAGACGTTATTTATTAGAAAAATGCAAAATGTGATGTTCAAGCAGGAGATTGGACGAAAATAACACTGAACTGCAGGAGCCTCAAAGGAGCATTTTGGGGAAGAAAAGGACTACATAAGATATTGTAAGCAAACCACCTGAACGCTTCTTGGTAGGTTTCTATCACAAAAGGAAAAACTCTGCAATCTTGCAGTATACTAAGAGAGTACCAAGAATTGTGAACGACCTTAATGACGAATTTTTCTTTCTTTTCCTTTTTATGTGAAAATTTGAATTTTACATAAAGGAAATCATCATTATCCATAACAAAATAACGTTGACTCTAAGACCCATTTTTCCCAATTTTCTCTGTAATGCCTTTTTTCACGAGAGAGAGTATTCTTCATTGATGAAAGAATATTTCCGGTGAGTAAAAACAAATTCAATAAAATTTTAACCAATTAACTTATAATGAGTATTCTGACCATAAAGCCATTTCTTTGTAGCTGCACTCACATTCTATCACAAAATATTTTACTACTCCAGTACATATGCCTCGTCTCTCAACGGCAACCACTTCATTCCTTAAGATAGCTTTCGAGAGATTATTTGCCCCGTTACTCATCCAAGTGTTCCACTCGCAAAACAGAGAAAAAGGAGTAAAATGATCGCGGAAGAGACTCTTTTAATAGAGAGGGAAGGAGGAAATGAGAAAAGACAGTAATGGAAAAATCTTGGAAATACATCACCTCAATCCCCGCGAGGATATTGACACTAAAAAAAGGATTCTGAGAGAATGCCTAGCGGCGATAAATACGTCTTACGTAAGGGAGACGTAAAACGGGCTGAAGTGAAGATAGGTAGCTAATTACTTTTGAGATCGGAGAAGGTAAAATGGATACGATGAAAAGGAGAGAGTGGAGGAGGCGGAGATTACCCTGAGATTCCCCAGAATAAGAGTATGAGTACAGGAAGGCAGAACATGAAGGGGGAACTTCTCCTTGAACGCCAAGAGTTAAAAGAGAGCCTCACCAAAAGACCCTCCCCTTTACTCATCCTAACCCAACCTGCATCTTAAGAAGAAACGTCCCTCCTTTTCCATAGAACATCAGTGGCGAACTGCTAATTCCTCACCCTGATAGTACACCCACATCCATGGTTCGACGAGGAGTTGCAGACCACCCCTCATTCCCTCTCAATTTACATTGCCCCTCAGATCCTTCTGCGTTCTCCAGATTCATCCACTTCCCGACGCTTCTTTCTCTCGCGTAAATCAGTTCTTCTGGAGTTCACGTGCCCCTGACACTGCAGACTCAATATAGCGACGGAGAAAGAAGGAATGGGATGAAAGAGAGGCTTTGAAAGGAGATGGAGAGCGTTCTCTTCTTTAGAGGATCTCAATTTATCTCTGCGCCGCGTCAGTATTTTCCATTCTTATTATCCTCTTCCGACTTTTTTTATCCGCGGAGAATCATTTAGCTTCCATAACCTCATTCCCCTCGCTGTGAGACTGTTTTCACCGAATTCTTTCCCTCTACCCCATTCCCCCTTACGTTACTACAATTTCTCATTTATGAGCTTGAGGTTCTGATAGTGATGAAAATATTTTTCACCTTCGAGCATATGCTGCATTCACTATTAATGATAAAATATTCTGTAAAGAATACGAAATTTCTTTATATGGAAGAAAATGCAAATTTCGGCCTAAGTGCTCTTTATTTAACAACAGAATTTTTCTACATCTACATTAGTACCCTGCAAGCCGCCTTTCGGCGTGTGGCAGGGGGTATGTTTGTGAGTCATTGTAAGTTGACGAAGAAAACAACAGAAGGAATTCTTATAAAATAACTGAAGGAGTTTCCGATGGTCATATTTAAGTAGATAATTGTACGCTTTTCTTTAACTAAAATGTGCAAGAATCCCGAAAGATCACTAATTAACTTTTAAATTAATGATAAGGTTATACGATGAACTCTGAATTCCTTAAGCATTCCTTTCCTAGTGTTTAAATACACTGTGAAACACATTAGCGCGGTCTTAAGTATGGGTCTGATTGCCACGTAATTAAACAAAAACCTACAGAAATTCTTCTTAACTAGAAATTAAATTAGAAAGTTGCGTAAGAAAGTCATCCTTAAACCTCAGCAACTCTGAAGATGAGTAAATGCAATCGATTTTAAGATTCCGAATCGAAATACAAAAAATAAATACGTAAAAAGGAAGTATGTGTTTCACATATAAAAAGAAAACATTTCAATTCATTTTCTGAATTCCAAGCAGGAGTTTCTGCAATGGATCCTTTTATCCAATGGATATCTTTTAATGAGAAACAATAAAGACCAATACCTTACGATGAGACAACCCAAACGGCAACTTTTTCCGATAATAAAACAATTCTTCACTCCACTACATCAAAATATCTTTTGTTTCCCAACTCTAACAAATCCTCGTTCAAAATGTACATATTTATATAAAAATATTGGTCGCATTTTTCTCTCTTGCGCCCCTCATCTGTCACCTATCAACTCCTTAATTCCCAGAAAGGAAAAATATTCTTCGAGAAGCCGTGACGAAGAACAGGAGGAGCAGTCAAAATGCAACATAGTTCTCCCCTCCACTGGGATAGCCCCTCTCTTCCCCTCATCGCACTCGACTCTACAGAAACGTCAACCCTTTACGACATCAAAACCCCGCAGACCACGGAATCTTGATTGTCGACAGAGGACGGTGGTTTGTTGGACAGGAGAGGGAGAGTTTGGAAGGCCAAAAGGGGAGAGAATGTGTTGGGGCTACTATTCCGTTTTAGGGGTTTTCCTGTACTGTCGCCTGTGGACGTGTGTAAGGCACAGACTCATTTGTCCGTTCCACAAATCAGTCCCGTCGGAATTAGAGAAAGATCCTCGCCTCATCCTTTCCATGCGGTCTTTAGTTTCGTCCACGTCCCTTGCGACAGGGGCACAGACTTCCAGTATGTAAGGAGATGGAATGGGGAGGGAGATTTGGTGAGAGAGATGTTGAGATGGGAATCCTATCCGAGGAGGCAGGCCTTTCCCCTCGCTACTGGATGAATAGAAGGAGAACGGGAGGATATGGGGGAATATTTCTATCTCGAATGAAGAGTATAATTTATCTCTTCTGTCAAATTTCGTTTTTGTGAATAAGAATAAGCGCTGAGAGCTTGACAATTAGAGAGAAAGTTATAATTCAATGAAAGGGATACAATTTAATTATGATTTTTTTTCAACTCGGAGATGACTTAGGGTTATGATAATGGAGTTTGTTTAGAGGTAAATTTTTCATCGCTAAGTGGTCGTAATTTAGGATTTTTGTCTTAAAACTTGAGGATAATGCTTCGGAAACACGGATATAATCATTATTTTAATTAAGCATTTTTGATCCAGAATGAGTTATGGTCTAGTAAATAATGTGATTTTGAGTTATTAAATCGCCTTTTAAGCTAATACGTTAAAGAAATAAATTCGATAGGTAATCTTTCAAACTTTCAATTCCGTCCACGATCCAAAAGCTTATTGAGTGTATTTTGAACGTTATGGCATAAGGTTAAGTTCATAAGGTTAAGTCATAAAAGTTAAGATGTAACGACGGAAGTCTAATGTCAGGGTTATGGGCCACAATCAATATAATTTTAGTTGATAAATTTTAAAAAAGAAATCACTTCGTGCATTTTAATTACTTATTGGATTAATAAATACCTAAAATTAATACTTATTAATTCTTAATTATTAATAATAATAAGTAATTAAAAATTGAAAAACCCTGTAATAGAATTTAACTTCCTAATGAAATTTTCGAAAATTTCAATTATATAACTTCATTCAAATATTTGATAACATGGTAAAAATTAATCTGAATATATTTCACTCCTCATGATGATGTAATGTTTGGGCCCTTCTTCCATTTAATACTTTCACTGCGCTAATATTGAACAAACATTTCATTCCGTTCAGTAACTTCAGTCTCACTGAGTTCTCTTTTCATCACTATACGTAGGATATAGGATAGCGGTTGCATGCGGCCTTGGGGTTGCATTGTACCATATTCCATAGTTGATGGAGGATAACGTTGAATGAAATAATTTCCTATCTAGGTAGACGGATTTACTCACTCAATAAATCACTCCTGAATATAAGAAGATATTTATTCCCATTACATAGATTTCTGGCAATTTTCATGATTGTAAATTTTAATCATCAAGAAACAATCTTCTCTTTAAAGCTCGATAAGGAGTTTATAAGTTAATAATAAATTAACGTTAAGCAAAACACTGAAAATTAGGTACACGCGATAAATTATGCAGCGTAAACTTTCCTAAATTCTCCCTCGATTCTCTGACGCATAACCCCTAACCCTAATGGACATACTTCTCCAGAACGGAAATATTAAAATGATAACTTCAAACTGAATATTAATTGTAGTTCACTCCAAGAAGGCTAGATTCCACACTTTTAAGAATATTGATCCAAAAAATAGCTATTGAATATTCTAATGAAGTTCCCTCTCTATTCTTATTATCAGATACTTTTATAAAATGATGTGTAATATGGCGTATTGATTTTCAAATCTATATATGAAGAGAGAAAACCCCAATTAAAAGTTTCTTTGGATTAAATTCAGCACTGAACATACTATACTGAGGTACTTAAACCTTATTATCCCCTCAAGTAATAGGCCGGGTTCTTTTCTGTGCCATTGTATTTTAATCTGCGCAGATTACGCCAATCAGTAACTACTCAATTGGTTGTTGCAACTACTTAACCTCATACTGGAGATGTCATGTCTACCGTAAGAAAAGAGATTCGTAAAATCACCACGCTGATTTATTCACGAGATATCGTCAGGAGACGATTCCAATGAATTATTCAGCCGCTTTTCCCCAAAATTCTCCTCACCGCCTATTCCATGTTCCTCCTTTCCTTCCTAAGAGAATTTTTCGCTCCGTCTTATCACTCAGTGCACCATGCGCATCCATGCTTCTCGATTTTCTCAGGAGGGGTCTCTGTGCCGCCTTATCTCCATCTTCCTATCGCACCCTTCCGTGTCTCCTTTCCCATCCACTTTGTCCAATTCCTTCCTAAGGAAGTCGCCTCGATACCCATCCCGATCCCGGATTTTCTACCGCCGATCGCTGTTTCGATAACCTCCTTTTCTCTCCTTTGCTGTCCTTCACTTTTCTCATTCCTCTCCCAACTCCTTATTCCGGCCGGAACAGCTTGGGAAAAAATCGAGCGAATTCATCCTGTCCTCATTCCATCCCAGTGTTCTTCGCCTTCCCCCGCTCCGCTTGGGACCTTTTGAATGCAAATGCCCGCATTTACTCTCGCGACTGCAAATATTTTTGCCGGGTTCAGCTCCGTGAAAAAGAGAAGGGGAAAAAAGAGCGGCGTGAAATTTGTGAGAAAACGAGCGATTTGGAGGAGACGTTGTATAAACCTCCACCTCCTGAGAGCGACGCAGTGTTCTTATTTCCCTCCCATCTTCCTAAAGGAGAATGAGATCAGTAGAAAACAATGGCTGAATTTGAATTGCCTTATGATGGTCATGCTACGGTTCAAGGATTCGTTTTTGGAGCCTTTGTCTTTTTCGGGAATTGATCGACGCGAAGCTTACCATCGAGCCTATGAAGATATAAACTTCTTTGTTTGATAACCTTCTTTGGTCAGCTTTGTTTGCGCGCCGTTTGGACGCATTTTAGCGTTTTCGATATCTATATCAATGGAAGGCGACCCTCCTTTAGAATTTTCTCGGAGTGAATGATGAAAACAATATTTTGATTAAATTAAAAATAGTATTACAGAATTTACGTGTAAAAAATTTAAAGGCGCGTTAGGATGATGAAGAAAACAAATATGTAAACGCATACATAGGGAAACATTAGTGGGCAGACATATTTTCTCCATTATTTGATTAGGTAAATTACTACATTAAATGCCTTTAATAATGCAGTATTTTTTCAATATTAAAATGTCCCCTGGCGCGTTTAGTCAATTTTTATCTAGACGTAGATACCTAGGTAGTCATAAAACTATTCTTCCGCCATTTTTTGTATTTTCGAATCTCAACCATGTTTTTCTGCATCTATATAATGGACTTAAAATTCACAACTTCATCTAGGCAAATTTTAGACCAGTTTTAGAACTATGCGTTGAAATAAAAGTACAATGACTAAGTCGTGACCAGGATTCGAAACCGTGACCTCCATGTTGCTAGGCTATCACACTAACCCATACTCCACAGAGTCATATCTTAAGCTGGAGTCTTACATAACTTGAGAACCAAATCTGAACAGTTTTATTGCGTTGATGTTGTTTTCTACTCTAATGTAGCATAATTTAAGTAGATAGAGACATCAGTGACAAAACTTGCCCACTTTTTAAATCCTTTTGTTTTTCTCCCCGTGTCTTTCTCCACGAGCGCAAAACGCAAAACAGCTAACCCAAGAGCAAAATACGGAAGAAAAATTGATCTTCTACAAAATCCGCATTGCCACCGCTGCATATACTAGGTCTCCAATATTATCTCAAAAGCGATGCATAAAAACGTTTGCGCTTTATGGCCCAATTTCCGAGAAAAAGTCCATCCACAATGAGAAAAAAAGAGACATGTTCCACCAAGAAAACATTCATTCAAATTTTTAAAATCGCCCATATTCGAGAGACGTTCAGATTCGCCGCAGTGATTTTGAAAACATTTGTATCCATTGTTTCGACCACTTATTCCCGATCTGCAAGAGAATAAATTGCTAAAAGATGATAAGAACTTACTGAAAGGTTACTAAAGCAATATTTGGTATCTTCAATACCATTTTGATGGGAAATCTCCTTGGAAACATCTACGTACACGAATTACAAATAAAGCTCAAAATTTTCCAACATAAAATTCAAATTCCTCCTAATCATGACCGTAGATTTCGATATTCCGCCTACTGCATTGCTACTATTGCTACTATTTCTACGCTATTAGCAAGGTGAATATACATAGTCTTTTGAAATTGCCAAGAATATTTACGGTTATGATGAAAGATTCTGAGACAATTCTAAGACTAGCAATTTTGACCCTCGCACATCAGCATCTTTCTCAGTGGTACACTATTATCGCAAACATAACAGTAAGAAACAGTACTTCATTAAATATAAGGAAACGCTTAAAATTCTAATTTAGGTTTGAAATAAAATTTACTTTAAGTAGAAATTCAAAATCTCTCAAGCAAACTACCTCACAATTAATATTACGTGATTTGTCTCGTGATAATACAAGGAATTTAGATCACTTCCAATTCTGACTGCAGTGCAAAGAAAGGGTTGGAACCAATTGTACTTACAGGGTGAATTACTTTTTCTTTGTATTGGAACGCCAATCATACATTATCAGACTGTGGTTGTCTTTAAATTTTAATCTTAGTTTGATAAGACACATATCGTGTCGATAAATATCTCGGAAAAGGCGAAAAGAATACAAAGAATCTGGAGAGAGTATTAAGAACTAATTAATTAGAACCCTGGAATAAGGAGTTTTTCAATGACTGTGTAACGATGAACTGAAAAAAAAGGAATTCTAAATACCAGAGTTCCGGAGCGAAGATGGGGTTGATGGGAAAAGATATGAGAAAATATTAAGAGAAGCTTTCTATGGAAAAATATAAAATGACGCAGAGCATGGCGTGGGTTTAACATTGAGAGAAAATGGGTTGCTTAAGAAAATAAAAGACCATTGAAATCGATACGTTCAGGCGTTACTTCGTGGAAACAGGAAAGAAAAGAGCACAAATCAAGAAAAGAGTACAAATCAAGAAAAGACCAGTTATCAGCGAGTAATAAAAGTGGCATTCTAGAGGAAACTCACACTCAAGTCTTAGTTAAAATAAGCCATGAAATCGAATGTAAATCTGTTTTTATAGGAAACCAATTTCTACACTGAAATTCTGCGGAACAATTCGTCAACTTTTATTGGATATTGACGATTTCTGGTCCGTTGCGAACGTTTTCATCCAACTCTCCCACCAAATGGAAACATGCCTCATTTAAAGATACGCCAAACCGATTCCCATTTCTTATCTCCCCACCGAGACTCAATCCCTCTTTCCTCTGGACATTTCTCCGAAACATCCATTCCCCTGTGAACTTCGTCTGGACATTTTGACTAAATTTCTTCCCGCGTTCCTTCGTTCTTCCGATTATCGGGCGTTTGTTCATTCTTTCTCATCTTTATGTTATCTTTCTCATCTTTATCTCATCTTTCGCATTTATGAGTTTATCAGAAAGCAGTCGATTTAAACGTTCAACCAACCTCCATCCCTACTTCCTCAGCTATTGGCCTGTCATTGACAGGGGTTGAGATGTCTCCGGTCCCCGAAGATTGCGGTGGCTTTTCCAGTAGGACGCAATCGACAAATCTGATGTGAGAGAAACAAATGAAGAAGGGCCATAAGGAAAGGGAAATACGTCCTTAAAGGATAATAAGGTAGAAAGGAAAAAGTGGGCGAAGAATTCTTTCCGAAAAGTGGTGGATTTTGGAAATATGTGAGGATGGCAGAGGACCTGGAATTACAGAACAGAATGGGAAACTGTTAAAGAAGGAACGAAGGTAAGAGAAAGGGATGAAATATAAGAAAAGTTAAATCCGAATTCATTGATAAGGCGCGAGATTACATAATTTTAGGCCGGGTACAGGGAATAAGAAATTTGGTTAACAGATCAATCGGCTAGAATCGGTTTGAGTCATTCTCCAGACGCGTGATATCGAAAAAGTTTCAGTGCTTCTAAAGTTTACGAGAACAGTCGTAATGTACTGAATATAAAAATCGATATACGATGCTGAAACGAAGTTTCCCCAAGAATCGCATGCTTAAGCTCAAAATATTTCCCACAATATCTAATACTTTCTTCATGAATAACCTTTAACAGCAACTTTATAGTCTTAGACGATCAAAAATGTGTCATCCACATGAATACTGAGCTGTAATTAACTATGGTTTAAAATTATTGATGAGATTTTAAACTACTCCAGTTAACCAACTAAAGAAATTAAGAACAAAGTCATTCAGTATTTAAGTAAAGTACATTATTCTGGAAAAAACAACATTCACACGAAACAAAAGTTTTCCATTTCTTATCGGCTGAAATTTTGAGGAAAACTAGCCACTTCTCCTTTGATATAGATACATTTTAATATATAAGAAAAAAATGTGAATTGATCAAAGGAAAGAAAAGAATACAGAGGTCACTGGCGATGGAAAAGCTGCCCATAGTTTGAAAAAGATGAACTAATCAAAGAAAACAGTAGAGATTCATAAAACAGTAAGGGTTAGAGGAGATTCTATGATGTCCTAAGAATCCGCTATAAAAAGGGTTTACTGAATAATCAATTTTTATTCACTTCAGAAAATACTATAAATCAGTGAGAGTTACTCAGATGCTCCAGGACGCAAAATTGGAATCTTTAGAAGTAAGAAGATTTCAACAAAGGATTAAATTAGTAGATACATTTAGAGAAAGCACGTTCAGAGATGACGTAGCCGATATAATGCGTTCACCATGCTAGATAGTCCGTTCCGACACTGCGAAAAAGATTAGAGAAATAGATGCTAGAACCAATCGATTCAAGTACTCATTTTTTCCGCGAGCGATACGCGAAAGTAATCGATTAGGAGTCATGAGTAGAGTCATGGTGCATACACCCCCTGCCACACGCCGAAAGACGGCTAGCAGGGTACTTACATAGACATAGACATCGTCTCATAACTTATCATAACTCATAACATAACAAAGTATAATTAATTGTACTATTTTTGAGTTATCTAATAAATCGACCGACGCCGACGTTGAGAAAATTTCATATTAACCAGGAACGAGTATTAGAGCTCGCTCGGATCTTTATCTGTATTTTTAAAAATTTCTATCTAAATTATTTAAAACAATATTATGAAAACCACTTCTCGTGCGTCATTATGGATTTAAACGATAGTACATTTTAAATCTGGCAGTATTTCAGGCTGCCCTCTGACAAATTCAATGTACATGATTGTGAGTAGCATTATGATGCCTTCAATTCTAACTATGATAGACACCAATATAGAAATGTCTTCAACGTGGAAAGTAAAACACATTCCAGTCCGGTCAACCACTCCGCCCACACCGGAGTATCCAATCTATCCAATACTAAAGTGCAAAAAATTGTCAATTTTTTAATTCCACAGGTATAAATATTGCTAAAAATACAATAACTTCAATTATCTACAGGAGCACATCCAAGATTCTTTGGAGGGCTTTGTGCGTTTGTGGACTTGACAAATAAATGTAAATATAGAACACATAATGAGAATCAAACAATATCGTAGATTGCGTTGAAATGATAATTATCAAACCTTATTTTAAATTATTTAAAGATGAAATAGCAGTAAGTAGGGCCTCATTCTTGAGTCTTACGATCATTGCCTTCACTTCATTTCACCACGCACTCTTTTTACTCGACAGACAAGTTTAATAAAGGGGTTAAAATTTTCAAAACTTACACTAATTTCAGAGATTTAAACATTTCAACGTAATCACCGAAATAAAAACTGTTCTAAATGATTGATTTGAGAGATAAATAAGAGAAACGATTTCATAAGCGGCGGATTATATTTAGTTTTATCTCGTTTTTCGTAATATCTTTGCTTGATATGACAATTATTTTAGATTGTTTTCTCACTTTGAAGTAAATAAAAAATATGTATTTACATCCGATTTCTATTAGATGAGAAATTCCAAGTCGATCGACCACAGTCTTCAAAGTAGCAAACTAAATTATAATGGTGCCTTTCACAATACGTTTCATCGTATTATTAATTCTATCGCAAATTAGCAGCATACAAGAATAAAATGTAATGTCAAAGTTTCTCTTTTACTGGTGTAGTCTAAATACAAAAACGGTACGTAACTCCACCCATAGAGCATGTTTCTTTAACTATGATCCCCATTTCACCAGGGAGGACTTCACATTGAAATAACATCCAGAATGCTTTAATTCAATCAAATGTTGTATAATCAAAGCTTAGTTAAGGAATCTATCATCTAATAATAATAAAAGTCGGTAAATTTTTAATTAAATATTAATAATATGGGAAAACAACACACAGAAAGAACACCAAAATTTGATTCTTCTGTCAGTAATAGAGCATTTCTCAAGCAAAAAAGCAGTCGAAGGAGATTTGAAAGAGATTCTGAGTAAAGGGAAGGCGCTTAAGTGAAAGAAACTTCTAGAAGAGAAGTAAAATCGAAAAGGAATAGAAATAGCAAGAGATGGATACTTGAAAACGAGATGAGCAAGCAGTCGTCGTCATTCGACGGAGACCATCTCACAATGCGAATCGGAAAGCGATGCTATGGGCGTAATGAAAAATCCAGCGACAGAGATAGGGAAACAAAGACGTTAAGGATAGAGAGATGGATGAATGAAAAGGGAATGGAGAAAATTGAAAATAGGAACAATAAAATCAGCAGCTAGTCCGAGGAAAGAAATAAAAGGACAGAAGAGCGAAAAGAGAAGTAGAGCAAGCGTCTCTGCATAATGTGAAGAGGGGTATAATTAGGAAGGGATGACGGATTTTGGGTGATATAAACTGTAGTAAGGGAATTAGATGAAGAAAGACATGAAACATGTAAGGCTTTCTAGAAGAAGATATAAATTATGAAGTCGGCGTGTACAAAGTTATGCAAATCATGACATTCTTAGAGATGCTCCCTGTTAATCTAAAGGATAGTCACTCCTACATATTCTGCTTTAAGTACATGATGGCAAAGGAAATTCAACTTCCGATGTTTAAATTTTAATTGCATCTTTTGAAATTTTTAAACTGGATAGTTATCAACACCGATTCTAGGATATTTCTTTAAATTAACTTATTTGAAAAATATTAGGAGGAAGGTATATCTCCCAAGTAGATCGAAATCGATGCTACCCAAACAATTGCAATTTTGGATTATGCGATTAGATATTTGTGTAAAAATAAATTGCTGAAACGGGAAATTACGATGAAGTTTGACTTAAATTAAATGAAAATATTACGAGGATATAGGATAGATGCATTAGCAGAATCATTTGCAGAGGAAAATTGTACAAAATTATAATGATTCCATGATTTGATATTGACCTTTATCCACTTTACAGTTCTAATACAACTAAAAATATTAAATGAAAGATTTTGAAGCTTTTTGAATATGAAATGTACATTCAAGTTCTTAATTTAGTAACAATGTGTTCTCCTAGTACGACGAGGTTGAGATAAATTAACTAGAGAATCACTCGTAAGGAATAGTTGCAAAACTCGTTTAGATCTCTCGCAAGCATAAGATCCAACAATGATACAAGAAATTCATTAAGATGATTATTAATTTGGAAAGCATTTATCAGTACGAAGTCCGATGCGTTATTTAATACTATAAGAGATGGAAAATTTTTGTTAGGTTCAATATTGTTCAGTTATGTACTGCATGAGCATGTGTTTGTACCATCAGATCCGTTGCCAAATGTGGATGAATGTAAAATATATTTAAAAGGGATGAACATTTTCGGGCATATGTATCTAAATTTTTCTCTGACAGCCCAATAAAGTCAGTTTTTGAACGCATCACTGATTCTCACACTGGCGCGAAGAATAAATCCTCCTCGTAAAATCGACTGCAATGCAGGGATAAAGTTGGTTATTAGCGGCGTCTACTAACCACAAAAATGCATTGCCACGCTCATTATTAAATCCGAACTCATGCCTTTCTTTTTCATCTGCGATATCCCTTTGAAGTGAAAATGTAGATATCAGCGATAGTAGTGCTCTGCAATATAATAAACGAATCGTCTCTTTGCTTTATTTCAAAATATACTTTTTAACCCGAAACATCAACCTTTAAATTATTTAATTCATTCATTACTATTAATACTTTTGCTGTCTTGCGTCCAAGCTCCGAGAATGATAAAATCAATCTTGACTCATTGACAAGAGAAGAATAAATGTCATGATTGTTTCAGATTTACATAGAATTAACTCATAGCATTAATTTTACTCTAAATTTTAAATACGTTTCCTAACTACTCAATCTATAGAGATAGCTGAAAATATATTATGTATGATTTATCTTATTAGCAATTAGGCCATAGGAAGAACTATTTGATTATTTTGACCTGATAAATCTAGAATGGTAAAAATATTTGTTAATTTTCGAAGTAGATGGTTGAGATGAAATACATACAGAATTTTTCAAAACAAACTTATTCGCTCGAAAATGTTACCGTTACTAACCACCGTGATCAACAATTGTATAACTATCTTTCGTAATTATGCATTCATTTTTTCACTATCGGTGGCACTATTATTTACCAAAATAATGATTACCTTTAAGTTGACGCCAACTTAAATAGTGATATTTCCAATAATTATTTACTGCGATCCCGTGACATTTTCACGCGATACATGTAGTGGTTTAAAGATATGCGTAACTTAACATATAACTCTATCAATATTCATTTTTTTTCCTTCGTATTAAGTTTCCGGATGTTTTCTTTAGTTGTGCGACTGTCACTAGCAATTTATTTTTTATATCTGCGTCATCCTCTTGGCGTGGATATATTTTTTTTCGAAAGCTAATAAACATGGCGAATTTGAAGCTCCCTTATGGCCCAACAGCAAACCGGAGTTAACAGACTTAATCGCTCTCTTCTCTCAGTCAACGAACCAAGGAAGTGAAAGTGACTCCGAAGAGATTTTTATGCACGGAGGGAGAACGGGGAGCGTTTTTACGCCGAAAAACAAGAGCCGTGCCAAATGCGCAACCCCTCCGCCTCTCTCCCTGCATAAACCCCCTCAATGCCACCTACGTCTCCGTCAAATTCCTCTCCCACTCCCTTGACACCACGACGAAAAGCAAATGAACGAATGGAAACCGCCTCAGCCCCTTCCTCTCCGTTCGCTACGAATTTCGCTCACTACAAAACCCTTTCCCTCATCCTTCACAGCTCTTTCTTTCGCTCTATTTCTTCCCCAGCCACTCTTTTTGATCCCCGGCTACTTCTCTTTCTTCTGCAGAATGAATTCTTACCCACCTCCCGCTTCATTCGATTCCATTCTCTCCTTTGATCTTTCTTTTCCCACATCTTCGTTGGGCTAAATCAAACTTAGGGTTCGGTTCCTGAACCTGATCACGACTAGCTTTCGTCTTCTATATACGCACATTTAAGGATTACTGTATGCGTCACTTACCATAAAGTACAGCATAGAATGGAGAGAAATTGATTTATTAATTTTTATTTATTTTACGAGTATTTTATCTTATGAGTATGGGTTGGATGTAGGACAGATGGCTAGTTTCAATCTCGCCGTACGTGACGTAATCTAGCAAAATTACGCTGATACAATGAAATATCTTAAGAGTTACCTAATGTAATAAATCCTTAGTTCATTGAGGCTCAAGGCTCGAACTTTTAATGGAATTGACAAATCTGAAATCTCGGTCAAATAAACGTATTTATTAAAATGTGGTAGATTTGTTATTCCATTCCTCAACGACTTTTTATATTCCTCCTTTTTCTATCGCACATTTTCCATTCTCACCTATCATCTCAACTCCTAAGTTACGTTCTGTAGAATGAAGTTACCTTTCCATATCGATCCAACTCCTCCTCACTCATTTCTCCAATCTATCTTGCCAATATATATATAAAGAATTACAGCACCGAAATCTTTGGTAGCTATTCACAAGTTTAGAAGAAATTTTCCGCAAATCCCCCCCGATGTTCTTAATTTTTAACTTATGAAATTGTTTCTGAAGTAAATATAGTACTAGTATATTTCATTACAAACCCTTCAATTTGGCCTCCGGATAACCATGAGGGTAACGCGTTCGACTTCGGTGAAAGCAGTTCTGGGTTCGATACCCGGTGGAGGCTGCGAAATTACCCTAGCTCTCGAAGCACTCGAAAAACTCTACTTCTACTATTTTAATTTTCAATAATTTTACGCTATCCTCCATCCTATCTCTTAATCCTCCCGCTGTGTTTCTTTCCCCCTAGATGGTCGATATGTCTGTGTCGTTTTCTGTTTTCAATTCCCCACATCCTTTTCCTTTTATTTTCGCCCTTTCCATTCAGGTTTCCTCTCCCACTTTCCCGAACTCCCTCGCAAACCCCTTTTACTATCCTACAACTCGTCCCACTTCCATCTTCCTCTCGCTCCGCCATCCCGCGGGAGTCCGTCGAACCGCGTTCTCTATCCCTCTCGGGGAATGATCTCCCTCGCATCCCGCTCTCAAATAAAGGGAATGCATATTTCACCCCTTCCTCCCCTCACCCGATATCCCCTCAAATAAAAAGAACGCCCACCTTCTCACGGTGTTGACAGAGTGCGCGCCATTTGAATTTAAATGTAGGAGTGACTTCGGTGGCACCCTCCCACGCCCTGCCGCTGGGACCTCAATTTCACACACGGCCGAAGTCGAATAAGTCTCTTTCTCCCTCTTCTTTTCTCCTCTCCACCTGTCCTCCGTGCACCACAGCCGAAAGTTCCTCCTGTGCTACGAATGGTTGGGGCGGAAGGTGTGGAAGGAGGAGAGAAGACGAACCCATGGTCCCTCTGCCACTGCATTTGACATCGGGAGAAAGAAATGAGGGCGCTTCTATTCACGATAAAAGTAGGACAAATGTGTACTCTATCTAAATCGATTTTGTTCACTCTATTTTTGAGTTACAATAAAATAAGGTCAATCGTAGGATCTAATCTTTTCCTCACATGGCTGATTGTAGCTTCGAATTCTTTCCCACGATAATTTACTTCTTTCATGTGCATAGAAAGAATTATGTCTGTGATAAGCCACCGATTTTACCTCATGAAAGGAACCAGGTGAATTCGAAGAGAAAAGGGATCGTGAAAACGGTAATGGTACATGAAACCATACTCCAATTGTAAACGATATTAGGTATATACACGCACGAAAGTCTAAGATTTTCGTTAATTAGTCATTCATCAGTGAATTGCAATATACTCTGAATATATAATTCTATAAGAAAATGTCAATAGACATAGGGTGTAAATATTCCTCATCTTTAAAACAATACCATTAATTTTTTTAAATATCTCCCGAAAAGTTGCCATATATTTTATTATGTTAAGAATTTTTAAGCTGGAATTGAAAATACAAAAATAAAAATAGCCCTACAGTTATAAAAATTTGGTGGTGGAATAGCCTATTTGTATTCCTAAATGAAATTTAGTCTACTCTAAATAGGAAATACTGTATAAATATGTATACCTGTCACCCTCTGTACGTTATTGTCTTAGGCAGTTAATTTACAGGGAATAACAAAAAACAATTACACAATCGTAATGAAATAGAAACTAGTTTTTGACATGCGCTGAACTCCAAATAATTTGTTGCTCATCCATTTATATTGACATGCATGCATCATTTTAGGCCCTACCTCCCATTACTTTCAATTTTAATGATATCATGAAAATTTCTTTTTAATTGTCAATACCTTCTTCCACATTTACCTCTATCTTGCTGTAAAATATATTATTTAGTACACAAGATACTTTATCATAGGGTACTAGGGAAATAATTATCATTTACTCCTACTTTGAAAATCCTTGCATATATTACTGAAAACTAAGCCGTGGGCATTCTTATAGAATGAATATACAATATAATAAATAAATATACTAAAAACTACAACAAACAAAACTGGATGAGTTGCTTTAATGACTTCTTTAATCACTGAAATTAAAACTTTATCACAAGTTATCTACATTAAATTCTGATTCCGTACAAAGTACATTTAACTCACGAAGTATATGAGCAAATTTAGGAACATTATGCTAGTATCTGTTAAAACTCAAAAATACCTATTCTACAGTACAGTACACCATGCGAAAAGAAATATTTGCTGTAATTCATCTTCCTTTAAATCGCGACCTTATTGATCTTTAAATGCAGACAAACTCCATATTAATTCACCTGTAGAATTAGAAGCGTTCTCTACACGGCGCTTCAATGTTAAACAAGAAAAAACAACGCTGTGCCGCAATGGCGTTCTAATGATACCGGGGAGGTAAAAAAACAGCTAAAAGTCACCGAAAATTAATCACAAAGGCCGGCAAACCATCGACCTCCTTTCAATCTCTCCGTTCCCCACCTTTATTCCCATTCCCTCAGCGGAATTGTCTACGGCAGGAGATGCTCGCCCGCGTGTTAAATTCGTTCATTAAACTTTCACCGCCTGCGAATCACACGAGGAGCGAAACCGATCCTCATACACCGCGTGCAACCCATTACACCCGAAAACACCAATAAACCTAGGGAACACACCAGCCGGAAAAACCTTTAGGCGAGAGCTAGGGAGGGATTGAGCTAGAAGAAGAGAGAGAGAGAAAATCGGTGTGCGCGCCTTTTCCTATTCCACCCAACCGAACCAGGAACAAACATCCTCTCCGCCCTCTTCGTCCCTCTCATCCACACAGACTTCGGCGCAATTAAACGAATCGATTTAACCCTTTTCTCTTCATTCGAGTAATGAGCTTTTCCGCTGGCTCGCTATTAGCTGACTATCGAGTCGGAGAGAGAGAGAGTTCAACGATTTCCCTCACCCGCCCTCTCTCCCGTTAGTGTAATCACGGCTGGCCCCTCAGACACCTAGACGTCTCTCTATCGCTCTATTCTCAACATTTTTTCCTCTTCCGTTCGTTTCAATTTTCGCCTCCTCTTTCCGCTTTGATTCTAACATAGCGTTTGCAGCATTCTGATATCCAAGCAATCATACGAAATCCTCGAGTGCAATTGGCGTGAACGGTTTCCGTGCTTGATGATTTCTGGTTGGAAAGAGAAGGTATTTAGTCGTTTTGGGTCCCGATCGAAGGAATTTTGTTAGAGAGGAATCAAGCGTTCGCTAGTTTTCACCTATGGCACTTTGAGGGATGAATGGATCTTTGAAGATTTCCAACGACGGCTAGCCAGAGAAACTCACGATTGGTATTCTTGCATTTCAGATTACTAGAAATATTATAGGCGTTTAAAATGCTTGTGAAATAGTAATCTTTGACTTTATCTTGTTGCGCGCAATTTTAATCTACACAGATACTCTCGCGGTTATGGAATTCGAAATTTCAGTTCTACTTGATACGCTACTGTGATATATCACCCAATTATTGTTCCCTAAGGAAAGGCCAGTAAATTCCAATTCGCCTCTCTAAAATCATGAAATTCAAAATCATCAATGAACCAGAGTTTAAGGGAAATTTGGAAGGAATCTAACAATAGACACAGATATACCATAAGTAATACTCGATCTCAGTTAAAAGTCGACCCCTGATTCGTGGCCAGAAAATCCAGAATTTTTCACGTACATCTAATACAATTCGACCCAAGATTTGTATGTGTCTTAACATATGTGCTGCCAAGTATAGCATGTGTTACATGTACAACTTGACCAACAATTTCTGGCAGCCAAAGTGACACACCTCTCTGTTAACGTATTCTTAGAAAACGAATAATTAATGAAAACTAAAGTTTTGGTAAAAAGACCTGGAACGTAACACGTTGTTATTATCGGAGGTTCTACCTTTGAACAACAATTCCGTCTCCAGCAACACTCTCCGTCGGTCTTAATTAAAGAGTTTGCCCTGCTTTATTTTCCTTCCTCTTGTCTTCCATATTTTTATGCTAATTAGAATTTCGACCCATATTAGACATGAATTTTGTTCCTGAAAAAGTAACATCCTCATAAAAGTCGATTCCATAAATGGACTAAATTTACTATTTGGCTATTTGAATGTTCCGTATATATAAATGGAACCTTTTTATTCTCTTTATGGGAAAATAGCCCTTACTTATAAAGCTAAAATAAATTGTTTTCCTTCGTAGAAATTAACCTTCGGGTAGTCGCGCGAGTTTTACTTACACCGATAGTCGCGCGGGGTAGATTTCTACCCCATTATTGGAACATGTCATAACATCGGAAAAAATGTTAATTTTACCATCAATTAATATAGTTTATGACGAATATGAACGACACTATGATATATATCAGTAATAACTTTAATTTTTAAACAATATAGAGAAAATTGTTACTTCGAAAAATATCAGGATAGGGAGATACATAATGCATAAGGAAATATTGCGTATCTTTGGTTATTAAACTTTTAATTTCAGATAAAACACATTAAAACATATTAAAGCAAATAATTATAGTTTAAAATATATATGTTGTTCTGCCATTCTTGTACAATTTAGAAATAATCAGATTATATCGAAAAGAAATATTACGACACGTAAGGTTTTACTTATGTTAGTCTGAAATAAATAANTATTATAATTAATTATCGAATTAATAAACTTAATCTATGGAAATTTTTCAAGATAATTCACTGTTTGAAATTAACAGAAAAAAACATTTTTTCATTCTAATCTACATCTCAAAGAGAAATTCATCTTCAAAAATTTATTTAAGAATCAATCAATTCGAATCATATTAATACAATGAATTCCAATGATACATTGAGCGTCAATTTTCTGGGTAAGAAATGGCTTTTTTCACATTTTCAATAAGAAAGAGTTGGCTCCTTCACTTTTCGATATTCTATTAATTTTTAATCCGCTTAGTTCACTCGCAAAATTCCTTCGCTTAAACTTGTGAACAGCAAAGCCACACCTTCTGGATTTTTAACCAAACCGCAAATGCCTTCCTCGAGTAGGTCAATTCCAGGAATTCCGCTCTATCATAAAAGTTGTGTTTTACCAAAGAAGTAGATAAAACGCGTTTCTCTTACACCTGATCCCGCTTCTTTTCTCACCTGTCCACTTTCATCCAGAAGCTTTGCACCGTGACGAGAAAATACCTGCGAACATCCAAAAGGTCAACAACTAAGTTTAAATATTTCTGCAGATGCCCTAACTGTAGGCCCGAATTTGTCTAGCGGTTGGCGTGCCGATTCTTATGAAGACAAAAAAACAGAAGATGAGCAGCAACGACACCCCTAAGAATCGATTTCGAAGGAACAAAAACTATTTTAATGTGACTGAACTTATTAACAGTGGTAATAAGGCCGTTATGTAAGGACAATTTAAAAGTAGAGGGCCGGTGAACGGAACTATCGCTATAAAAAGATATCGCTAAAAAGTGTATCTTCCAAACTGGATGTTTACAAATCCTTACTCAAAGAACATTTTGTACTCTCAATCTGTAGCTCTTTAGTGCTTTAATTGCAAATTTCCCACAGTATGAGGGTTCATAATATGTAAGTTCATCGTTATGAAAAACACTTATTGCTACTATGAATCGATAAAACACTGAAAACATAAAGAAAGGATGGACATCCAGTTGAAATTTTACAATATCATAGTCAGAAATGAGAAAGGAAGTTGGGTTGCAACCGAGAAAATAATCAGAAATACAATCACTTAAGAAAAGTGAAGGTTTCAATGAAAGGAATCACAAAGCAAACAAACTCGTCATAAGGTAAAGGTTCTCCCTAGGGGAATTTAAATAGAAAGATTCAAATAGACCTTTTAAATAGAAAGGTTCTCCTTTAGGAATAACCTTTCCAATAAATCGTTTCGAAAGTAAAATACTAATTCCATTTTAGAGACAAAGGAAAGTCGCAGTAAATCGAACAAACGTCTGGATAGCATGGGAAAAGAGAGATTGGCACTGCAGATTTTACATTATTAGTGGACAGGAAGGAGAGTACAGAAATGCCTACGAAGAGATGGGTATCGTAACAGGAATATTGCATAATACGTGATGCGGAAAAGAAGAAGATAAACACTCCATCAACTACCGAGAACGCAGAGATGGCCGCGAAGAAGTTGAGAATAAGTGGGAAATCTGCCCAAGTCCGAAACAATCGCATTGCCCCTCTCTCAAGCCGAAGAACCAAAGAGAATTCGGAGTTCTTTTTGGCCTCTGTCCATTTCCTTGCTGATTCTCACGATAGCCCTGTCAAAAACTGCCGAAAATAAATCTTTACCCCTGCACCCCAAAATCACTGGGAGCTTTCGCCAAAGGAAATTTCAACGCTCGACTCGACGTCACTTGAGTCACGTCCCTTCAGAAAACTCCAATGGAATTTAAGCAGTTACCTTTGGCGCTTACGCATAAGAACATAATAACATAAGAAATAATAACCTTTAATTACAGCTTTCTCGAGTCACATGAATGAGAAAAACCATATTACGGCCAACTAATCATTACCATAAATTCCATTCAATCCGATAAACGGAGAATGCCTTTTCGATTTCATTCTGTGAAAACAAAATTTTAATACCTGTAAGTCAGGGGCGAATTTGTAATTAGGCGCAATAAGCGATAGCTGAGGGGAGCCTTATCCAAATGGGGGCCTCAATAATAGTCCTAGTAAACTCAAAAAAAAATTGTTTTGGCTTTTCCCTTCAAGAAAGAATTTTATATTTGCTGAGTAAATCTAAATAAAATTTTTATAAAATATATTGCATTCCTCTCACTATATACAACTCTATCCGTCGTTCATTATAATATATAGAAATGCTTTATATTGTAATTCAAACTTAGTTTTATTATTCTTGCCATAGTGAAGCAACTGAGATTTCTATGGGATTTATATTTCTGTAATTTATAAAAAAATGAATTTTTGCTCATAATTCCGACGGGGTGACTCAATCTGATCCTTGCGCTAAGGGCTTCTAATAACTTAAATCCATCAAGCTGAGAATATTCTTGGTTGAATAAACCGAAATTTTTGGGATATCGAATTTACAAAGAATTCATTTCTAGCCTAAGTGATCCAAATGTCCCGTTAATAAATACTGAAGTTTTATCCTGGGATTCATCGAAAGATCACAGTTATGATTTTTCTTTAGAAAAAAATTTTGCTGAGTACATTCATGATGTATCAGGAGCAAAAATAGAAAATGTATGCGAAGTCAAATTGAATTTCATGAAATATTTCATCAAATGTGAACTTTTGATTTAAAAGTTTCCTCGAAGTTTATCACTATGGGTTATATTTCGTGTATAATCATAATTAAAGCGATATGAAAAAAGGTTTTATTTTCACAATTTACTTAAAAAAGTAATAGCGTGGTTTTCTCTTGGATACCCAAAAATTTCCCTTCAAACATCATTTTCTACCTCATTTTACTTTCTGAATCCTTAGGTTTCTGAGGGTCAAATTTTGTAAATTACCTGGGCTGTTAAATCAAATAAGCCCGTTCAGTCTTTCTGATCCTTTCCTTACAATATCATTCTCATATATTTCGAGGTATTGCAACGTAGCTGGAGTAGTGGAGTAAAAATTTTCCACAATTACTTCCATTGAAATGTCGCAAAATTTGAAAATTTCTCAAGCACTTAAATAAGTCATGTAATGATTTATGGAACAGTATAAACGTTGCCATCTAACTTGGTAACTCTCAATAATAAGGAAAGGTGTTTTTAACATTGCACGGTAAGCCGTGGGGCTCTTCCCAAGGAATAACAAGTGTGAAAAATAGCGACATGACTGGGACTCGAACCCAGGTCTCCCACTTGCCGGACAGGTTTTCTAACCACTGAACTACCATGCCGCATCTCTTTTACACTGTATGGGAATTGCTTTTGTGAGGAAATCAGGCAGCCTCCACAGTGTGAAGGAGACGTTAATATATGGTGGTTCAGTATTTAGAAAACCGCTCCGGAAAGTGAGAGACCTGGAATCGATTTCCAGTCATGTCGCTATTTTTCACAATTATTATTCCTTTGTAACTCACGTTCATAAAAATCCTTACAGAAGAATCCTGAGGGATTAAAGCGTTATTAATTACCTTAATAAATTACGGAAAACTGAAGTTATAACCAGCCTCCGACAGGAAGCGTTTATGAAATAGATTCCCTTCCGGTTCGGAGGCAATTCTATCTATGACCCACCGGCGATCGAGCTCTGCCTGTCAATGCTGAAATGTATAATTGAATGGTTTCGACGAGAAACCCCAACGTGCGTCATTTCCTTTCAATACTATTGCTTTGCGCTTCGCATTAAGCTCATCTCATAGAACGATCATGTTCTCTTATCCTATCCCTCTCGTATCCCATCCACATTTCCCCTTTTCGTCGACTCCCATTCCAATCACGGCTGTCACATTACTCACGTTGGGCAGGGAGTTCAGACTTCGTGCGTTCTTGTCGCCCAGCTATAGAGCCAAAGTCTCTCTCGCTTGGGTCGGAAAGTGAATGGGAATGAGAAGATGAGCGGCTGTTTGAGCTTGTGACGTTGAGATCAGCGGAGCGATGAACCATGGAGATTAAGGCGCGAGGACAGCGTTGCCACGACTCTGCGTAGCAACACAAATGTAACCTCGGCAGAAAAAATATAGTGAATAGTAAACATGATTTACTTTTAACTTCCTAAGTCTGTATAATATGTGGACTTTAAATGAAAATATTTTCTGGGTGAACTGCCGAAAGTGCCTTTGGATGAATCCAAAAACTCCCATGAACCCATTATCTGCAACCATTTATTTGTAAACAACACGGATCTAAACGAGGCTCTATGATTATAAATTTCATAGCTTACTGATGTAAAACAATTTTTTCATTGTCGTTGACTTAAATTCTGCAAATCACTTTATTTGCTTCAAAAATTATGGTGCTAATACGCACGAAAAATAAATTATATCCGATTGTAAAAAGTCCCGCAGTTATAACACTTCATAATCACATATAATCAAAATTTACATCATACCGTGTTCCTGTTAGCGTATAACAGGGTAAAAAATACATTGTATTCGTACAACGAGAACATCTACAGGAAAATTATACTTCCTACTTATGAAAATTTTCTGAATATTATTGCCTAACATAACCGTGTAGGTCATACTTAAGACGAGAGTTTAGTAGATCAAGTACCACATAGAGGAAGAGACTTGCTAAACTGAAGAGAACTGCTAAAATAAAGCAGTAAATTTGCATTTTATATCTTTCTGTTAAATTTGAATAATTAACAATATATCTAATCTTCTTCGCTTCAAGTATTGGGCTGTTTTTCCTCTTAGAATCTCCCAGTATTTGTCCTTTCAAGGCATTCCCAGGTTTTAAAATCCATACGAAAAATCTCCCTTCATCCATATCATTCAAAGTTCTTCCTAATTTCTTCTGTTTACGTGTTTATTAAATGTGTTTAATGGTAGTTTCGTTTTATCTCACTTCATAAGAAACATCTTTCCCATAATTCATCATAAATTATTGTTTAGTTAAAAAAACCTATAAAATAATTTGTTTGTTTTAAAATCAATTTATTTAATACCCTTATAGTTGTCAATTTCTGAGCTATCAAGAAGGCCATTTCTTTTATTTTGCCCATCGGTACTTTTAAGTAGTATTCTAAGCCTTCTTGATGAAGGTTATAAATTCCTCTAGATGCAGGTTCTCTTCAATGTCCTCAATATTTGCCTAGAAAGTCGGTAATTATAACTCTGAGACAATGTATTGCTAAAAATCCCCCGAAATAAATAACAATGCTGAGTGCAGTTCCACTGCTAATTGATTTATGATGGATGAATTTTACATGAATTATTGGCAGATTTTGATTTATCTTACAGTAGTAAATAAAAATTATCTCCTTAATCACTCAACGCTTATACAAAACTATCCGTTTTTCTGGTTTTATTTTTGGAAAGTTTCATATTCTGAACAAATACAACTTATAGCTCTCTTTAGACCTTTAAATAGTCCTTTACCATTAAGAAAATGATAAATCGAATAGTTGATAAAAATTGTTAGACGTAATCCTACCCAATGATCTTCTTAGAACTGGGGGTTTACCACTACAGCTACATCAATGTTGTGCCATTTATTACCTACATTAGTTTTATTAACTACATTTATTTGTGCCAAGTTTACACTTTACGACTACATCAATTTTGTGCCATTTCGGAGAGTGCTTGCATCCAACCTTTTAAATTTGCCTAATTTTATAAGTTCAACGTGACTTATCCACATTCACATATAAATTCCTACATACGGCTTCACTAAAATTAAAGTAAAGAATAATATAATGTAATGTATAACTCAAAATAGGAATTACTCAAATTTTTTCCAGTCAATATACTTCTATATAATCTCAATTCATATTTTGGATCTCTTTTATCTTCAAGACTGAAAATGATTGCCGGAGAACCGAAAGAAATTTCAAACACTGTCTCATAAAGCGTCGTTAAATTTTTTCTAAAGCAAAATTTTATAACGTGCATAGTGTTTGGGGATGAAGAAATTATCCGGTACGAGCCCACAGATACCACAAAAACCGAATCGACGTCTTTCGGGCGCACATGATACCAAAACAACGATTCCGCCTTTCGACACTGGCGTCGCCACAGAGCAGACCACTCTGCAGACCCATGAGGATACAAAAAATGAAAGAAATATCTTCACCGCGTCGAGAAGTACAAAATGAAAATAAAAGGGAATAGCTAAAGGAAATTTCCATCAGAAAGTTTAACCAATCATCTAATGAAGTGGGTGTAATTAAGGGAAAAACGGCCTAAAATGCAGAAAAATGCTAAAGCGTTGCCCTCGATTCCCATAAGCGAAAATTCCTTCAGAGGAACGAGTTTCCGTGAGGGTCTTCTCTCTGATATAGCAACGTACGAAGAGGGAGTCTCTCAACTCCCGGAGGCGGTTATGCCTTAAGCCGCACCCAAATACACGCCTCTGAAACAACAGCCAGTCGCCTATCCACGCTTCGCCAACTCTTCCTCGGACCGACGTCGGCGAGACCCTCCCGCACATCGTAGCATGAGAACTTCCCGCGGTAACTCCCACTCCGCCTCCGATCGGGAAAAGAATGGATAGGGGAGGCAGGAAACATAAATTGTCTTATCTCTCGCAAAAAAGTGAGAAAGAGTCTCCTATCAGGTGCCTCTCCCGTAAACCTATCGCTCATCTGATAGGATATCTTTCATAAAAAGATATATGATTTATCATAGAGATAATAATGATAGCGGCAAAGTAAATTCCTCACAAAATATCTGGATCACTCGATCATAACTTGGCATTATTATAACCCATTTATCTCACTATATTTTACACATAACAGGGGGCAGAAGAAAAATAAATAACATCGAAATAGGCAGAAAAAACTAAGAAAACAGGCGGTTAAAGTCGCCATAAACAATAAAATGGAACAAATTGAGCGTGTTTTGCAAGTACAGAGAGTAGATAAGCAAGAATTTCAATTCGCTGTTAATTTCAAAGGTACATACTTTCAAAAAACTTAAAATTAAATTCATCTACAGTGAGACCTGTACAAGAGGTTGGATTAAGGATGCCAATTCGAAATTAATGCTAAATAGGAAACAGACAATCATTAACGAGTAAAATCTAAAAATCTATTGATCAATAAATGCAAATAATTCTAGATAAATGAATCTGGCAAAGCATAACTTAAACCAAGTTTAATGGTAGTAATAAATGTTCTAGTATATTCTTATTTTTTACAGTGATACAGACTGAATCGATATAATTCGTTATTATTATTTCCTTAAAAATCCTCCCACAATGAAGTGTAATATTGATAATATAGATACAGTTGTATTAGATATTGAACTCAATCACCAATGGCAATTCCGCCAAGGCATGTTAAAAATATCTCACACAATGCGAAATATCACCGTATAGTTGTGGACTACGATACTAGACAATCTCATTAACAGAAGGAAAACTTTGTTTGCGGAAAGATTGATAGGGATGTGAGCGTACGTTGCGCAAGTCGATTTATTCGACTATTAACTGCTTTGGGCAAGCTTCCAGTTTTATCATACAAACGATATAATAATTTTCTAAGTGTATGACGGATGACGTTCATTTCGTTATCAGCTTGTAGAAATGAATTTTTTTCCATCTACCAAAAACTCTTACTTTTCTAACCAATTATTTTAAGTAGTACGTGCTCTTCTATATATATACCATAATGCCAATCTTTTCTGAAACTAATAAATAAAAACTTACATGATGTTTCTTTCCCACACGTTCCTTTCTTTATTACGGCATACCCAGTAACTAAAAAGTATCTAGGCCATCTTGTACACCCCAGTGATCATACTTGTTTATTTTACTCCCTTAGACAACATCGCGTGAGAGTCGCTCATCCATCCAAATTCACGTCATATCCCCTATTCATCTTCATTTTTCCTCCTACTTTATTCAACCCGCAAAATGAGAAAAGACTTTCCCTTTTTGTCCAACAAATTAATCGCTCACTCCTCTTAACACCTCTTTTATACACACGTTCATTGCAGGCAGGACCCACTTTGTTTTCCGATGAGGCTCACCAAACCCAAATTTCATGCGCCAAATCGCCGACAGGGCTTTAGATCGTACGAAGCTGTGACTCCCCTGAGATTACCAAAGAGTTGCATTTCAGAACAGGCTTTCAGCGAATCATCAACCATGACATTGAAACGTATAACTGCACGAGACATGCATTAAATGTCGCTAAGAAGTAGTTTGTTAAATGCATTAATTATTAATTCGATTCACTGAAATCATCGCAAAAGTCGGAGTTGGTAAGCATGCTTGTCCATCAAAAATCGAGACCCTTATTTAGGGAACTATTTATTGCTGGAGTGTGCTGTTCTTCTAAAAGAAAGGGCGGGCATGAAGGAAGGGCATCTGGCAAAAATACAAAATCATCGCATCACTAATCAGCAATATTCAACACCTGCCCGCCAAAAACAAGAAAGGAGACGTTAAGAGATTACCATCAAAATCAGAAATTGGATGAGGTTGAACTAGTTTAAAGCGGAAAGAGAGTACACCATAGCTTAAACTTTTGAAATACGAGACAGAGTCCCCTTAAAAACTACTATCAGATTCCGTTTTTTCTAATATGTATACGAAAAAAATTATCAAGCGGAAGTGATAAAAACTAGATTAGCTTATGGTTAATCACAACATCGACACTAACTCAGTTGTAACGTGAAATATTTTGTCAACAAAAACTTAGATAATAGGAAAAAAAGGCAAGCATGAACTGAAGCGAATATTTCCTCCATTCTTTGGAGCATCGAGCCCTAGATCCTAGAAAATCGATGGCATCTCCAAAGCCTAGCTTACACGTCCTCGCTCCTGATCAAATGAATAGGCTGAGTTTTCTTCCGCGAGGCCATTGTGAATTCTTTTCTTTCCTCGTCCTTCATCAAGGGAATCCTCCAAGGAAAAAATAAGCAACGCCCAATCTCATCGACCTCCGATCCTTCCCTACCATCTACCCATAATGCTCTTTTTCAACCCTATCCTTCCCGCATCTTCCCTTCTTCCTTATTTCCTATAAGCCCCTCTCATTCATATTCAGCGTGGAACTTTGCCTAACAATTTATGCGCGCATTCCATGTCTTCCTATTCTCTCATGTCCTCATTTTATCAATCCATGTTATCTATTCCTCGCCGCTTTAACCTCCACGCCGTAGTCATTAAAGCGTAAAGATTTTTTTCGCCTAGGATTCTCAGAGTTTCGTTCACTTCCGCTTCGAGCGAAGATGATATAAACACGAGAACGAGAGGTTGTGGACCTTAAGAGAAGACGCATTTTCCTCTCCCTCTTTGATCTATTATCTCATGCATTTCACAGAAAATGTACAAGCACTGCAAAATAGCGGAGCGGAGAAAAAAATGTAGTGTTTTGGCCTCAGATTCTACGACCTCCTACTGATACAGTCCACGTTTAGATTACCAAAGGAAGTTAGTAAGAGAAAAGAAAAAGCAAGCGAGGTAACACAGAAAAGCTGATATACATTTACAAGCAACTAATTAAATTCAAGATTTTAAATTACTTAATAATATATGATAATTTTCTTTGTGAATTTTTCTAAGTACATATTTGAACGAAGGAGAAATGTTACTAGAAATTTTGTAACGAATAATTTCGAATCATAGAAAGTCGATTGAAAAAGTAACTATGAAAAATCTTAGATATTTGTTTAATTTAATTCATTCATTTAACTCTTTCTATGTGCAGGTTGAGTTAAAGCATAAGATAAATTTAAGGTATTGTAACAAATTTCGCAATTTTAATTCTCTAATTTAATTTCTAATTATCTTATACCTCCTGCTCGGAACATGCATTACTCTCCAGAGTGAGCTCAGACATAATGTATTATTTTCGTTAAGAATAATGAAAATAATTCAACAAAGATTAAACTATGAACACTGGTAATTAATGCTACTTACTACTAATGATACTACTCATGAACTGGACCATAATAAAGTAATAATGAATGTAAATTCACTGCCACTACAAAGCAAGATGAACACTGCAACCATGCATAAGCTCATTGATTTTACACCATTATGGTAATGTGAAAGTAAGCATACTTTTCGAAGAAAGTTCAATAGTAAAAACACTCCAAAAAAACCACCAATATTTTTTTTCTATATGGTTTTTGTAGTGATTTTTCTATTCACTAATATGACTATCAGCGGTCTATACCACTCTTTCATATGCTACTCTCTCATTTTCGAAGAATAACGATAGATAAGATGTGATTTTAAAATAAATTTTCAGGTGAGCAAGGAAAATGTTTTGACCGAAAATGATTTATGAGAATGAAAGAGCAAAATTCAACAAATCAAAAATATAGAGAAGCCTATGAAGGAACCATAGATGTAAAAATTAGCTCCATATTCTCTTTCATGAAACAACTTTTTATCAGGTCACTCGACATTCGCTGCAACGATTTGCTTCTTTTGGGATACGATTAGGATTTGAAGAGTTGACGGGTTGTGTAAATAAGACTTTTATCTCTAGAATTTTGGATATTTTAACAAAAATTTTAAAGAAAACTACTCCTACCGGTTCACTTCGCACAACTCTTATATGTCATATACACAGATATAATGTTGACTTTCACAGATTTCATCGATGAAAGAATTCTCGTCGAAGTTTGATCAGCAGTGAAGCCAGCGAATTCTACTCCGTCTCTTACTCATCAATTCTGATATATCTGAGCGAATAAATTCGATAATCATAGCGCTTGTTTAAAGTCTCAATGGCAAATAAATTTTCGCATTTACATGTTTTTGCGGTTATAAAATAACTTTTTATTCAGAATATATTGGGCTCGAAATGTACTTTATAATGGAAATTAAATATATCCACCATCTGAGTCTATCTCTGTGTTTCCTCTTCCGCAAAATGATAGGTTATTCACCTGAAAAGGTCCCAAACAATTTTCTTGTTTACATAGAATTATTTTCTTTTGCTGAGCGTTGATCGGAAACTTCACATGTAAACTTAAGCTTTTCTAATTTGTGCAAGATATGTCGTGAATATAGATTCCGGATCTTTCTTTGCCCATGTAAATATCTGGAATATGAAAAAAATACAATCAAAATGTATTGATACTTTGCATTGAATTGTAACGTAGATTAATGTTCCACCAGTATTCGATAAAACGCTCTAAGGCTCTATTCTAACTAACACTCTATTATAATGCATACTTAAAATGGATTTTAACTGAAGATCACTTTAGAACCCGTTATCACATTGTTTTTTTTTAGAGTTAACGAGAAGATTATTGTGATTATCCATGTTAATTCGTCATATATATATCTCTTTACATAGACGCTTCTCCGGATATATATACGTATATAGGATACTAAATATGAGACAGAAGGATTTGCCTCACAGAGCCGCCGATTTTTTTCCGTTAATTCCCGGGTTTGAACACTGTGGAAAAAAGCAGACATCCATCCTAGGCATCATGTGTTCGATTCTAGGAGGCCCAAAATACGGTACTTTTCCCGTTTAAATCCATTGAGCGCATTTTCAGAAATTCGTTTAGCGTATTTTTCATTAAGATAGAACATTAAAATTTACAGAGTCGTTATAACGTGTTTTTATCTTCCGTACGGCGCACAATTTCTATCCTCAATGGCCCCAGATTCGATGCTAGGTAAATTCTTAAGGCCAAATTATCAAAAAATCATTTATGGTATTTTCCGGTAACATAGAACGTTGAAAATCACGCCCTCGATAAAAAATATACACATCTATTGTATGCGTAAAGGTTTTTGTCCTGCGGGTCCTTAGTTAGATGCTAAGGCAATTCGTATGTCCCAAGTTCATGAATTCATTTAGGGTGTTTTCCGGTAAGATAGAAAGTTAAAATTCACGGTGTTGCTATAATAGACAAAGATCTATTGTATGCGGTAACGATTTTTTACCCTGTTGGCCCAGGTTTGATGCTAGGACCATTTGTATGACCGAATTTTCAAAAATTCGTTTGGGTACTTCCCGGTAAGTTAAAATATTGAAATTCGCAATATCGATAGAAGATATAAATTTACATCGTATGCCGTAAAGGTTTTTGTCCTAGTGGACACAGGTTCGATGCTATGACAATTCGTATGGACGTATTTTCAAAAATTCGTCTAGGGTATTGCAGTTGGTGGATGCCAGCCGGTATATGGAAGGCGGAGTGTTACAGGTGGTGCATAATGCCTTAGTTAATGTATCTTACATTAAGCTTGCAGTATGCAAGCAATTTTTACTCGTATATGTATGTACGTGTATATATATTTCTGGGTTAGGAAGATGACAGGAGTGACAGACATCATAGATAAAGTAAGATCACTGAAATGGATGTGGGTAGGTCATGTTGCACAGAGAAACGACAACCGATGGACACCAGCAGTTCTGAATTGGATACCAATAGATGTGATAAGAACAAGAAAAAGACCAAGGGACCGATGGAACAGAGACATCATTCAGTATTTAGGGATAACATGGCAACGAGAAGCTCAGAATAGAGAGAATTGGAAAGCGCTTGGGGAGGCCTACATCCGACGTCGGATTGAAAATGGCTGATGATATATATATATTTTTAAGTATAAACTATAATACCATACTACCTTTGACTTAAAAATGTATTGTCCCCAAAATCATTGCTTATATAATTCCTCAGATTAAAATTTTTAGTTCCTTTTCAGTATATAATTTCAGTTTTAATTTCCACATAGCCATTATATATACTGCGTAATGTCAGGGTAGATGAAGAAATATCTTCCCCGTTGTACCCCATCCAGCCCTCGTCCATCTTAGCCGTCATTAAAGCCTCTTTGCGAAGGACACGTATACCGATTTAGCAGCAGTTACGTACTCAGTCGAGTCTGCAAATCTTGTATAAGAAATGCATCTTACAGGAACTCATCTCCCTTTCAACTCCTCCCTCTCTCATTTCACTCTCAGTCGCCGGCTTCCAACTCAATGTGCGATTCGTCACGCGAAAGAGAGTGGACTCGTGTGGGCGTCTAATGCCGTTGGCTGAACCTTCGGATCCAAGGTGAAGAAGCTTCTCATCTTCCTCCTCTCTCACCTTCCATCCCTCCACTCATTAAAGGGAGATTCTGCTTCAAGTAAAATGTGCGACGATGAAACTAAAAACTGGAACTGGCTTTGACTCGCGACTTGATACTAGTTCATCTGTTGATAGTAAATATCATTATGGTGGTTTTAAAGAATTCGGTGAAGTCATTCAAACATGATACTTGGGACATGACTCATCGTATTGAAATCGACTGAAATTTTATCGACCTCTAACAGCTTCATTACAAGCGTGTTGTTTGTAATCAACATGAAATCGTTGGTCGAAGACTGTCTATATTAGGGAATATCGAGCCAATAAAAGTGCAGTCTCGTTGAGTGACTATGATTTATTGAGATTAAACGAGCGCGTACCGAGACTTACATACGAATAGGGAGTAAATTGTATTCTAATCCTCAATATATCGACATCCTTCCTTTCAGCTCCTACAACATTCAGGATTATGGCGTATGATGATCAGTTACCGTGGCGAGAACCGAAACAACTAACAACACTTGTTACTATTACTGAAATAAATGTCATATACACATATATACACATGTATGCATACATGATCCAATCCACCCTTGGGCAAATTTTTAAAGAAAAAGTTTTAGAAACGATGGTAATCTTTTCCTAAGCCAAATTTCACAAAATATTCGCATATTTTATCTAAATTCTCGCAATTTCGAAACGGAAGCGATATTCTACGGCAATAACAAGAATTTGTATTCAATTTTCCTTCTTTTGGTACTTATCATGATTTTATACGACTATTCCTTCTAATTTAATTTTGCGACAAAATTGAATTTACATGTATTTCTTTTGGAAATCTATCTGAACGATCTTGGTTCAAACCCAGCAAATTTTGCAAATAAAAAGTTGACAGTACTTCCTTCCGGGTCTCGGAAAACACGTAAGCAAAGTTTGACGTAAATCGGACAAACAGTGTGGACTCCAATCGCAGACAAACAAACAAACAAACCCACAGAATTTCTGCTTTATACATACAGATATATATTGAAAATTTATATCTTATGATAGTGCTCAAATTTTGGAACCGAAATCTATCATCGACGATAAGAATATGTTTCTATTTATGTCCTTTCTTGTGAAAATTATCTCAAGTTGGTAAGATGATTCTTTCTTCAATTTGCAATAGAAATATAACCCGCAAACAATTGAAATTAAATTTATATGTATATCTTTTGGGAAAGTCACACGCCGAAAGTTTGTTTGCAGGGTAGATGCGTAGATTCAAGTTTGATACCCTAAAAGAATATTTAGAAGCTTCATCATTTTGAAATCCTATAGACAAAAATAATCCAATTGACAAAAAATTATAAAATGGTCGGTATGAGTCCCTGTGATTGGCCAAAGCAAATAATTCATAACTGCAAATAATAAAATCTCATAAAATTTCTTCCTTTTTATGTATTCAAAAATTAATTCTTACCATGTATGTATGGACCTCAATTACCAATATATTCTTAGAGAAAAATGTATTAGGTCGGATATAACAATAGAATTAGTCTTCAGGGAGACAGCATCTAACCAACCTTAAAATTTTGGAAAATTTTCGTTTAATTTTATCAAAATTCTCGCAATTTTGAACCAAGGAGAGTATTAGATTAACAAAAAAATCTTTTATCAATTTTTCGTTATTTTTGGTGCTTGTCTCTATTTCATGCGAATGTTCTTTCTAATTTAATATTGCAAAAGAAAGAAACCTTGCAAGCGATAAAAGTGAACGAAAATGCATAAGCTCGGATTCAACAATTGGCTTGGTCGTCAGGGTGACCGGTTGTTTACAACCACAAAATTTCACGAAATGTTCGTGTATTTTATCAAATTACTTGCAATTCTGATTCTAAAGCAATGTTTCTCGGACAAAATATGTAATAATTTTTACTCAATTTTACTTCTAATTTAATTTTGCAAATGAAATAAACTCTGAAGGCGATAAAAGTTAGATTTCCATGCATTCGATAATGAAACAGTTTTAAACGTCTGCATTTGAACCGGGGGTAGTAACGTGAATAAAAAGTAGTCTATTATGTATCTGCGCGAAGAAATCATTTATTATACCAATTTTGAAAGTTCGACTGCGTTTAGTTTTAGAGGAATTGGGAAAAATAGTTGTCACCTTGTCTGGAGGCGAACCGGGAACAGTTGAGTAAACAAAATGTCCACCAAATTTCAGCAAAATTGGTTGGATGATTTTTGCGTGAAGCATTAACAGACGGACAGATATGAATTTCAAAAAGAGGTGTTTTGGATTCAGTTCATCTCTATTAACCAAATCCACAACTTTTTAAAAATTGCTTCAATGAACAGACACAGCTTTCTTTCGAGTTTTCTATAGGTGCCTATAGATTTACTCCAGCTCCTCATTAGCCGATTATAACCAAATAATAGGCCATCCCTAATAGAAAATCGAACATATTTATGCGAAATGAATAAGCAGTACAGATTGACTTTCATTTTGAGCTTCAAGAAACTCTCTGCTTAAAAATTCTTGTGAAGAGAAGACCGCGACAGTAATGATGAAGGAACAAGTCGAAAAACTATAGACATCAATCATTTTATTTTCGCAGAAATATTTCTATCATCACATGTAAGATAATGCATTTGGTAAGATAAAATAGATTTCAAGGACATCTCTCATTAGCATTTGTGTTAAATAGCCAATGGTCACGGTAATATAGATATCACTTCCCTTGTACGAAAACTCCTCTTAAATTATATGTGTGTGGAATCCCTTAGAAACTTTTGATAATAAAGCCATATATTTTCAAATGCAAATTGCTATATATCTCGACTTCGTTTACAAAGGAAGCGAGGAAAACCCATGAATCACTTTAATTATGATGAATAGACTTCCAGCTATTGCAGGCCAAACGTTCCAAAGAGAGAGGAAGTCACCATCATCGAGAAGATGTAGCTTTAAGAGATCCTTAACCCGTGCAACGCATGTGAGAGCAACGATTCAAATTGGCGCCCCAAGTCCCGACTTGGTGAGCACGCAAACCCAAATCCGGATCCGAGGACGATAGGATGCTGACGTGATGAATGACCGGATGAGACCAAGAAATAAAAGCGAAACGCCATTGGAGAGAGATGAAGGGCAATTTATTTACTTCAAATTATCAAAATCATTGAGGGATGAATTATACGCACGAAATACCACAATTTCAGATTGGAATGCATACTATTTTTTACTAAATTTAAGCTTCAATTTGCAGTTTTAAATACTTGAACAAAGATTATTATTGTTATGATGAACTTAATTTCAATACAGTTTCTGATCATCAACAAAAGTTCGTTAATTTAAATAAATTTGATAAAGTGCAACTTGCAAACACATCAGTTTTTCACGGCTGCAATTATGTCTTCAATTAACGCTAGTAGATTGAAATGATACGGCATAAATAGTTTCTTGATTTAGATCCCTAGAAACTGAAATTTACAATGAATTTTAGATTAAGGATCGAATATTTTCTGGAAGGACAACCGAAATTTTTGTCAAAACTTTTATTTACGGAGAACGACATTCGAGTCGCTTTTCTCTAAGCTCGAAAACATTGCTTTAATTACTTTTGCTGTATACGCGTAAATTCAGATTAGCTTACCACCACTCACTTTCTTAAAGATTTTGCACGTTAAAAAGCGTAACAAAGTAATCAGACCTTTCAAAAGCCTTCTTGATTTTTTCACTAAAAATGTACGGTTTCCCGGGAGAAAATACATAACAACCACATTCTTGCAGGTTTTCATAAAAATCGACATCTTCTATCTGGGAGTGCGAAGAATTTTTGTTTCTTTTCATGTTAAGATCAAAATAATTAGCTCCAAGGAACGGGTAACTATGAGTCACAAATGTAGTACAATTTTATACACCTAATTTACCAGAGATTGGATAATATCACATGCTGCTGATATATCCAACGGAGTACCAACAGATCTCCAAAGCTACATAGTATCAGTTCTGTAATAATTACTCTCAGAACAATATTAATTCTCAGAACAATATTTAATGTCCAGTTTTATATTTAAAATGTATTGTATAGATTGTAACAATTCTTAAAGGTATTACTTCTGAATAGTGAAATAAAATTATTGACTTTCTGCTCAGGCGAAATAAATATCATTGGAGATTCAAATATTTAAGTCCGCGATCATCAGTTGTGATGGAAATACACAGCAAAATTTATAAAAATATAAACTCGGAACATTAATCCATTAGGGAATGAACGAAATGAATATTACTCGACTATCAACTACGGAATTGAATTAAAAAGATGATACGGCGATGAATTTGTTTTTCGGTAGACGCTTAAATAAAATAAACTACTTTCAAAGCAGCTCTCTATCTTTGGAGATTTTTCTGTGAGAGAGAGCACTCTCATAAATTGATTTCTATACTGCAAAACCAAGTGGAAGTATCCTGCCGGGCAGCCTGCTGCATCCGAAAGATATGTTACGGTTTTGTACTTTACAGAAATAACCCTTCCCTAGAAAGGAAGAGAATGTAGGACAGGGCCATTGGCTGGATCGGTCAGGCAGGCATAAACTTAAAGAGTATGTTCTATCTGTGAATCAGTCTGCCCGATGCGACAGCGGCCTGGTTTACCGATCCGCTAATTTTCGCCTCGATGCTTCCTTCCGTTTATGTTTTCGCGTGGATGATTCCATGTTTCTTTTTTGAATCGATGCCCTTGAAACAGCTGTAGAAGTCGCTTTTCGTTCGCATCATTTTTCCGATGATGATCCATTGACTCAAAGGGCCAAAGTTATATTTTTAGATGTGTTTAAAACAATCAAATCGATTCAACGGCGTAACGTTCAAAAACTTCGGTGAACAATTTAAGAGCGATCCTCCTAAAATTAAAGTACTAATTTCTATTCGTAGAATAAATTTAAGTCGAATAATGGGGACGAGAAATGTGTTTCCATTTATTTGAAAGAGTCGCATTTATTACGGAATTCCATCCTTGACACCATATTCCGTACGTTGAGTCCCCGGGAAACAAAATTTTTTATTTAAAAGGAAGAGGATCGATATGGAATGGTATTTGAAAGGTTGAAAGGAAATAAAGTCTGGTAAGGAAGCGATCGAACAATCCTTTTTAGAGATGAAAATGTACCCTGGGAACTATGGGAACGAAAGACCTTTTTCCTTTCGAAATCATCACTCTATGGAATTGGAAAGAATACTATGGCCTATTGCAATAAAATTTGATTTATTAATGACTCGATTTCCTTGCACACAAAAGGGACTTATTCAGACCCTTTCCTTAGGAATTATTTTCGAGCATTGGCTGAAAGTTGTAAATTAAATTAATTTATAGGATACAATTAACAATTCAATAGAACAAAACCTGACTTCCACTCTTATTTCAGCTTTCATTTAAAACTTACCAAACTCTTCAGTTATCGAGTCCATGTGATAGAAAGATAATAGTTTAAATATTGACTTCGATATACTGTCTCAGATCATATTCACAAGGCGTAACTTAAATATTTAGACTACAGATTGCGATTGATCAGATTTTTTAAATTAGCAGTAAAATGAGGAATATTAACCACAATCCGCATCACATCTATTTATGGCATTAGTTTATGACAAAACCGAAATATAGTTTTTTGTGAAAATTATTCCAGTTACTCTATAAATAATTTAAAATTATGGGAGGGATGTTTAATAAATGTTCTACAGACTTAGACGAATAATCTGGCACCACTTTGGATGGTTTTATTTCACTAGAAAATAATTGATAACTGCCGCGAAGAAATACACATCCCCTCCTTGACATTGGTGATTTTTCTGGAATGAAACATCTAAAATTAAAATAACTAAAACGTTCATATTCATTACTGAGCCTTCGAGAGGCACCCGAGGCGCTTAGCTTTTCCTTCGGCTCTACTCACTGCTTTTAACTGGTGACAAAAGAAAATTTCCGTTTTCACTTGATATTCGATCACAATTCACTATATTAGTCAGTAATAACAAGTACCATATTTTCTACTTATAAGGGGCTCTGAAATAGAAGACAAAGCCTAGTTTTCGCCAAAAATTTAGAAAAATTTTTCATTGTTCTTCAATACTTAATACGGGAGGAAGTTAGAACCAAATTCTTGATGAACGATGGACACATATGCGGCGGCACGGCACGATCCTGGACGTCATCAGATATTAATAAAAATGAATTTTTGAATTTCCGCCTACCCATAGAGCTATTTTCCAAAAACTCTTCCCCAACAGTATTTAGGCAAATTTAACCTTCAAATTGACTATTTTAGACGTAAATTCAATTTCCTTGGATAACCTCGGAGGACAAATCGCGACATGTACGTCGCAAAATACAATGTGTTGCCTAAAAACTGAAGTTATTTTTATTTATAATCGCAAAAGTTACATAATACGGACGCTAAATCAACAAGTTCGTGATAGAAAACGAATAAAATAGAGACAACGGAAAAGGATGTAGATCCTTGGGGCTATGAGTTACACCCATAATACATTAACGGATATAACTATTTCCGAAAAAAAATGACGGGGAGAACGAACGCATAGTTCAAGATAATTTACGCTATAACCGCTGTTTGGAGAAATCGAATGGGAGATTTATTGAGTTCCTATGTGCTATTTCAATGAAGACAGAGATGAGGAATGGGGCGGAGTGACTCTAGAGATAAGGATGTTGAGAGCACAGCGTAGATAGGGTGTGGTCGAGGAGGAGGAATTTGGATGAGAACGGCGATATAAGAGAAAGAATTCAGCGAAGATGTGAAAACAGCAAAAGATGGCTAGTAGACGAAAAAGCAATTTACACTCTCTGATGTAAAATTAATCAGGGAACACGCAGCTCAGCGACAAATTGGCGAAGTTTTAGGGCGGAATTCCCATAACCAGGAAAAGGTTAACTATTAAATCAAATGTACTCGCTAGTTCCGATATGTATTCCATTGTGGCGTAAACGTAACATAAAAGGATATTTCAAGTGGTACATACTATAGTAATTGGAGAAGCAACAAAACCTATTATTGAAGGCTTTCGTCTAAGAATACGAGAGAATCGAATCACTGAAAATATGGACTATTTTAGAGAAGAAATAACTGATACATCAAATATTTAATAACAAATTTTAATAATAATCGCTGTGATCATATGATTATGCTAGTAGTCGATGGGTTTTATGTAACCTACCGAGGGCTGGTAATCGTTGAGCTATATAAGCAAGTTAACATTCTTTTCTTCTCGAGTAATTTAAAAATTTTACAGTCCCATGGATAAGGATCGGAATTGATTTAGATAAGAATTGGCAAACTGAGATATTATTACATGATGATGACCGTTGTTGGAGGAATTGGCAGTGGATGTCTACAAAAAGTGGGTCATTTCGTTGGCGATGCGTCGTCAACCGTGAGCAATCCATCGCAAATTCCCGGAATCCACTTTCGTCATGGACTATAAACCTTTTTTATATTGTTACATTACTGAAATGTCCAAGAAGATACGGAAAAAATAGTATTCCGTAGAAACTATTCTTTTATACTGTCCGTCCGTCTGTCCGTCCCCCTATTTATCTCAGAAACGGCTTGCCTTAGAGATCTGAAACAAACTGCATTGTGTTTCTATGATGATGAAACCCCCAGGAAAACTATTCTTATCTCTGTAAAGGCCCGGGTTCGATCCCAGGAGTCCATAATAAGTTTCCATAAGAGATTGACGTAAATTACGTTTTCATGACTTACAGAGGTGGTTTCTTTTACAAAATTAAATTAGAAACAATGGTCCTACGAAATTGACACCAGTGTCACAAGGAAGGAAAATAATCATANTTAACTAAAGAGCAGGTTTTCTCGATGATGTTGAACTTAGTTCTATGATATCATTAATGATAGTGTTATTTATTCTCGGTTTCAAGCCACTTAAGGCCAACATCATCAAGAAGTAATACAAGGCTTAAAAAGTATGCACTCAAAGCGTAAAAATATCAGCATGTTAAATTAGTTTTAAACTACTGATAAGGAAGAAAAAAATGTTATTTTAGCTCTTAATTGAGGTCGTAAAATCTTGAGATAGTCAAAAGTGAAAATCTAAAAAAATTTCAAGCCGAATATAATTTAAAATAATTACATAATATAACCTGAGTAAATTATATTCGATACGATGAAACTGATGATTTAATGCTGTGATGATAAATGACTTTGATATTTAATTATCTATATGCTTGACTAGTTCGGAAATAAATTATATCATTGCCTATTTGGTTTGTCCTCATTCAATCACCAATTTTTTAATTCTAAAACTGAAGGAGATATTGTGCATTTATGACAACTGAACGCACCCGCCTATGCTTGAGACATTTGACTCTCACAGTTAATTGCGACATAATTACCGATCTTGTTTCTTGCGGAATTTACTCTTCAACGCTTCATCTGTCTTCCACTATAAACTATTATTGGGAGAAACTATATAAAGTGGAAAAGTTTGGATGATACGCCATTTCAGAAACTAATTTACTTTACAACATCAAGATAAATTATCAGCTAGAAATCCTCTGGGATTTTAATGGACGTAAAGATTGTGTTTTAATTCTAAAAAAGTACTTTGCTAAAAACAATGTCATTCCCAAAATAACGTAGATAGGATGTTGAGAATTAACACAGTAAAAGAAGTTATTTATGACTCCTACAAAGATACATTTAACAAACAAAGTTTGATACCCATAAAATTTCAGTTCTAGCATCTCATAAGATATAAAATTATTGGGTGTATTAAATACACGATAAATGGATGGAACGATAGTCAATGAACAATTGTTTATGAACCCTTCCCCTCTCCTCTCTTTACCCAGCCAAATTTTCCCTGATGCTCTGTCCCCTACCCTCCCTCCCCCTTAAACTCCTTTACTATATATACTGTGGAGAAAATTGTCATTTTGCCTGAAGATGTAAGACCTTCTTACGAAACCGGTCGCAGAATAAAACCTGTGGAAAATTACGAAGGATTTTAATTTCATTTAGTATTAAATACACCCAATAATTTTAGTTAATTTAGTTTATCATAAACTAAATCAACCAGATAAATACACTGTATTTATCTGGTTAGAGCATGGTTGTCTAGCCGTTTAAGCCGGAGGTCCACAATAGAAATTTTATCAAATATGGGGTCCAATGAATACTTAAATTCGACAAACACTTCTCTAACGTATATTTTCTTTTTGCACTTTGCTATTACAACTATTTTCGAGCAGATTGTTTGCTCTAAAAAGCCTATCCATGTAAGCTGATATCTAATTATATTAGTAAAACTATGTACGCAAACAGATTAACAAGCTACTGTACTCTGTATGTAAATAAAGTCGTCTTACTCAAATAAGAATAATTTTAAGGAAAAGTTTTGTACTGTTTTCAATATGTTACACTTATTTTATCTGAGGATACACGTTTCTGAGATATTAATTTATTTAGCATATTCTACCCGTAGCTTCACTATGTTTATCTTACAGTATTAATTATAATATGTAACTGGTAAAGAAAACTTTAACGCTTTCGTTAATATTTTCCTCAACGAAGAGAAAATAGCTCCGCAGAATAGATACATTCTAAAGGAGGAATGAATTTCCTTACAGATGATCATCAAGTTCAGAATCATTCAGTTAATTATTCGAGGCCTTTCTACCTTTAATTAATATATATAAAGCCAGATAGTCATCACTAGAATAGCTTTCAGCCTACTTCGCAACAATTTCATTTTGCTCTTACATATATTAGAACTTCCTCTTCTGTGAGAAACCATTTGAATCTCTTTTGAATACGTGCATGGACCTGTTTAAAGTTTGTCTACTCTGCCACACCAGAAAGTTTTAATATCATACAAAGTGCTTAATAAAAGTGGCTAAAGTCGTTCTTTGGAGGCATTTAAGACCGTATTTGTAACTTGCCTGTTGTTTAACTCTTAGAAACGAAATCATCCGCTAGATAAGAGGTTAATGCCGCTAACTTGAGCATAATTTACTTGCGAAATAATAAGCGCAGCTATCAAGGCCAAGAAGGAGTTGACCAACCCAAAGAAGCCCTCCTCCGAGTGTACCTCCCAAATCACAGACTGGAACGAATTCAACCCGTACGTGATAACCCTTCCCCACACCCAGGGGCACTCGACCAACAGCGCTTTGCTTCCTTCGCAACGTGCAACGGCCAGAGACACCTACAAACCGCCAAACTACGACATGCTTGAGCTCACTTGCTGAACAATGCGCAGTAAACCGACGATTCTCCGAATGAGATGAATAACAATATTAAACCGTTTCGATCCGATGAAGGTGAACAGCAAAATTTTCCTAAACCGTGAACTCTTCGTTTCAAATCATATTCTACTTAAAATACGCAATATATTACAGAATATATTACCCTATAAAGTTAATATAATGCTCTTACTTCATTTTTAGAGATTTTTTTTTATTCCATACTCCTAGATTTCTGCTTAAATCGATCCCTCTGTAAAAAACACAAAAATCGGCGATATATAAATAAATCCATTCATATATTTTAGCAATAGTTGCTAAAAAAAAAGATTTGGAGTCACTAACACTGAGTGCTAACTCCTCAAGTAATTAAGGGCCTGAAATATGAACTTCTATTCAGTATTTATGTGTTTGAGAATAAAGAAGCTGTTTGGCAAATAATTCTTACAAACACACGATATTTTAAGTACGGACACTCGTACTGCCTCATGTTTACACTTTAAAAGTGACAGCTCTACAGGTAAATATGCCCGGGAAGAGATACATGGAAGAAGTAATAAAAATGCTGCAGTGGGCATATACAGGTCTTTCCTAAGATTTGTATCTGTATATGTATTTTCTAGTGGAACTTACAAAGTTTAGTTTCTTTTACCAGCTTCCTTAAGATATTGAATATTAGAGAGCCGTTATCGGTTAAATTAAACTTCCATAGATGAATATGAATGTAGAATTTCTAACACTGCCCCGGATATTATTCACTTGTGAATTACAACGTTCATCGATTAAATCTTGAGTTTGATTGATTGAATTCATGCATTAAGAATCTCTTATTTAGAGATTCCTGAAAATTCCACGCTAGGAATATAATATTAAAGTCTTACGCTCTTAAGATATCTGTGAAACATTTTATAAGGTAGATTCTACTATGAATAAACTAAATCAGTTCCCAAATGAGCTTCTGTTTGAATGTAATATTATTCACTTCTAGTTCACAATTTTTGGCCAGTAAATTTTAAGGAAATCTGAAAGTTATGAAAAGTCATAATCATGGGAGGTTATCAATTTCGTACGATCCGGAATTAACTAAAGAGCAGGTTTTCTCGATGATGTTGAACTTAGTTCTATGATATCATTAATGATAGGGTTATTTATTCTCGGTTTCAAGCCACTTAAGGCCAACATCATCAAGAAGTAATACAAGGCTTAAAAAGTATGCACTCAAAGCGTAAAAATATTAGCATGTTAAATTAGTTTGAAACTACTGATAAGGAAGAAAAAATGTTATTTTAGCTCTGAATTGAGGGCGTAAAATCTTGAGATAGTCAAAAGTGAAAATCTAATAAAAATTTCAAGCCGTATATAATTTCAAATAATTACATAATATAACCTGAGTAAATTCCAGTCGATACGATGAAACTGATGATTTAATGCTGTGATGATGAATGACTTTGATATTTAATTATCTATTTGTAAGTGTCCTTTCACAAACCTAAATAGAACCTAGTGAGTATGCGTATCGAAGGCAATGGAATGGAAATTAATTCCATAAGACAAGAGAAAAATTAACGTAATCATCAACATTCTTCAAATTCGCTAGAATAAAGAAAGATGGGAAGAATGGAACGTACCATACTTTCTTAATCTCGCTAAAAGTACGCAATACGAACACCAGATGCCCCCAGCGCGCGATCCGGGGTGACTTGATGATTCTGGGAGAGGTGAAGGAAACGAAGTGCGATAAAATAAGAGAGAAAAAAAAAGAAGAAAACCGCAGCCATCTGCACCATCGCCGTTTCCTTTCCCGTCCTTTCGGAAACTCCTTTTTTTACTTCCTCTGGAGCCAATTAAATTGAAAGTACACGCAGGAAGGGAAAAGAAATAAAAACGATATTAAAGATGTAAATTTAGCGCTTTCCCCTAAAAACTATAAAGCTATAATCGATGTACTTCATTGGAGGGCTACGTACGAAGAAGAAAATTTCGGATTCGATGCTAACGAAATAGATAAGTTTTTCTCAAAGGTAGTCTACTTTCTATTGCAATTTTTAAGCGACGCGTCTCGGCTAACTTTGACATTTTAAATTCATAACTAAATTATTTCTTTACATAACTAAATAAGACAGTAGTTCACAGTTGAAAATAAATTAGATAAATAATAAATATTTAGGTAAATGAATAGATAAAAGTAACATTCAGGAAGAAAATGAAACTGCTGTGCATAATAATGTTGAGTTAAAAAAGACTTCAAACGGGGCTACCGGATAGACGTGTGGGTACCGCGTTCGACAACGATAAAAAGCGGTCCCTAGTTCGATTTCCTGTGGGAGCCCATATGTGCGAAATAACCGCAGCTATCTAAGCACTTTTAACAATACTACTACTGCTAACACTTAAAAGCGTATTCGCAGGTCGTCGCGAGGCTTCTAAGGGTGGCCAATTTCTTCGAACTCTGCATGGTGCCTAAAGACAATCACTTTATCGAAATAGGTGTCAACTGACATTCCAGGTACTATAACGGGTTCGAAAAATAAGACTACCCTGGAACAGCCAAAGGTGACCACAGCCTTAGGAGTATTGTAACTCACAACTATTACAGGTAATATTAGCGCAAAATGGTAGATAAAAAAGAGCAACATTTCTGTACCAATTTCCTCCATTATTAGGTAAATTTAACTCAAAAGAGAAAATAAATCTCAAAATGAAACTATTCCTTCATAGCATTTGGATAGCCAAAAGAAACAAGAGGAAGACAAGGGTATTATCCTTCAGTTATAAATTGATTAATGAAATTCAGGCTGAATATCATGACAAAGCAAGAATATAACTGATTTTACTTAAAAATTTGTATTATTGCATGGAAATGGAATAAAAAACAAGGAATTATTGAAGAAATATTTCAACATTGAGTAAACACACTGAAGACGATTTACGGACGACAAGGGAAAACCTCATTTTAAACAAGACGGCGTTTTAACCGGGATATGACATTTTTTTTATTTCTTGCACGCTAGAAAACAGAAGGGAAGGTTTCTTTCAGCTCCTTAACTTTTAAATAAGTCCTTTATGCCATAGAAAACCTCTTTAGTTTGTTTTATTTGCCACAACTGTAGATAGCGTATCTGGAGTCCGCGAACTTTGTTTTGCAATACTGGTAGCCTTCTCGTCATATTTTTTAAGAAATGGCCAGCTTTTACGGAAATAGAGAGTGTCTTCTTTTGCAGCCTCATTATAGTTATTATTTACTCTACAATTAAGCAGGTATATAATTACAGGTGACAGAAAGATAATTACATATGAATAACGAATTTTTATAGCAACGGTTAGAGTTCGTCACAGTGCATGAGCTCTTCAAGACTACGCTCAACAGTCTACTAATAACTGCATCTGCTTCTGTTGTCAACAACATGAGTTTGCGAGGAAAGAAAACACCTCCAAGAGAATTTTTACTTAACTTTATTCCCTGAGGCGAGACTGATCGGAAAGACCTCACTCAGAGATAGAATCAGTACCGACGGTAAGTGGAGATTAATCTGTTTCGCGATATCTTCATTTTCTTTCCACAGAATTAGTTATCGCAAAAAACATACTCAAAATAATCCAAATTAGAGAAAAGGCGAGACAGGATGGGAGAATGGAGGATGTTGATAGATATAATGTAAACAATTTTTGGCTTATCAAATGAGGGAGAGGATAGACTATGGCAGGTTGCAGTGCATCTGGGGAGGGGAAAAAACCTCCTATAAGCTGTTAGCAAAGCGTCTTAAGTGGTATTTATACTATGTTTCGTGTGAGAGGGACCGGGGCTGAAAGAAAACTGCGTATTACGTGGGATAGCGTCTTTAAGCGGGAGCGTCTTAAACGTGTTTTACTGTACATAACTTAGAATATGTGTGGGCATGTGGGCTTATAACTCGAGTGGTAATTCAAGGGTGTGTGCGCTTAAAAATTGAGAATTAAAGGTCGCAAACTTTCAGATATTGCACTTTATTAGATGTTGACGCCCTGAACATTTACTTTTCAATCTCCAAATCGTCTTATTCGATGCCAGGTCGTTTAGAATCCCTTCCACAAGATATACTTGTAAAACAAGTTTTAATAACTGTCAGAGATTATTCAAAAAATATTAGAGATGATGGCAGCACGATATCAATATAAATATCATTAGAAATATAATTCATTAAAGACTTATTTTATCGACATAGGTTGTAATAACGCAACATTTGATGAAATCTTACAGCATTCCGCTTTTTTTCACTTTCAATCACCTTCCCAACCAATGCCATTGCTAAAGTCCAGTTGACATTTCCTTTTCCGCCCGTTCTAATTAGAGCAAGTGAGAAAACAGGCCAGAAGGGAATTAATTCTTCCCTATTAAACATAATGACAACTTTCCTGATACTTAATGAAAATTTCAATCGATAAATAATATTTAATTTCCTCAATCTAATGTCCTAAGCAAAAACTGTGCATAACCTTCTTTTAAATCACGTAGAACTTTATGGTTGAAAAAATTCTGACTTTCAGAAACCTATATCCTTTCGTTTAGATCAGTATTTAATTTTGGAAATTAAATTTATTTTTCGTCTGGGCATTTCATTGTATTTCAGCTAATATTTAATCTATTGCAATTAACAATCTTATCATAATGCTCCGGAACCCTATTATTCATCTGAATCTTCTAGTCAATGGTCACTTACACACCGTATTGTATAAAAGGAGTAAATCAACAGAATTTAGGGGACCGGGGTGCGAGGCAAACGGACCAGTGTTTCCAGAAAACAGGTATGAGAGCAGGTGGACCCAATGGGATTTCCCAGTTTCCGGAACACGCATCGGTCGCTGCAGCCGAACTCTAAGCATCTTCCGAGTGTATGCTCGGGTAACGCATGGTGGCACAATAGGGGACGAAGAGGTAATGGTAGCAAAGAGAAGGTTGGAGAAGAAGGAAGGTGATCAGGGAGGAAGGGGCGAAAGTTCGACACTGCGGATTCTTGTTTAGCATAGGTCGACAGTAGATGGGAGGGTACAGAGGCCAACAGGGCTCGTAAAGTACATGTCCTTGTTTTGGAGCATGCAGCTAGGAATTTACACCGCCACTCAACACGATTGTAGTTCGGCTAAGTGTTTACCGACATGTCTCTAAGTCCTTGAATAATTAATTAAGCGTCCTGCTTTCCTCTCAGGGGTAAAATTTCCCTATCTTCTAACTCATTTGTTTGAGATCATTTGACCGAAAAAGAGAGTGAATTGGGAAAATGCGCATAGGCTATTATACCACGCGGGAAAAGACTGCTTAAAAAACTGTCCAACGTCGGTGTTACGAATATTTCAGTTCAAAAAACCTGGAGTGATTTTTTTATTTAAGCTCTCCGTCAGTCAAAAAGATGTCTTTCTCCTATGAAAAACGGGCGATTAAACTAAAAAGTTGGCGATTCCTTCCTATGATAATCAAGCAAAACTGGACGATAATTTTATTTATTTATTTACGTTATCGTTGCAATATGGTATATACCAGGTGGCAACGGTCAGGGGAATAAAAGAAAATTGCTGTAATATGTCCAGCATTTGCCCAAAGACCGGAGGAAAACCCCTCCAAAAACCTCCAGTGGACATCACAGATCTTTTCAATGACACAAGAATTACAATAAAACAATAGATAATTACATACAATAAATGAGCACATTCAAGTCATGATTGCACAAATTAAAAGAACAACATGTAAAGGGGTATTATATCTTACATATGTAGTACATTTACCAGAAAAAAAATTAACAAATACTAAAAGTATACATGAAGTTATTCTTAAGCATAACTTAAACATATACATACATAATAACTTTGTCTGCCTTCAAAATAAATGTGATAATTTTGAATTTCTAATATTATTCTTACCCAAATCTTAGGCTAAATCGTCAACCGCACAATTTTATAAATGCGGGGAGAAAAATTTATGAATTTCACATACCTCAATCAATGCAAATATCGTGAAACAGAGGAAAGTTATCACTATCAAAAGGATTCTCTATTTCATAACACGCATTGTAAAAATCAACTCTAGCACTCTTTCCGATCTGCAAGGTCTCCTGGAGAACAATAGTATTAAAGAAACCCTTGTATTTCTTGTATTTCATAAACGCAAATTCTTCTAATCCTCAAACAAAGATTTTTTTAGGGGGCAGCATTACTTGGGCAACGTTTTCAGCTATTTCAATTTTCATCACTAAAACGGAAATAGATTCCCAGAAATTTAAGTTAAAGTACAGCATACACATGTTCTGTATATGCAATGTGGCCTATTTGAACCACATTCCCTATTTGAGGATACTTTCTTCCGAAAAATGGTTTGCTTTATTATATTAAGAAAGGAGACGGAAAGAAAACTATATTTTAAAATACTTCGTGAGCCTCACCAGCTCTTCTTGTATTTCATGTTTGTGCTGCGTTTTTATCAAAGGTGAAGCTGGCCCCAGGGAGTTTGCAACTCAACTGTAGACATCTTCCTCTTACTTTACTTGTTGGGGCCTTCGTAAATTTTATGACAGTGCTATTTCATAAAACTAACCTAGGATACAACCGTAATTCTTCTCTTCCATTTCATCATTTATTCCATCTCACAAGAATAATTTTACAGAAGCTTTTTCCAGAAAAACCTTTTCATTTATTAATTTCCTAGTGATAAATAATTGTTTCCGTGTCCCTCTAAAGATCTCACATTTCTTTGTTTAACAAATAAAATGATTAAATTTGGCATAATATGAGGCATTTTTTTCTGAACAGATGTAAGAAAGAATATTTTACAGATAAACACAAAAGGTTTCTGGCCATTTGACTCTTATAGCAGTAAAAATTTACAAAACCAAGATTGAACAACAAATATTGGGGTGGGTATCTCAAAATTTTATAAGCCGGTAACTTAACAGCTAAAGTTTATGATATTTCAAAAACGTTTTCAGGCAAGAGCTTTTCAACGCGAAATGTTGCAGTTGATGCGAGATTATTTCAAACAAAGTGCGAATCTTTTGAGATTTAACGGAATTCTGGAATTGATGGGTTATATAACTTCATAAAATAAAATAAGTTAGAAAGAGAACGACTGGTTAATAAAGTAACAACATTTAAAAACTGATCCATCTCTATACTGATTTAGGCAAATAAAACTACGTACCTAAAATCCTCTATTTTGAAGGATAACTCATAATCGAAAGATTTTCATGAAAAGGAGATGTAAAGAATAAATCAAAAAGCGATCTTTCTTTTATATTCATCAATAATTAAACTCTGACCTCATTCTGCTAGACATAAATAAGAAGCAGGGTCCGTAATTAGTATTTTTCCTAATATTGAGATAAGGGTATGACTGATTCTAGATCCACTTACAAACTTTGATAACGGTGTTTCCGTTTCAAAAATCAATGCAATAAATATTATATAAACTCAACATTTGGACTGAAATGATTGTTTAGGTGGATTGTGCTCCTATGGTCATATATATCGCACTTTTTTCAAGTATTTGCTCATATATGTCAATGATCCTAATATCAGTTACAAGTAGCAATAATCACACCTCAAAAGACCTTCATCGGTTACGATATTGGAACTGTGAAAATTTATTAGACCTTAGTACGACCTACAGGTTCTGGCGTACTATTTTAGAAAATATGCGCCAGATAATACGTCATGCTTCTTAGAAAAAGCTATGCCTCAGTAAAAATACTTTATGTAATTCTAAAAAAAAAGTTCTTGATGGAATGTTATTGTTATATACAAATCCTATGAATCCAATTGAGGAAATTTAAATTTCCTGTATTAACCGTATTTTCCGTATTTTTAAAAATGGTTTTAGAATTTTCCGATGAATTCTCGGAGCTTATATTCAGTCAAGAAAACAATTAGGGCTATCTACTTGTTTGAAAGATCACTCGCATCAATTTCAAGATTATAAGTACTAATAATATGAAAATGCACTCCTATTTGCCAGAGATTATGTAAGATAGGGAGTTAGTACTTCAAAACCTAAGATCTACAAATTGTATACACCTTTAGATACAATAATATTTATAGCTCTTAGGACTATAGAATCCATAAAAATATCTTTAAATTGACTTTATTTCGGACTAAATCATTAAGACGGACGAAAATTAAGGTGCGATAAATAATTTGAATAAGAGACTGTTACTGAAGAGCTTAGTAAATTGTTTACCCACAATTCACTTAAAATTCAATGGAGAGGAAAGATGAGACACGGATGGGTGTTTCCAGAGGAGAAGGGCGTACTTTATACGGCGTCTCAGTGGCAAGGAATAGTTCCTCCACCCTTTTATTCAATAGCGCTATAGCGCGATGCAATGAAGAAAATGGAAACGCCCTATACGGGTGTAAGCAAAACGTCCCACGAATTACGTATCCGCTTCGCTTCAATGAACGCCAAAACTGCTGAATTTCAAGCGGCAAAACCCAATGGAAAAGATTCTTAGTGAAAAAAGAATAAATTTCTTTATTGATTTCAGATTTAGTGAAAACACGTGTTCGTTCGAAGAATTTATCTGAATGATATCTAAGAAGTGGAAATTTAGCTTCAAATGGAGGAAATAAGCTCGAATGATACTTTTTGCGTTCCTCGATCCGTTGAGCATGCTTTATTCCCACGTTTTCTCAAATTCCTTACTTTTTATTCGCTTTAAAAGAGTACCTCCCAAAGGCTCTTGGTTGCTTAAAGAATTGTCAAGTTTTTGCATAAAATAAAACACTTCAATCTTCTCAAACAGTTACCTTGACTCTCATCTCCGAGTAAAAAAATGAGGATAGACTTGAAGTGTTCTATTTTGAGCCATCTCTTTCAGATATACTTCTTGAGGAAGTTTTAAGCAAAATGTAGAAACGTCCTCTGGGAAGATATCGCAGAAAAATTTCATTAACAGCGCCGCTGAAATTCTAAACATTTTTCGCTCGTAAGAGAAGCTTTTCTCGAGATATTTGACATAAACCTCTTTCACAATACTTCTCCATTCTTCATTTCAACGTGCCAGAATAGAAGGGGGGAGTATTTTATGTATTTTCGTATTTTCAATCTCCTCCAAACTATTCCAACTGAGAGAGGAAGAAACCACAAAACGTTCCAAAGCTCCTCAATTTCATAAATTAAATACTCTTTCCCTTAAAGCAAGATATACTCTACCCTGTGCACATTAGGGAAAAAGCAGAAGGAGCCTATTTCCGCACGCACTGGGGATTTTACGGCCGACTTCAATCACGGAAAAGCGCGCACCTTCACTGTTTTATCTCAGTTGACACCCCATCGCCTCCTTTCCGACCAATCTGAAAGCAGCAGAAAGGATTATCCGAGACCCTCGCAGATCCGTCACTCATAAAACAGCCTCTCTTCTTCCCCTTACCCTCTTCATCGATTCCGCATAAATGGTTTTCCTGCCTGGGTCAATACCACCAGTTTCTAAGGTTTCTCTTCCCTTTCTTGCTTCAACTGAGCCTCGCATGACTTCCATTCAACTCTTCCTTTTCTCTTCTCTTCTGTATTATTCTCTCCGAAGAGCTTCCTATCTTACAACCTATCCACCCATCACCTAAATTCCAATTTTCCATCGTTTTGCTCCCTCCTATTACTTTCTTTACTTTTCTGCCGTCTTTGGACACATTCTTTTGAAATAAATTTTCTCTTAGGAACCGATTTCCTTTGAAAATAACCATATCCACGTGGGCGTTCGGTATGTTTCTCCGCCCTTTGTATTAACTTAAAAACCATTAGACAATCTTGGACTATTCTTATTCAGAATAATTTTACTCTTTTGATTGACGAAATTCATTTTGCGGGCCTAAGTTTTTCGCTGGAACGTAGATATTTTCTTCACATTAGACGACGGAGTGAAAAAACTATTACTGACGTGAGTAAAAAATTAAAATTGTATTTAGTGAAATAAATCGTGTAAAAATGTTTCTCCGAGTGAACGATGTCAAAGAAAATTGAAACAGCAGCGAATGAAGATGGAATATCGTCTTCAATTCAATCCATTAGAGTTAGTTTCAAATTATTACACATTATATTATTGTCTTCTGCTTATTCACAAAACCACGGCTTCGCAAGATTTGATAAGAAAATGAGACTCAACAGAGAATTTTGTAGATAAATTAACTGATTTGAGTACGAAGTAAAGATGAATAGATGATTCATTAGCTTCTTTTCATTAACTGTTTCATTGGGAAACAGGAAGCTGCAGAAAATCCAATAAATGTAATTTTTCTAGAGATAAATAAGCAGAAATGAAATCAATGAACCTAAATTAATACGTATAAAGTGATTAAATTAATTAATTAATNTTATAGCCATGAATTCAATTTGCAGGACTCAAGCAGCAATTGCAGGGGCTGTTACTATGTTAAATGTACTTCCTGAGAAATTGAATCCTGTGGTGAAACCATTGATGGAGGCAATTAAGAGAGAAGACAATGAAGTCCTCCAGTCCCTGGCTGCAAATCATCTGACGTATTTGGTGGACAGGTGTTCTCTACGCTCAAGTCCTTGTCCAAATCCTAAAATCATCACCAATTTATGCACTCTTCTTTGCTCTGATCCAGAATCCACTCCTAGGATTTCAGTAAGTACAGCTTGGTTTATTTTTCATGCATGTTGCATATATATATATATATATATATTATAGCAATACTATTACATTATTCATGATAATTTATAAGTAGTATCCCCCTGAAACAGGAGGCTTACAGGGTACACATGTAGACGTATGTACCTTCAAAAAGTAACTAAAAATGGCTCTAGCTCACAATTAGATGAAATCCGAGCATGAACAATCCCATAAGAATCCTTAATACACTGCTCTTGAGGAGGAAACCAATTATTGAAAAGGTTTTCCCGCGATCTATCGAAATAAAACGCATTGTTTTCCCGGTGCTAGAATGCTCAAAATGCAGAATGAAAATCTTCGGAAGCCTAACGAAAACTTAAGCTATTGACAAATTAGTGGTGTCTGTAACATTACTACATCATGCTTTCATTCCCATCAGCTAAGTTCCATAATACATTCGTAATGTTGAAAAAAAGTAGGTAAAATGTTTTGTGTTCGATTAAGGATGAAAATCTCTTTAAAAACACCGAAATTTATCATCACGATATCAAGAATCTTTCCGACTCTTCCGATCGTAATACCTTATTTGTAGGCTGACCATCTAGTTGAAAACTGGACGTTTCCAAACAGTAAATTGGGACAAATCGTGACGAGTTTTTTGGTCAGATTTTTCTCGGTAGATGTTTTCATTACTTCAATGCGAATATTATTGAAATAATTTTATCATTTTTTGACGGAAATTTTATCCTCTTAACCAGAGTTAAATTATATCAATATACCGCATTCTTACATTTTGGGTTTCAATTGACTAAACAGATGATCTAACGAAGGAGAAACTATTAGTTTTGTATTTTTCTTTTCAGAAAAATCTCAATATTTTGCGGAAAATTTAACTGGACAAAGAATATTTTTTACCCTATGGACGAGAAGGAGGGGTCGGAAACGGGACTGTCCCGGAGAAAATGAATTTTTGTTCCGATGATTTATAGACCTTTCGTGATCCTGTCACAAACATTTTTATCGTTAACTCATCCACAATGAGCAATTATGTCATTTTTAACTCAACGTCTTCTCATTCATAAATTATTTTTCGCAATTCACTGATCTCGAACCACATGCATACTATAACTTGAACTAACTTTTAAGGAGTCGCTATGAAAATGAATAAGACAAATTAGCCTAATCTTCTGTCTTCTCCGTTTATTTATTCCATCGTTCAACGTAAAAATCCGCCTGCAAATCCACAGCGTATATGGAACGGGAGGCGTTTTAATGGCCCTCTTTTCCACGATTAAAGGGCTCTTCCCTACTAGACTTTGCACTCAGTGGCGAAGTGAGCGAAAATCTCTCCTCCCTAACCACTCCACTACTTACACCTTAAAACCTATCCGCTATCTATTCTTGAGACTAACATAAGTCCACAGGACGTCGGAACCACTCCTTAAACGCATCGCCTACGTAAAATAAAAACCTCTTCGTGTCTAAACGATTCAGCGGGAAAAGAATGAGAAATTGATGAAATGAGGTTTACGTTCACTGAAAGACAGGACGAGACGGAACGAAAGATTGCAAAAATAAGGAAATATATTTACGTACTCTCGAATCTCGCATTCAATGGCGGTATTATTCACTCGTCGATGAGTCGCGCGAATGTCCCAATTATTCAGAGCGTCTTCTTTCTAGAATGGAGGCTCAGCTCCCGCTCCTATTTCAGGAATTAACAATACTTTTCCTTCTTTACTTCGAGATTCTTATTATGAGTAGTCATAGTAGTGAGCTATGAGTAGTCAATCATGAAAGAAGAGCAGGGCATGAATTGTATATGTATTTTATTTCCCAGAAACGAGCTACTGTATATCCCAAATTGAATATTGATTTATTAATCCGCAGACGTATTTCTTAAAGAATAGGGATTATGTAAATTAAGAAAGAACATTCTTTTCTACACACTGTTAAGGGAATGCTTTGTGCGCAAGACTGGCAGTCTCCACGTAGTGGCACAACCTGCCGTCCGAGGTCCTCACTGAGGCAGCCGGCTCACAAAGCGGTGTTATGAGGTTATTTCCCCCCAGGAAATCACAAGGATAAAGGAAAGGAAGGTAACTTAGTAGGTTGTAAAACCTACGAAAATCCCCAAAGGAATAACA